>JAFCMP010000043.1:0-422760 GCA_017506865.1 Tribonema minus
AACATGTGGACGCTCCCAAGTGGCTCCGGGGACAGCGACGGGGGGACTGTCGTGAGGACCGCATGGCACGCGCTTGCGTACAAGCAACGTTGACGCAATGACTGCCCGCGGTTCAAACTTCAACTGCGCCGGCAAGCGAGAAACCGAGGCCTGCAAACTTCAACACGCGGCGATGGTCCTGTGCTTGCGCACCTGGTGATCACCGTAACTTGCAAGTGTGACTGCGTCGTCATGCCACAAGATTGAACCGTGACCTGCAAACCTCAACACAGCGATGCTGCCTGCGCATGTGGTGACACTGCGTTGTGTCACGTGTTTCAACGGTCTGTTCTTTGAGAAGCCGTTCCGACAAAGCATAGTAGTTCTTGACAGTGACAGACGTTGAACATGGTTGTCACTTCAGAGTGAGCGACAGCCTGGTATAACACACGCACTTGCTTGAGTGCTGCTGTGGGTGCCAGTGTGCTGTCCGCTCTGACCGTCACTGCTCACGTGTAGACCAAATGCGTCATGCAAGATTAATTCGTGATCCGCAAACTTCAAGTCTGTGACGCTCCGTGCGTACCTGGTGCTGATCCTCGGGGCGCGGCGAGTCGGAGAAGTGGTAGAAGTAGCTCACGTTGATGACCACGGGGTCCCGGACCTGCCACGATGGCAACAAGTCACTTGTTACTACAAGTCAAGTCACTTGTTACGAGACAAGTCACTTGCTACAAGGTGCAACCGGCATGAACTACACCCCCTTGGGCTGCATGCGTGTTTGCAAGCGCGTGACTCAAGCGTCACCAATCACGAGTCACAAGTCACAAGTCACCCCAAAATACCAGCACACGACCAAAACAAACGCATACTTCAACACTCTAGACTGCAACCTTCACCTGCAGGTAGCCCAGCTGGTTGGTTCCATCACTGCACAAAAATTGAGATAAAGAAGCAGAGATGACCAACATCAATGCATACCTCCAGCAGCTCTAGACCGCCAACTTCAACAAGTTCACCTGCAGGTACCCCAGCTGGTTCCACCACTGCGCCAGCCAGCTGGTGCCCTCCGCGTGGCTCCGCTGCGCCCGCTCCCGCAGCTGCGCGTGCAGCCTCTCTCCCACGCCACCTGCACACACACAAGCTTTGTGCATTGAGCGTGGCTTGGCAAAAGTTGGACCGAGCACTTGTGAGCAACACGCTGCCTGCGAAAATAATGATCATTCATTTTGGTTATTTCGCCCACGCCGCCTGTACGGACACCGGCCGCAAGTGTGTGTGTGCATTGAGCGTGGCTTGGCGATACTTCAACAGAGCATTTGTGCATGACACGCTGCCTGCACGGACACGGCTGAGAGCGTTTGGCGCTGTCTAAAAGCTGAGCTCTGATGCAGGGCACGCTCCCGCAGCTGCGCGTGCAGCCTCTCGCCACGCCACCTGCACGCACACGGGGCTTTGTGCATTGAGTATGGCTCGGGAAAACTTGATCCGAGCACGTTGCCTGCAAAAAAACGATCTGTTGCTTCATTTTGGTTTTCAAAAATCTGAACGAATCGTTCACCAGGATGCACGGACACGGCTGAGAGCGTCACTGCTTGAGCTGAGCAATGATACATGGCACAGCTGCTGCAGCTGCGCGTGCAGCCTCTTGCCCGCGCCACCTGTAAGGACGCGGCTCAGATCGTTGAGCACTGCTTGGCAACACTGAAGCTGAGAACTGCTACATGGCAGCAACGCTCTGAAATGTGCACAAGCTGAGCACTGATGCATGGCACACACTTTGCTGCGCCCCCCCTTCCTCCAGTGGAGACACTAAGATTGTCGAGCGCTGCTTGGCGCCACTGACGCGCTCAGCAGTGACGCACGGCATCGCAGCCGCAGCTGCACACGTGCAACTTCTTATCCGTCACGCCTGTGCGGACGTGGCTCGGAGCGTTGAGTGTCGACGCTGAGAACTAAGCACTGAGCACTGCTGCCGCAGAGGTGATATGGTCGTGCGAGGCGCGCATGCGCGCAGCGCTGGCCTTACGTCTGTGACGCGCCTGGTGCTGCATCGTGAAAACTTCAACAAGTGGCTACAGTGGGGGGAGAATGGTGGTGGTCAAATCGTTAAGTTGAAGCTTATAAAGATGATGCACGTGATGTCACCAGCAGCCGGTTGATCATGGACGTTAGTAGGTGTTGATGAAGCGGCAGGGAACATTCAGGGTGCTGTGGAGACACTAGCTTTTCAGTTCAGATATACCAAGACTCTCACCCGTGTGAGTTACACGAGATTGCGTGCTTTGATCAAGGGTCGCCAGTGCTTGGCACATGCAAGACGCTTGCGTATGATACCTCTGGAGGCTCAATGTAAATAGAAAGTAAAGCTTATCAGCCTGAATTCCTGAGGATGCGCACTGCAAGTGCAAGTGCGTGCGCTCTTTCACAGGCGCGCGTAACATCACCTGGACGTAGGAACTCCGCGACCACAGCCTCAGTCTGCTTGTACTGAGCTTCGCTGACCAGCGCCTTCACAGATGCCAGATACTTGGCGCACGTCTCTTGGAGAGGTGCAACTGGCAGTGGTGGCAACGCATCTTGGTGCGCGTAAAGCGGCTTGTTCGCCTCCAGGGCCTTCTCGCCACGGTAGTCGCCGTTGCTCTCGATGAACTCCCTCATGACGCGCGAGGATCAGTAAGCGGGGTGTGCAGTGCCGAGGGCCTCAACCCAAATAAAAAACTTCAAGCGTTGAAGTGGTGGCTTGAAGTATCGCACAGCGTCCGAGGACCTCAAGAAACAGCAGCACTTTAGGCTCTAGCACAGAGAAACCACCTGGAGTGCACATAAACCGCACAGAATTAGGGCGCCAGCTGCCACCATGGTGCTCTCATCAAAGCGGGGTAGACTTCGCAATTGCTCCATCAGCCGTCAACGGGATCTGGCGCCAGAGGGAAGTCCTACGGTGCAGGTGTTTAAAGTCCTGGCATCATTGTCGCTGCTGCCAAGACCCGCATGGAGCTTCAACAAGGAGTTGCAGGGCGAAGTGAAGGTGGCGGTGAAGATCATTGTCCGCAAAAGAAATCCCTGCCGCCGTCTTTCGCGCGTTGCTGACCACCAGGACAGTCAAACACCTGGTTATTCATGGGGCGATGCCGCGAGTTTACGTCATGCCAAACACAATTGGTGCTCTGGAGCTGCACGGAGTTCGTGGCAGGGTCAAGGACATGCCGCAGCGTCTGCTCTCCCTCACGCTCGTGCTACCGCACGGACTGGGCAGTGCATACGCAGCAGCGTATCTCAACAAGCTGCCAGAGACTGTGCATAGCCTGGCTCTCGACGCCAGTCAGTGCCAGGCAAATCTGGCGGACCTTGCGCTGCCCGCCCGCCTGCGCACGCTGAGGTTGACGCACCTGCGTGAGCTCCCCGCTCTTCCCACATCTCTCACCAGCATCACGTTGGAGTCATGCTCTCTTAGGGGTATCGTGCAGCTGCCGCCGTCAGTGACAAATGCCAACCTCAGCGAGACCTGGTGCCGTGTCGACAATTTCGCCCAAACGAGCGTCGCAGTCATGGGCTCCAATCTCTGCCGCTTGCGGCTAACGGGGCTGCAGCCTACGTGGGCAGTTCCGCCGCTGCCACAAGGCCTCACTGACCTACACATCGACTTCAAATCGTTTTATCACAGCTTGAGTCCGGGTTTTACCGTGGCCCTGACTGTGCTGCCGCAGAGCCTGGAGGTGCTGACGCTCTCATGCGGCTTTGGAGGCCTGAATTTTACGCTTGGCGCGCTACCGTACAGTCTTAGAACGCTCGACACAACCCACTTCCTCAACTTCAACAGCGCCTTGGGCCAGCTGCCTGACAGCCTTACTCATCTCAGCTTGGGGTGGGGATTCTATCACGCCCTTGGGGCGCTACCGGCTGGCCTGATGGAGCTACGCTTCGCTGGCAACTTCAACCGGCCCCTCGGCACCCTCCCGCCGTCCCTGCGGGTGCTTGATTTGCACCAGTGCTGCCGGTTCAATCACCCATTGGGCTGCCTGCCCCGTGCGCTGCGACAGCTGCGCCTCGGCGCCGTCTTCAACCAGCCGCTGCTGCTGCGACACGCATCGCTGCCCGCCGTGCATGGCCAGCAGGCAGCGACGCAAGCTCTTGGTGCCAGGCTAGCGGCAGACCCGCTACAGCCAACGCCTGGCGCGCTTGTGCGGCTGCCCGAGACTCTCGCCGTGCTGCATATCGGGGAGGCCTTTGACCACCCCCTGGGGCCGCTCCCTAAGAGCCTGACGCAGCTGCGAGTGGGCAGGTGCTGCTGCGACTGCCGCTTCAGCCACGCCCTGGGGCCACTTCCTGCGGCGCTGCGCGTATTGCAACTGGGGGTGTGCGCCGCGTACAACCATGCGCTCAATCGCCTGCCCGACGCGCTGCGCGAGCTGCGCGTCTTCGGCGCGTTCGACCAGCCACTGCCGCAGCTCCCTGCGTGCCTCGAGGTGCTGGCACTGGGGGATGCGTTCGATCAGACCTGCCGGCGGCGCTGCCGCGAACGCTGCGCGAGCTGCACATGGGGCACCGCTTCAACGCGCCGCTGACGCTGCCGCCGAGGCTGAAGGTGCTGACCGTCGGCCACAGCTACACGCACCGGCTCGACCTGGCGGCGCTTTCGTTGAAGGAGCTCCGTCGGCCGCAGCTACACGCACGCGCTGCCGCCGCTGCTGGGGACGCTCGTCATTCGGGGGTACTGGTAGGGGGCAAAGCGTCGCACCCCGCCTATGGCGGCGTGCAGGGGGAGCTTGTTGCGGGGCAGCCGCTGTGCTGCAGTGACGTGCGTCCTGCAGCGTGTGCGACAGCGCTCAGCACGTGCAACACGCGGAGCGCTGTGCTGAGTGGCTCACGTGCGCCTTTTAAGCGGGGCGTGCGGTACTGGTGAGGTGCACTTGCGTCCAAGCTTGAGTTGTTGGCTGATTGTTTGATTGCACGCGCACAAGCGGTAGCATCACTTGACAAACGTAGAGCAGTGCAGGGATGCGATACACCTTGTGGAGCAAGTGCAGCCCACAAGGACAAAGACTTGTATGTTGGCGCCACGAAAAATGCATGAAACAGCAGCTCCACGTTGCCTTGAAGTTTGTCTGCTGCACACGCCCTCCTCGTGTCTACCTGCTGCCACCTGGCTCTGCATCAAATGTGCATCCTGGAGCTGTGCCTGAACGAGTGTTGCCCTTGCACGTTGTAGCAATGGCATATCTGCTGCGTAGCAACATCAGCATGTTCACAGTACATACTCCCGACAATTGTCATTTATCTTCATGTATACGGCCTGATTGACCACTGCATACGAACGAGTCAAGACAATTGTTGAACATTGAAACAGGACGGAACAATTCGCACTGCTGGGCCTAATGGCACTTGCAGTGGTGTCACACGGTGCTGTGTGCTGATGCCTGCCTGTCATGCTGTGATGCAGCCGTATCATCTAATGCCAAGCATGCATCTGTGCATGTCTAAGGCATGCTGATGTGTGTGTGCTTAGCACTGCTACTACGCCATGGTGCTGGGGCAGTGATGCCATATGCTCACAACCTGCAGCGGCATGTATGCGAGCATGCAACAAAGTCGTACGCTGTCATGTACAAATGTACAACAGTTCATACGCATATACGCCAATACATGAGTTGTTCGGCTTCCGTCAGCTGGTGGATGGCAAGCACATGCCCTGGGAGGCCGTGCCCCGCTGTCAGAGTCGATTGGAGCAGGCTGAGTACACCTGAGTACACTTCTGTACGGCAGCGCGCAGTCTGATCGACGGCGAGCAGCCTCTGCAGGCACTGCACCGCTCGCGCGCGCCAACGTCGTTGCCAGCGGCAGCGCAGCGCTGGACTTGACACCTGCGCTGGAGCAGCTGCACAGCCGCCGCGGCACGGAGTCACTCCCGTCTGGCGCGCGACTGGCGCACGGTAGCACGCGCAACAAGGTCAGTCTTGCCAGTTCAGCAAACTGATGAGCGCAGTGCAGCCGCCGGGGGGGGGCCTGCTGAGTGCACCACGTGGCCGACCAGGCCAACTTTGCCGAAACATAATCACATGGGCAATGCATGCGGCGGATGCTGCGCGCGCCGTTTCCACTTTGAGCCAAAGCGTGGACGCTCGCGATGGAGCGGCTGCTGCTGGCTTGCCTGCGTGGCGTCTTCAGCGCTCCGCAGCATGCGTGTGGCAGTTTGCCAAGTGTGACATGGGCAAGGGACAAGGCGCCGTCGCAGCCCACAACGAAGCGGCCGGAACTGTTGACGTCCATTGGGCTGGCTGCATGCACCATCTGTGTCGTGCCGCAACTGACATGATATCTTCACCTTTGTAACAATTTCATCAAAAGAGGTGAGAAATGAAAATAATGGTGAGAGGCATTGCGAAAATTGTGCAAGGGGCCAGCTTGACAGCATGCGTCACAAGGCAGAGCTTTTGGCCAAGCTTCAGATATGCAGCCAACTGCAGTTCTGCGAGAATGCATGAAGCGCAATGACATGGGAGGCACAGGGCATGCACCATCAGCATGACACCTACGCCCACGTTACTGGCCCTGCACTGCGCACTGCGACGACCAAATGATATGTATCACAGTGCCACGGCGAAAACACTTACGACACACTGTACCAACACAGAAGAGGCATGCAATCTGTGCGCCGGGACATAGCGTCGGCGCGTGACCTGCCGTTGCCGTGCAAGCGGCATCGCCCCCCCCTTCCCCCCCCCCCCCCCATCTGTGATGCCCCCTTCAGCCGCGGGTTGCATACCCCTGGGCATGGCTGGCACCCTGGCGCGCTGCGCGGAACGGACAGAGGGCCCTTGCCCGAGTCGTGTACTGTACTGTGTACAGCCGCCCCTCGCAGCGCGCACGCCGTCGCCACAGAGGAGAGCCGTGCTCCCCGCGCCAGCGTTTCAACGTGGAACGGCGAATCTGAACCTCAACCCGCGTGTCACTGCACCACCGCGACACGCCCTTTTCTTACAGAGCTGCGGAGACACCCCATGTCTCCGCTCCAGTCCTGCTGCACTGTCGATGCCGCACGTTCGGCTAGATAGACGGGCTGCGCTTATGAACCGAAAGCGCCCTTCTGCGGCATGCCGAAAACAAAAGAGGGGCGCTGTGTGGTGTCTTGGTGGCGCATCGCTTCGGCCGCTGCGGCCTGGTTGCCAAATAGATGGCCACCGACTCTATACTGGTCACTGCCGCTGGTGCTGCGGGCAAAGCCGCCGCTGCTGCTGCCACGGCCGGCACTCCCGTCACTGCCAAAGTACCCGCTGCTGCCGCTGCCGCTGCCGCTAGTCCAGGCGCCGCTAGCGCTGCTGCCGCCGCTGCTGCTGCAGCCGCCGCTGCCGCCGCCCGCTTCAGGCGCAAACGACGCCATCCAATGCGAAGGCGGCTGCGGAGGCGGCAGCGGCGCCGGCGCGGCGAAGCACGCACTCGCCATGTCAAGGAGTGACTCATCATCAAGCTCATCCGCCAGCTGGTTCAGCAGTGCCTGGTCCACTGCCATATCGTCGCCTATATCATCGTCGCCGCAGCCGCCGCCGCCGCCGCCGCCGCCCAAGACGCCCGCGGCGGCGAGCCCTGCGTACGCGTCGCCGCGGTCGCCGCCGCTGCCGCAACTCATATCGAAGCTCGCACCCGCGACGACATCGCTGCGATTCCACGGCAGTTCAGGAGGCAGGGGCCCCGCGGCTGCGTTGCCGCCGTCAAAGCGGCAGCTGGGGAATGCAGATTCTGCTCGTGTCGGAACTCGCCATGGCGGCAGTGGCGGCGCCAGCCAAGGCGCCTGCGTGCCAAGGCCGGGCTCCGCGGGTGCTGCCGCTGTCGCCGCAGCTGCCGCCGCGCCGTCGTGCGGCGCAGTCTGCCACATGTCCTCGTGAGGCCTGGCGCCCCAGGCGCCGACGACGCTGACGGGGCTGCTGCTGGAGGCAGTCCTGACGGTGCTAGCGCTGCTGCTCGTGCTGCAACTGCTGTAACTGCCGGCGCGCGCCTGCTCCATCGCCCGGACATCCGCTCCCGGCACCGGACCGACTGCGCAGCGGGCGCCGCTGCCTCCGCCACCGTCGCCGGCGCCGCTGCCACCACTGCCAGTGCCGCCGCAGCCGCCGCTGCCGCCACTGCCGCCGCCAACGCCAGCAGCGGCCTCGTCGCATACGTCGTCCGCCTTGTCCTCCGCGGCGGCGGCGGCGGCGAACGCGGGGACGTACTCGGCGGGCAGGAAGAGCGCGACCGGCGGCGCGCGCGAGCGGTTGATGTACAGGCCCGAGGGCTGGCGCGCGAGGTCGATGCGGATCGGGCCGCGCAGGTGCAGGCGCGTGTAGCGTGTGAAGACGCGCGCGGCGCCGCTGCGCAGGTTGTCGGCGATGACGCGGTGTGTCGCCGCGCAGCGGAAGTGGCTGCGCAGGGGGGAGGGGGGGGGGGGGGGGGGGGGGGGGGCGCTTCAGCACTCGCGGACTGCTCGATTGAGCAAGGTTAACGTTTGCGCTGCGTCGCCGCGCAGCGGAAGTGGCTGCGCAAGGGGGGGCAGAGGGGGGGGGGAGGGGGGTTGCAGCACTCGCGGCCTGCTCGATCGAGTGAGGTTTACTTTCGCCGCGGCTTGCCGCAAGATTAGGTAAGCCTCAATGCGTGGCGTAGCCGTGCAGTGCAAGTGGCTGCGCAAGGGTGGGGGGAAGGGGAGGGCGGGGGGACACTTCAGCACTTGCGGTCTGCTCGATTGAGCGAGGTTTGCTGTCGCCGCGGCTTGCAGTAGGGGTTAGGTAAGCTTCAGTGTGTGGTGCATCGGTGGTTCACCTGCGAGCGCACTTGGCGGCCATGACCTGGCTGAGCAGGCAAATCGGCTGCCGGGGGGGGGGGGGGGGGGGGGGGGGTACAGCAGTTCAGCTGCACAGTGTACAGGGAACAATGCTGCTCGCTCGCGCAATGTTGTCGAGCGTAGCAGCGGCTCTTGGTGCTCAACGAGATGCAGCGACGTGGCTCAATGACATTAGTTTAGCGGCAGCGCTCGGCAAATTGCTATGTACGTCGTGAGCTGAAGGGGTGTGTGGGGGGGGGAGGGGGGGGGGGAGCAGCATGTCGCCATCGGCGGAGAGGCGCGTCACAGCCACGTGTGTATGTTTACAAGTTTGTAAGCATGTCGGGATGTGACGCTCCCCGTCATGTGCAGCAGCGCTCATCGCGGCGTAACTGCCTCCAGACTGAAGCCTCTCTGCTTCCAGAGTCCTACCGTGCCGCTGCAGCAGCCAAACCAGTCCCCTGTGCGATGACCGGACCTCGTGTGCACATGTGGAGCGCTGCCATCGGCGGCAGCAGTGCACATGGCAGCGCGGGGTGGCCAAGCGTGGCTCTCTGGCTGAATGACGGGCGGCTGCTGCCGCAACGCGCACACATGAGAAGAGCGAAGACTTAGGGTTAGGGTTAGCCCTAACCCTAACCCTAACCCTAACCCTAAGTCAGGTGTCTCATGCCCTGGGGAGGACGCTGTTGATGACGCTGAGCTCTGTTCGTGAAGGACAAGTCCCCACAACACAGTGGCGGTTCACGTGGCTGAAAAGTGGCGGTCCACGCGAAGAGCCCGCGCTCCGTCGCGGTGCGTGCGAACACGGCGAGCGTCATCACCTGCAGCAGCACATGCTGGCCGTGTCCGGCTCAGCATTCGCCAGCAGGTACGAAGCGAGGCAATTTTTGAGCTTGGCGTAGAAAAATGCATACTTGTGTATGCTGTCAGAAAACGGGTGCAGTGACACTTCTGTTGTGAACCTCCTGAGCGTCATCACCTGCAGCAGCACATGTTGGCCTTGTTGGGCTCGTCCTCCGGCAGCACGTACGCTCCAAGCTCGATTATAGCTCAATTAGAACATGAAGTATTTGTGGTGAAACGGCGGGGCGCCACTTCATGCCACCTCTGCCTTGGACCACTCAACGTGATAAACATCATTACCTGCAGCAGCACATGTTGGCCTTGTTGGGCTCGTCTTCCAGCAGCACATACGCTATCCTAAACTTGGTCTCAAAAGAAGAATATATACATGAGGCAATTTTCGGGAAACGGGCGCCACTACAAGCCATCTTTGTGAATGATGAGCATCGTTGAGCATCATCACCTGCAGCAGCATATGTTGGCCTTGTTGGGCTCGTCCTCCGGCAGCAGGTCGTGGCCGCCCGCGAGGCGCAGGCCGTTGTACACGCGCAGCAGCTCGTCGTAGTCAGCGCTCAGCCCCGCGCTCAGCAGCATCGACGCAATGAAGTGCACGTTGTGCCTGCGCGCGCGGGGGAACGGCGGCAAAGGCACGAAAACGGCGCGGTTTAAGAACTGACAAACTGAGGCGAGACAAAGTGCACGTTGTGCCGCCGCGCGCACGGCGCGGGGGGGGGGGCGGGGGGAGAACACGAAAACGGCGCTCTTCAGAGGCTGAGACGAGACGAAGTGCGCGTTGTGTCTGCGCAGGGGGGGCGGGGGGGGGGGGGGGGGGGGGGGGAACACTAAGCGGTCGAGGAAAAAAAAGGAAAAAAAGGAGAACCACGCCGCCGCCTCAGATAGTTCAATGTGAAGTATTTATTGCATCTGCAACGCACTCAAAGTGACCTTGCCAAATTGCCAGAGCAGCGCAAAGCACCCATGACTGGCCACGATGAGGAACAGCCTACCAGAAGGCAAAGATTCATGGAGAGTGTCATGGCTCGTCGTGTGCGCACGTGCATGCCTCTGTCTCGTGCTGCAAAAACATCATGTGCGTGGCAAATGGTGAGGGGGACCGGGGGGGGGGAGGGGGGGGTAGGTTGTTTTCCCTAGTGCCCTTCAGCGATGATTGTCAGCAAAGGTCTCAACAGCCCGCCCCCCCCCCCCCCATTGTTTGCTGAGGGCCAGCTATCTGCCCCTCCGCCCAAATTGTGATGTCACCAGCCAGACCTTACATAGCAGTGCTGCGAAAGCAAAGACGTGTCGATCGCAGATTGTACGTCACGTCTCGGGTGTGTTTCCTCAGGAAATACAGCCAATGCAGCATACATATGGGGTGATCTGACCGTACGTACGACTCTTTTTCTTCAACTTCAACTTGAAGTTTAAGAACCTGAAACGGCCGTAACGGGATGTAACGGGATGTTACATCATGTTAATCATTGTATATGATTCGCCTATGCAAGGGAGCACATACCAGTGCCCTACATAATCAATAAGTCGAAGAAAATAAGCTGTTACGCACCACATACGTTGCTTTTTAAATTATTGCTGACGGACAACCCGAGACGGAGCGAAGACCGGGTAGATGGAACCAGAGCAAGAGGTTCACACCTCTAGCGCGGCGAAGCGGGGACCAGACAAGGCTCCTGACACGCGCTCCGCTGCTACGCTACTGCTCGTAGGTGAGGAAAGGAGAACGCTACGGATAGCTCGCGCTAAACAACCTGGAGCCTTCCATGTCGCCGCATGGATTGGTTTAAAACCCGCGTCATCACCTTCTACACTACGCGCATTCAAGAGCGCTGTCACTAGCTGCTGAACCTCTGTGTTGGGCTGCCGGCTGGAGCTGGCCTAACGAACACGTGAGACCTTCCCATACTGAACACCCATGCCTCGAACGCTAAAAGCTTGCACACAAAGTCTTTTGACTGGTGGATACGGTGGTACTGTTTGACTCGTGGCCAATTGCTGCAGCAGCGGCGACCACGGTTATTGGTGGAAGGCACTTGCGGCTAACCATCCCTTGTCACCTAGAGCTCTACGATCTTTTTTTTTATTCGTTTTCATACGTATACTTCGAAGTATTTCAGGTTTGAAGTATGAGGTTTGGTGGACGCACCGATATGGAGGAAAGCGCAGGATACCGCTACACCGGCACAGCACGCGCTTCACGTGCAGCAGTAGCTGCAAGCAGCCGTCCTGCGTCCGAACGGAGCGGTGCAAGTTGAAGTTGGGACAACGCGGGGGAAACGTGAGGTTAGCGCGGGAGTATCTCCGCACTAGGGGTGAAGTTCAAGGCTGTACCATCCACCGCTGCATGCGCACGCAACATCAGACCGCACACACGCAGTGCGCAGACTGCCATCGCTTAGGGTTAAACCCTAACCCTAACCCTGACGCTCAGCGCGAGCGCCTCGCGTGCCGCGCGCTGTGCCCCCAGCGAACTCTACACGCAGACCGTTCGAAAAAGTGTTATGATGCACTGAGAGTGCTGCAAGTCAATAGACTTGACCTTGGTGACACGCACGCATAGCGATACTTCCAGTAGCGCGCTTCAAAGCGTGACAAAAGGGGGGAGGGGAGACCGCTGAATCACCGTAACCCTAACTTGAACCCTACCATCACCCTGCGCCCGTTGTCTCGCTGCGCAGTCACTTGAACAGTCGGGCGGGGGGGCATCGACGAGTGTCATCAACAACGCAACGCCACAAGGTTATGGCAACATTCGGGTTTCTGTTTCAACTTGGACTCTTGCAAAGTTTCTTTGCAGTTCGTCATTCCTGCACCCGTTTCATCTTGAAGCTCTTTTGTAACTTTAGGGTCTGGAATTCAAGCGGGTTGCTGAATGCGACGCGACTCCCCAACCTCCTCATGCGCGATAAGGGTAACCCTAATCCTAACCCTAACCCTGCCCTGATCCTGACCCTGTTGTCTCGCTGCGCAGTCACTTGAACAGTAGGTCCGGGGGCATCGACCGATTGTGATCGCTCACAATGCAAATACGTGAGTTGCTGAATGCGGGCAGGGTCAGCGTAATCCACCGCAATGCCACAAGTGAGAATTGCTGAATGCGGGTAGGGTTAGGGTTAGGGTTAGGGTGACCCTCTCACCTCGTCGTGCGCGAGTAGGCGCAAGAACATCGCCTCGTACGCTATGATCAGGTGCATGAAGCTCATGTTCTCAAAGAAGGCGGCGCCCAGGCTAGTCATGAGGCGGTCCACGATATTGCTGAGTCGTGCCCCCGCTTCCCGCACGGCCTTCAGGTCCTCGGTCGTGGCGGCGGCGTTCGCCATGTGCATGAGCTGCGGGGCGTGGACGTAGCGACAGTCGAGCACGCGTCAGCACGCAAGTGAAACGTGGTCATCATCACTTCGCACACGGTCTTCAGGTCTTCGGTCGCGGCGGCGGCGATCGCCATGTGCATGAGCTGCGGGGCGCGGATGCATTGACACGCGACGTTGAGACCCGCACGCGTCAGCATGCGGTGATACGTGTCAACATGAACCTCGTAAACTTGTGGTCAGCTGTGTTGTATTCCGTATGCAAGTGGGTGTGAGGCATGGATTTGCCCCATGTAGTGACGTGGTGTTGGCGACGAAATGTGATGCGTGCCGCGCAACACTCTCTGGCGTTCGCCATGTGCATGAGCGGACGTGGCAGCGATTGAGGTCGACCCACGCGCATCAGCATGTGTGAAGTAGTTGTGGGCATGGGCTTGAACCGCGGAGGAGAGGTTAGGGTTAGGCACGGCACTCCGCGTCTCGCTGCGCTTGCAACTAGGGTTTGAGGTCAGGGTTGGGGTCGGAGTGAGGGACCCATCGAGGGTTTGCAGGGACGAGGGGCGTGTCGTCAGCAGTGTACCGAGGTGATACGTGTCGACGTGAGCCTCGCATACTCTACTTGTAGTCAGTTGTGTTGTACTCAGTGTGCAGCTGGCGTGAAGCATCAAATTGCTTTTGTGGTTTAAGCCAACGTAGTGACGTGGTGTTGGCGCTGAAAGGTGATGCGTGCCGCGCAGCGCTCTCTGCGTTCGCTGCGCTCGTAACTAGGGTTTGGTACTAGGGTTAGTTAGGGCGGCGGCCCACGGAGACAAGAGCGGACACCGCAGGATGACCCTAACCCTAACCCTCACCCTAACCCTGAACCCAAGATAACCTTTGCACCGATGTGAAGTCTACGGGGGGCAATGCATGGCATGTGCTGAACACGCAACCTAGATTCGTCCAATGAAGCAGTGTCCCCGCAGTCTGTGGGGGGCGCCAACTGCCCTGTGTTCCAACTTGTGCCCCGAAGCGCGCTAACAGCGCACCTGCGCGAGGCGGTGGCCGCAGCTCATGACGACGGCGGCGAGGCGCGTGCGGCCACGTGCCAGCCTGGTCACCATGCCTCCATGGCGTCTCGTTAACTGTATACATGTATACGCATACATGAACAAATGTATGCATTCATGCACTCGCAAACGGGACAGTCATGCCACGCTCACCTGCGCCAGGCGATGACCACAGCTCATGACGACGACGGCGAGGCGCGTGCGGCCGCGCGCTGAGACGATGATCACATGTCACCAGACTATATTGTTGTGTTCATTGGCGTGTACATTGACGTGTGTATATATGTGCGTCTATACTTTCAGTGCGACTGCTCATATGTATATACACGCACCTGAGCAAGGCGGTGGATGACGACGGCGGCGAGGCGTGTGCGGCCGCGCGTTAACACGATCACCACGCCGCAAGGAAGTAGACTGTGTACCTCTACGTGTCCTTTGAAGCATATGCTTCAAGAAGTATATGAAGTGTAAGCTTCAAATTACTTCAGTGAAAAACTTGAGCATGTCCTCGAGCGCGCTGACAGCACACCTGAGTGAGGCGGTGGTCGCAGCTCATGACGACGGCGGCGAGGCGCGTGCGACCGCGCATCGAGATGGTAACCACACATCATCAAATTAGACATGTACTTGAACTTTCAGAAGCATACTTCAAAGTACAAAATTCGAAAACTGCCACATTATATACTCAACACTGTAACAGCACCTGGGCCAGGCGGTGGTCGCAGCTCATGACGACGGCGGCGAGGCGCGTGCGGCCGCGTGTTGAGACGGTGACGAGCTCGTCCACGCCGCACGCGTCCGGCTCGCCCAGCTTGTCGAGCGCAGACGCGACGATGACGCGCCGCGGCAACTGCTTCGCCTGTGCGGCAGTCAGTACAGTACAGCAGTCCACTCATCATTCGTGATTGATTCGATCAGGAGCACATACTTCAGCTGCGCGGCAATTGGTGCAGCAGTCGACTCATCATTTCTGCTTTATTTGGTCGAATTACAAAGTGTCGAGGGCTGACGTGACGATGATTTGATTAAATATAGAAAGTGTTGAGGGCTGACGCGACGATGACATGACGATGATGCGCCGCGGCAGCTGCGCCGCGGCAGCTGCTTCGCCTGCGAGGCAATCGGTGCAGCAGTCGTTGACTCATTACTTTCTGATTGACTTGATCAAGTGTAGCAGGTGTTGAGGGCTGACGCGTATAGACATGACAGCTTGATATGGTGAGCCATCGGTGGCGAATTGCCGGGCGCTGACGGTGGCGGCTTGACGAGCGCGGACGCAATGGTCCATTGCGGCAGCTGCTTCGCGTGCGCGGCAACCAGCACCGAGTGAGGGCAGGGGGTGATGTGCAGAGTCCATTGTTGCAGGGAACGAGGTGTCAAAGCTACGCCATTTGTTGCCACACACGCCGGCCCAGTTGAAGGTGAATACAGCCGCGGCCGCCGCAATCAGGCAGGCGCTCACACCCGCCGGCATCGAGCGCGCCTGTTGCCCGCAAGCGCGCGGGCTGCAGATGGCTCAGGTCGACACTCAGTATTGCTCAGCAAGCGAGTGACTCACTTACTCACCTACTTACCTACTTGCCTCGCCGCGCACCAGAGAAAGCAGCGCACTGCACCAGTGCTGCACTGGCGCCTGGCGCGCTCCGCCACCCCTAACCCTAACCCTAAGAAGCGCATCATCGCTCCATCACCGCTCAGCAAGCGACGCACACAGCAGCCGCTGGTCCATCACAAGACGCCACTGCCGAGTCTCCCACGCAACACACTGGCGAATGACAGAAGCCGAGCCCCACCTGACGAAAATCCCTGACCCTAGGCCTCAGGCTTGCCCTAGCCTTGAGCAGCAGTGCTCAGTGCTGGAGTGCAGCGCTAAGCTCTGACCACTCAGAGATGACAAAAACATAGGATACCGGGCCATGACGAAACATGACACCTGCACGTATGTCAACCATGTCTGTTTGCAGCCTGATGATAGAGTACTCTGCAGCACTGCCTGCTCCACTCGGGCCATGACACAACACCTGCACGCACGTCACCCATGTCTGTTTGCAGCCCAATGATGGAGTATTCTGCAGATGCAAGAAGCACCTAACGAAAGTGACTGACCCTAAGCCTCAGGCTTGCCCTAGGGTTACCCTGGTCTAGGCCTCAGGCTTGCCCTAGGAGGGTTAGGGTTAGCCTTGAGCAGCAGTGCTCAGACCTGGAGCGCAGCTCACCTGCTCCACCTCGGGCGCATTCGGGAGCCCCTGCATCGGCGGCGAGTACACCGTGAACATGGTCCCGGGGCGGCCCTCCCCCACGTCGCGGCAGCGCTCTAGCTGGAACCTGCACGCGTGCGGGCGGCAGCAGCGCGTGTCAAGTGCTGCACATCAGCCCAAATGATGTGTTGATCGGTGTACAATGATTCACGCGCTTCATGGAACAGCGCTGTTGAGACTGGGGATGTCAGTGTCGAAGCAACGTCGCGCGCGCTCTCGCACAGTGTCAGCGCTCAGTTGCGAGGGCTGCGCGCAGATGCGCAGTGGCAGCGCGCTGATGCTGCCCCTCTTGCCGCTGCCCCTCGTGTTGACGTGTCGTCTGACCGTCGCTGACGGAGTACGACACCTGCATGCCCTGTTTGCATGTGCCTATGCATACCTACCTACATAAGTCGCGGCAGCACTCCAGTTGGAACCTGCACGCGCGCGGGCGTCGGCGGCGCAGGTCAAGAGCTGCATATCGTCCAAATGCTGTGTTGATTCATTCCCCCATTGATTCACGCGGTTCACGTGACAGCGCTGTTGAGACTGGGGGTGTCGGACGGGTGTCAGCCTAACCCTAACCCTAACCCTAATTTCAACCCTAACCTAACCCTAACCTAAGCCGCGAAGTGCCGTCGCACGCGATCTCACATATGGTGGTCAGCACTCGAGGGCGGAGCCTGCGCGCAGATGCACGGCGGCAGCGCGCCGACGCCGTCCCTCATTCATCTTCAAGTGTCATTTGATGTGTCATCGTGGATTCCCCCGCGTCGCATCCTGGGGGTCGAAATCGGCACGCAGGTGTTGACAGTCCCTCATTTGGAATGTGTTCCGCCGCGTGGCGTCCTGAGGTGGACGTGTGCACGCAGCATGCACCGGCGATGTCGCCTGTTGAGCATCATCGTTGCGTCTGGCCCCCCCGGGGGCGATGGACAGCGGAGCCAGCTTAACGCGTCATCGTGCGTGAGGCAGCAACTACTCTTGAGGTCATAATCTGCAAGCTTAGACAACAGTATAAGTAGAGGAATCAAGAGTCGCCGGACTTCTCTGTGTGTACCGGCTTAGGGTTAGGGTAAGGCCCTAACCCTAACCCTAAGTCATACAAACAGCCGCTTGGTCTGCACTGCTGCGCCCCTGCGGGCGAATGGCATGACGGCAGCATGCTGATTATTGGTGCCCATTACTGTAACTGTCAGACACTGTCAGCAGCCCCCTCTCTGTGGAAAGCGCGCTGTTGTTGACGATGCGGCCCCAGTGCTGAACTGCCAGTAAATGTCAGTCAGCCCCCTCACTGTAGGAAGCACGCAGATGATGATGATGCGAGTCATGGGTGGCTGTAACCGCCAGTAACTGTCAGTCGGCCCCTTTGGGAAGCGCGCTGATTGATGACCATGTCACATAACCGTAACTGTCAGTAACTGTCAGTTCACTCACCGCGGGAAGCACGCGCTGAGGCGGCGCCGCACGTTACCGTAACTGTCAGTAACTGTAAGTTCCCTCACCGCGGTGCCGTAACTGTCAGTAACTGCGAGTTCACTCACCGCGGGAAGCACGTGCTGAGGCGGCGCCGCACGTTACCGTAACTGTCAGTAACTGTAGGTTCACTCACCGCGGTACCGTAACTGTCAGTAACTGTCAGCTCACTCACCGCGGGAAGCACGCGCTGAGGCGGCGCCGCACGTTGCTGCAACTTTCAGTAACTGTAAGTTCACCCACCGCGGTACTGTAACTGTCAGTAACTGTAAGTTCACTCACCGCGGAAAGCACGCGCTCAGGCGGCGCCGCACGGCCGCGCGCGTCTGCCGATCGCCGGCAAGGTACGAGTCGGTGAAGGCCTTCATGACGCGCAGCGTCTCTAGCATCATCCAGGCATCTTCGTCTATGACCGGCACCTCCGCTGGCCCCCCCAACCCCCTCCCCTCCCCCTCCCCCTTCCCCTGTGCCTCCGCCTCTGCCTCGCGTTGAAGTTGAAGTATTGACCACGCCACATTCGCCGCGTGGTGGTAGAAGACGTAGAACCTGACGAGCCGTCATAAAAGGGTTAGGGTTAGGGTTAGATTAGAGTGAGGATAGGGCAACAGATGTATCGTCAGCTGTCCGCTGCACAGCGGGCGACAGCGCTATGCGCCAGAGCGATGATTCCTGTCAGAAGGGCAGCACTGTGCATCATGCGAGACAGGCGTTGCTGGTGCGCCCTCGCGCAGGGTATGTACCTATTCAATGGGGGTATGCTCGCCTTGCCGCTGAGCAGTGCTGCAGCCACAAACGGTGTCACCAGCCTGCATGGCACACCCACATACTGCCGTCCTGCGGTCACGAGCCAGAGAGATGCAATTCTGTTGGAGGCGAAGAGCACGTTTGACCCTTGCACGTCACGGCAGACGCAGCGACCGACAAGTGCTGCGCGCACACCCCGCTGATGGAGGCTTCACGCCCGCGACCGCAGCGAGTGCAAGCGGCCATTGAGGCAGCCGCGCCGCCGCTGTACATAACCCTAACCCTAACCCTAATTCACATACATACGCGCCCTAACAACGACGCACGCAGCGTACGCGGCCCGCTGACAGAGGCTTCACGACAACACTGACGCCAGTGCGAGCGGCAATCGCGGCAGCCGCGCCACCGCTGAACATGCCTACCCTAGCACGACGACGCACGTAGCGTGCGCCAGAGGTCCGGCTCCGTGCAGCATGCAGCAAGAAGCGTTCCAGAAGCGCGGTCTGAACGGGGCACGCTCACAAGCAGTCACATCCTGCGAGGACTACTTGGCGCGCGCGACCAACCACGATGAAGGCAGTACGATGGCAATCGCGGCAGCGGCGCCGCTGCTGTACCATAACCCCAACTCTAACCCTAACCTTAGCCCTAGTTCACATACATACGTACTCTAACAACGACGCACATACCTTGCTACGCGGCGCAACCGACCCACCTCGCAAAGCCCTCCAGCTTCAGCAACAGCCACGCCGCCAAACACACCTACCCTAGCAATGAACACGCACCCTCACCCTAGCCCTAACCCTAACCCTAACCTTAACCCTAAAACTACGCGGCATGAACGACCGACCCACCCCGCAAAGTCCTCCAGCTTCAGCAGCAGCCACGCCGCCATCATGTACGCGCGCAGCAGCTCCGCGACGGGCGCGTCGCCGCAGCGCGCCAGCGCCGCGCACGCGCGCGCGCAGAGCGCGCGCGCCTCCCCCGCCGCGTGGAACTCCCGCAGCACCGTGCCCGCCGCGACGGCGCTCCACAGCAGCGCCTCGTTCGCCGCCGCGGCGACGGCGCGCGCGTCCAGGGCGCCGCGCGCCGCCGCGCTGCCGCCGCCGCCGCCGCTGCTGCCGTACGTCGCGCCGTGCGTCATGACGAGCATGGCGGCGCGCTGCACATCGGCCTCCGGCGTGAAGCCGAGCGCCTGGTACGCGAGCATGTACGTCGCGAGCGCGGCGCGCTCGGCGCCGCCCAGCAGCAGCGCGCAGTGCTCCGCGGGGCCGCGGCGCAGCGGACTGCTGCTGCGCTGCTGCTGCTGTTGCCGCTGCTGCTGCCGCTGCTGCTGCCGCACGAGCGCGACCGCCAGCTGCGCCTGCTGCTGCGCGTGCGCGCGCTGCAGCTGCCGTGCGCTTGGCCCGTGGCGCGCCGCCGCTTTCTTGTGGCGCTTCGGCGGCGCCGCTGCCGCCGCCGCCGCCGCTGCTGCTGCGGCCGCCGCCTCTGGCGGTGCCGGCGCGACTGCGCCACCGGCTTCCGATTCACTTTTGACGGCGGCTGCTGTCGCGCAGTCCGACGCCTGCGTAGCTGCCTCCCGGAGAGCTTTCGGTTTTGGGCCGCGCTTTCCACTCTGAGGTAGAGCGTCACGACACTTTGCGCATCAGTTCAAGTTTCCCATAGATGTTGAAGTGGACGCTCCCAGCCAGGCTGAAAGACCGCTAATGATCATGCCGCCGCGACACGCACACTTTGCGACAGCGACAGTGCCGCGAGCAGGGCTTGTGCAAGCGTTGGACTGGTCAGTCAGCAGTGGTTCAGGGGGTGTACGGTGGCAGCCGCGCACGCCCGTTATGGCTTCGAGTACACAAACGTCACATCAAAAAGAAAGACCACGGGGATGGGCTACGATTCCAACTGCATCAGCTTTGGTGACAGGCTGAACAGCAGCAGTGCAAGAGTTGATCATTCGACTAGCAATGTCAGATTCCCAAGTCCCGGACAGATCTTGACAGGCAAACACAGCCAGCTCTGGCACATCGAGCTAGCTTGGCCCCCACCAATGAATGAGCAGTGAATGGAACTGGGCAGTGAATGGAACTATCCGAAGCGCTTACCAAGCTGAAGACGCACTGCACGTGGAGCCGAGCGCACAGGGTGCATGTCGCCCTCCCGCTGCAGCGCCTCTTCCTTATGGTACAGGTATCACAGGTCCTGCGCAGCACTGGTGCTGCGACGCCCTGGGAGGGAGTCCTGTGGTACAGCATGTATGCTGAACGGGTGAGCTTCCATCATGTTGAGGGCTGTATGGTGGATGGCAGTTGGGCCATGCAGTATCTGGGTCAAACAGCCTATACTTGTGAATCAGGTTGTGATCCAGGCCGTCTGACATATGTTGAACGCAATGCAATCTATGACATGTGCATGTATGTCACATCCGGCTCTGAGAAAGGATAGGACTGAACTACCTACTGTTCATGTGTCGCTGCCAAGAAGGGATCCGGAGTGGTCGCATGCAGCAGCTAGCGCGAGCAGCTTACGAATGTGAGTCCTGTAAGGGTGGGGTAGCGAACTCATGCACCACCACCCATCATGACCTGCCCAGCAGCTCTCACCTTTCGGCTTGCATGACGCGGTGCGGCACATCGTCTCCGCTAGTAAGTTCTTTGTGCCCGTCGGACGGCGACGGCGACGCTGCCAACTTCATCCCCCAACCAAAAATCACAAGGGAGCTTAACCGTGCCAGTTAAGGAGCTATGACTGCCCACGCCATCCCCACACGCAGCCCCTTGCACATACGCCGCGCTCTAAAGAGTTCGTGAGCGCACAGCCGCGTTTTTCTCACAAGCGAGCAACCAGGCTTGTTTTCCCTGAACCTTGTGCACGTGCACAGACTGTTCGGCGTTTTTTTGTGGCGCGGCACTGGCACTGGCTGGCGTGCAGGCACGCTATCTGTATGCTTCCTATGATGTGTTCTGCTAGTGGTAGTACAATGGTCCGTTTCCCGCCAAGCAAGGGTCCCGTCAAGCAAGAGGTCCCAACAAAAGCCCGAACAAAGTTGAGGTTCGGACTTTCCATGAACTTGAACTTGTGCGCATGTGCGCGCAGTTTCATTGTTCCACCTACTTCCTCCAAGATATATCAAACGATTCTGGCAATATCGTCGCTGGCCGGCTGGCATAAGCGGTGCAGTCGCAGGTCAGAGGCTGTATTGTCACATGTGCATGAATTGCAGCGTCGTTGGCTTACCGAGAGCAACAGCTTGTAGCCTGTTGTGCTGTTTCTTTTTCGCTAATCAAGATCTTTGGCAGCGCAAGTGCTCCCACACACAGTTTCCTGGTCCAGCTCTTTGTTGGTGGCCAGTTCCAGCTACCTTGCGGCCTCTATCGTTTATTGGTGGCAGAACTTCAAATCACATCAGACTGTGCTGTCACAGCACTTCCGAAAGACCATGGTGCTCCAGCACTGACCCGCTCACCGCGTGCGCTTTGCCTTTGCGGTCTGCAGCCTCCCATCGTCAGGGTCGGGGAACTTCAGCAGAAGCCGAAGGCACAGCGGTGAGCCAGCCGCACTTGGTGACCCACGAGTACAGTACGGCCGCTCAACCTCAAGAAGCGACGCGCTACCCCCCCCTGAGGCAGCGCTCTGCTCATCATGGCAGCGCACCAGCAGGTGGTACCACAGCCATGCCATCTTCATATTGTGGGGATGATGCAGAAATTTCCCGACTCTGCCAGAGTGCAGCTCTGGGGGGCACGTGCTATCGACAGGATCATCCACAATGCCGGTTTCGGGGGATTCCAAATTGCCGCGCGCGAGCTTGGAAGGGCCGGAGCATGTGAGGCTGTAGCTGCAGCTTCGGATGCATATCGTCAGGTTGCCAGTGTCCAGCAAGCGGCTCTGGAAGCCGCAGGTGCGCTGGTGTACAAACTAGCATGCAACTGGCAGAGGTTCAACGCAGCGGGCTTGTGCCCCTCGGTGGTGGCGTCAATGCGAGAGCATGCCTTCAACTCCGACATTCAGCTGTGCGGAGCTTGCATAATCGAATATATTCTCGATTTGACTGCGAGCGTTGGCGAGGCCACTGAGCACGTCGCAGCCAAGAATTCGTTAATGTCCGCTCGTGCCGACAGCGTTCTGTTGAGGGCACTGCAGAACCACCGCCGCGATCCACTCATAGTATGCGCCAGGCTGGATGCAGTGGAGTCGCTCGCAGGGGCGTGGACCGCTGCTGAGGCACTGGCCTTCTGCACCGCAGGCGGTGCTCAAGCAGTCGTCGCCTTTCTTGACGCGCACTCCTTCGACAGAAACGTGCGAACGCAGTCGCTGTCGGCGCTGACGACGCTGATAGACGGAGACGTATGCGGCGGCAATGCCGTGACTGCGCAGTTTTTAGCTGCTGGCGCCATCGCTGCAGTGACCGCATTGCTTCGCACTATTCCTCTGACGTGCGGACAAGCTGTACTGGCCTCAATGCGGTGTCACGTTTTGCAGCACACGGCGCCGCAGTACAGCTGGTGGCGGCGGGCGCAGCGGAGCAAGCGGTGGCGGCTGCACGAGCGCATACCGGGTCAAAATTGTGCATTGGAGGCCCCTTTGCGGGCCTGAGCAGTGCAGTGTGTGCGATCTCCTCACTTGCAAAGAACGACAAGCATGCCTGCGGCAGGCTGCGGCAAGCAGGTGCATGCGAGGCGGTAGTAGCGGCCCTCGCATCGTTACCACTGCCAGATAGGGCAAGCCTGTCTTCAGGGGCGCACTTATTCTGCCTGTCCTGCATTGAGAGCCTCGCCAGCAGCGGCAGCTCTGTCGACGCAGAAGCCGTTGAACACCTGGCACGTGCAGGAGCTTGCGAGGCTGTTGTAGGCACAGTTCGAGAGCTGCTGCAGCAGTCCAGGGACGAGCGAGTAGTCGCAGCCAGCGTAAGGGCAGCCATTGGTGTATGATAGTTCTCAGCAGAAACAGTTGTGTGGCCGCGCAGCTGGGTGTCGCAGGCGCTAGGAGCGCAGTTGCAAATGCCATGGCTGCCTACGCGGAACATGATGCAATCCAGGCCAGTGGCACCGTGCTGAAGGACAATCTTTCGGCCACTGCTGTTAGCAGGCCAAGAAGGTGAACAGAACACCATTGAGTCATTATACCTCCAGATCTGCATACAGACATATATGGTATACTGTACAATGTGCATTTGCAGTGTTTGTGTGATTCTTGTACTTCACCACATGCAGCTGCTGCAAAGTGCCTGCAGGGCTTGAATGGCACTGCACACAATGCACGGTCTGAGGAGAGTTTATTGCCACCTTGAATGCTTAGTAGCATACACATCAGGGCTTGAATGGCACTGCACACAATGAGGGTTTGAACCCTTGCCATGTAGTGGTATGCATATGTTCATCAGCATCTTGCGGCGTGCTAATGCTTCCGTGTTGTGCCCCAATGATTGTAAGCATGAGACCGCTACTGCAGCACACAACTGGCCTGGTTGTCTGATGGTTGCATGAGCATGTGCAGTCAGCCCTCACAGGTACATGCATGGCTAAATGTGAGAGATGCCCTAAGTACAGCTGTCAGCGTGCAGACATGCTGCATGGCAAGCCACAGCATCTCCATTTGACGCATCGGTGCAGTGTGAGTGCACTTCAGTTCCTTTAACCGCAGCAAATAGAAGAATGTCAACTTCAGATGGAAGAATGTCAACTTCAGACGGGCCAGGCGAAAGCACTCACATTTGACGATATCATGTGTTGACAACACCTTCGTGTTGCATAAACTTATGTGTTTGGCGCCATGCATGTCTGCGCCCAGGTGTTGTCGATGCAATGCATCTCGCTACCTGTACGACACTCAGACACACTAGAGTCTTGAACCGTGAGCACTGACTACAGTGTCAGCCATGCGGCTGGTCGGCGCAAGGAGCACAACAGCACAGGCGATAGCTGCATGCCCTGAATACACCGAATGCAAACACTGGTGGCTGAAGTGAACTGAGATTGTTTCAAGCGAAGGCGCTTACCTCTAGAGGTCTAGACACCTCCACATGTGAGTTCTGGGGGTACATGGTGTGAGTTCAAGCTGGAGGGCTAATGCCATTAAATAAATTATGCCAATGTCACCATGGCAGGAACAGGCAGAAGGCAGAAAACTCAAATCGTTTGCACACATCTGATGAAAGCGCACTGTTGAAATGCACATGCAGGTGCTTGTGTGTGCTACACCATTGCCCCGATATCACATGACACTCCTACCTGTCGCTGACACAAGGCGGTAGCCACTGCTGTGCTCGCAGGCTACAGAGACCTTGTTCATTGCATAATGCATCCAGAGAGCGGGCAAACAAGGCGTATGATGCAGAGGCGTGGTGCACCAGATGCCGCGTATGAGTACACTGTACTGTCCATGAACTCGCCTGCAAAGCCTGGACATCGCGCTGGGTTCTCAGGCCGGTAATGAAGCAGAACATGGGCTATTTCGTGCATAAGCAAATGGCCAGCATACGACGGACACACAGCACGATGCGCAATGCAGCCTGGAACAGAGCCACAAAATTCGATGTACATTCGGCACTGCGATGCGTATGCACACCAGCCACGATGCCGCAGCGTCCGAGCGCTGCCGTCACGCAGGCCTCAGCACCAGCCGGCGACATGCACGATGTTGACCTGGTGACAGAGCGGTACTGTAGGCGCTGCGCATCGCGCCCTGTCGATACAGTTGCCCGTGCGCGCGCACGCTTTCTGAGCTGCAGCGCCTACTGTACTATTGACACAATACGTGGTGGGGCCGCGCGGGGAGGCCGCGTCGGCCGCAAGGCAGCTCGCAGCAAATGAGCGCTGACGCGATTATAAAATATAAGGGGGGGGGGCTGCGCTGCACCGCCGCGCCAGCGGAGCGCTGCCGCTCGAACTGCGCGGCGGCGCCGTGCCTGAAAACTGTGCTCACAGTGCTTGCGCGCCTTGAAGCACCTCAGTGCATGTGAGGGCTGCCTCCAAGCACTCGGCATATATGAGTAGTACCAGCGATGGCCAGATATGCGCACTGCCGCAACCGCCGCCTCTGGTACACTTTGGGCAGCTCAATAGTGCTGTGCCACCGCACATGACACCACGCGCTCACTCGGGGCACTGCTGCAGGCAAAACGCTGCGACACGCAGGCGCCTCCAACCGCGCGCGCCGGTGGCAAAATCGCGCGTGAGCCGTGGCACGGGCAGACTTGCGAGGCACAGGGGTTAAACCAGCGGTTGGGACGAGCGCACGAGGCCCATACCTCAGCAGCGCTCAGCGCAATGACGCAGTCAGCGCTCATCATCACCTGACGCTGGCGGCGCGCTCAAAACTGCTGATGCGTCAGCGCTCACGCAAGTGGTGTGCTCAACGCACGTGACCGGCAGCACCGTGCGCGCGGTATCGGCCGGCGGCGCCGGGCACCACCGGCGCGCCAACGCTCAGCGCCGCACGGCGCACACCACATTCCCGTGAAGGCAGCAGAGGCAGCGGTGTCGAGCGCTGCTGCTGCCGCGCCAGCGCTCAGCACCGCATCAATAACCTCTCCCGCGGCGGCAGCGCGTCGTTGCGCTTTGATGCCACGCTGTACCTACCTGCCTGCACTTCGGCACTGACAGCAGCGCTCAGCACAGCGTCATGACCTCGCGCAGCAGCGCCTCGTCGTCCTTCTTCACAAAGCGCCCCTTGACGCGCATGCGCGTGTCGGCAAAGTTCTTGCGCACGTCGTACTTGACCGTCTTGGTCCACACGCGGTGCTTGCGCTTCTCGAGGAACCGCTCGAGGCGCCGCCGCCGGCTCTCCGGCGAGTACGCGCCCACGAGACCCCGGTCCGTGCGCACCGCCAGCCGAATGGGGGCCACGATCACGGGCGCCACCGCCGCCGCCGCCGCTGCAGCAGCAGCCGGCGCAGCGGCGGCGGCGGCGGCGGCGCTGCGCGGCGCGGCAACGGCGGCGGGGATGTCGGCGTCGCCGCCGCCGCCGAGCTGCAGCGCGCGCAGGTCCGCGCCGAGCGAGCCCGCAAAGAACTCGTCCGTGAGCGAGAAGTGGAACTGCGGCGAGAAGGCAAACTGGTCATCGCCGCCGCCCTTGTCCTCCTCCTCTTCATCGGCTGCGCGGTGATCGCTGCCATCATCGTCGTTCGTGTGCGCGTGCTTCCCCTCGTCGCTGCTCGCGCCGCCGCCGCCGCCGCCGCCGTGCGGGGAGTCGATGGGCAGCGGGCCGATGGTGCGCGCGACGCGCGCGCGGCTGCGCGTGCGCATGTGTCCGGCCTCGTGCGGGTCCAGCGAGGACGGCGCCGAGTGCGCGGCCGACGCCGGCAGGCTGTCGCCCTGGGCGACAATTACAGTTGCAGCGGCAAGGGGGGTGACGAGATTGGGAGAGGGGGGGGGTTCATGGAGATGGCAGTGCCAATAGTGCGTGCGCATGCGGCAGTTGTAGCCCCCTGCGCGCGTGCAATGGGGTGCGCGCCAGTGGGATCCCACGCGGCACATATGCACGAGAACGGACACAGTCCTCAGCCGGTAACTGGCCCAGGGTCAAAGTCTGGGTGTTGAAGCTGCAGCGCCATGGCGACGCTGCACGCGAAATGCGCTTTTGTGGATGCATACATGCGGCGGCACTTGCACTGTTGAAGTATACAAAGTGACACTGACTGAGTGATGCGCCACCAGGGCAGCTCACGTTTGTCAAGATGTTGGACTCAGGGTTATAGGTTTACTACCACAGGAACTTCAGGACAGAAAAACGCTCCACCCAGGGTAACAAGTATCAGGTGCCCTAGGCTGGGGAGATCAGCAGTAGCTGAGAACTTTCATCCGCCAAGGCTTTGAGTAACCCAAATGAGCTTGACTCTTGTAAGTTGCCTGCAGTGTTCGCCCTCCACTACCAAAGGCTGGACAAGTTTCAAAATCAGCAAACCCTGTCACCTGCGCAGCATGTGAAGCAGTTGTCAGTGTGCACGGAGCGGTGCAGCTCGCAGCGCAAAGCCCTACACTACTATTCGAACTTCCGATTGAAGTTCCGACCTCGACGATCGAAATCGAAACAAATTCCTGATCAATCAACCGCTGTCGATAGTTATCAAACGCTTTCGATAACCGAACGATATCGATAATAAGTGCCCCTTTTGCTGCTCAAGATGTATTTGTAACTTTTGTGCGGCGCACACACATGTCACATTCCGTACCTGCACCTCCGCCGCTCAACTTGTACTTCTAACTTCTGTGCACCACACACACACACACGTATCATACATTCGGCACCTGCAACTCCGCTGCTCAAAGTTTATTTGCAACTTGTATGCCGCACACAAGTCATATGAATTCCGCACCTGCGCCTCCCGCCGCCCGTCGTCGCTGCCCCCCGCGCGCCCCCCAAAGTCCCCATCGAACGCCCCCCCAAAGCTCATGCTGCCCATGCCCTCCATACCCCCAAACCCCAGGTCATCCAGCCCCCCCAGAGACCCCACCATCAGCGCGCCAGTGAGGCTGCCGTTGCTCGCCACGCTGGTCCCGAGTCCAGCATCGCTGCCGCTGCCTCGCTGTGCGCTGCTGCTGCCGCGCGCTGCGCTGCCGCCGCTGCCCAGCAGCGCATGGACTACGGACGAGCTCGAGTCCTCGTCCTGGAATATGTGCAGGTCCGAGGAGTCGAGGTCGTCCATGTCCATGGACAGCATGCCAATGTCCTGCGGGGGCGAGCGGGGGGGGGGGGGGGGGGGGGGTCGGGGGGGCAGGGGTGGGTTGAGTGAGGCTATGACGGAGGCAGATGACAAGGTTGGATATGATCTACGATGAGACTTGAAAGAAGGTGGGGGATGGATGGGCCATGGGTGAGCATATGTGCGGAGTGGCTGGCGTCTGCTGCTGCCGCCGCCGCTGGTGTCTACTGCCGCCGCTGCCGCTGCCCCGCTGCTGCTGCTGCTGCCGCCGCTGCTGAGATGTAAGGCAGTGCAGGGTTAGGGTTAGGGTTAGGGTTAGCATGGCGACGACCTCAAATGAGCAGTGCTTCCCACAACCGCTGATGCACACAGGTCATGACAAGGAGAGGGCTAGGGTTGACCTAACCCTGATACTACAGCTGCTCAGCTGCTGTACTGCCACACATTCACAGAAGCAGGTCCGCTCAAGTGCACCAGAGGCGCGCGAATGCTGCACGATGGACACAGCCTGCATGGCGGCACTGCGCTTGCACCGACTGAACACTGCCTTCAGAGCTTCATCGTGAGATCGATGAGGAAGCAGCTCTAACGAAGGCGCGTTCAGACGACTGAGGTCTGCCAGCAGCGCCAATTGAGCACAACGCACGCCGCAGCATGCGCGACACAACCTGAGAGGAGTTTCCACCCCAAAATGGCGGTCGAGCGCTGCCTCTACACAAGTGAGCTGCGCTGTTGGCGTCATTGGGAAGTGTTGAAGTGCGCTGCGGTCGCATCTGTCTGCCGAGTCCGCCCGCCGCACGCCTGCGGCACTACCCTAACCTAACCCTAACCCTAACCCTCAGCTGCAGAAGCAACTGTCTGCCGCATCCGCCAGCTGCAAACGCCCCTGCAGCAGCTGCCGCGAGGCACATTCAACGGCGCAAACCGCTGCCCGTGTGCGCGCGCGACACGTCCCCCGCGGCGTTCCGCAGCTCTCTCGCAGCGGCATTGAATTGAGCACTGCCGTCGCCTGTTGCCATCGTGCGCGGAGCCTTGCATCGGGCCGAGAGATTCTGCCACTGGGCGTTCTGTATCGTTTGTGTGCACGTCGCCGCGACGCGGCACAGCCCAGGCGACTCCTGCATGGCACTCGTCGGGGCTGATGGAAGCGCGTTGCGCGCAGGGGGCGAGGCGGGCCCGCCGAGTAATCCGCAGTGGAGCAGTGGCTGCGTGCCTAACCCTAACCCTAACCCTACCCCAAACCCTAAACCTAATCGTCGGCAGCGCTCACCAGATCCTGCAGCAGGTCCAGCGAGTCGCGCCGGTTCGTCAGCAGGCCGCGCTGCATGAGCGAGACGAGCTGCGAGGGGTTGCTGCCCTCGTAGCGGTTACCTGCCTAACCCTAACCCTCACCTAAACTAGACTTCAAACTAAACCGTCGGCAGCGCTCACCAGGTCCTGCAGCAGGTCCAGCGAGTCGCGCCGGTTCAGCAGGCCGCGCTGCATGAGTGAGACGAGCTGTGAGGGGTCGCCGCCCTCGTAGCGGTCGAGCGCGGCCTGCAGCGCCGAGTCGCCGCTGATGATGAGGTCTTTGAGCACGCCCTTCTGGCTCTTGTCAATGACGCCCTTCTCCTCCAGGTCCGACGCGCTGCACGGGCGCAACAGATACTTTGAGGTATGGATGATGGTGTATGGTGTATTGATTCATCAAGGTAAGGACCATGCTGTATTGGTTCATGTATGCGCATATACACCCTCATCTGGCTCTTGTCGATGACGCCCTTCGCCTTCAGGTCAAACGCGCTGCGACAGAGCATGCAATAGATATATGGAATATGAATTGTGGTGTATGAGTTCATTGAGGCTCTTCGCCTCCAGATCTGACGCGCTGCGCGGGTGCAATAGCGATTGCTCTGTCCATATCCATCAATCCAGCCTCGAGGTTGCAAATGATGCCTGTGCAGGTTGTGGCTGAACAGCGATGTTGTGCTCACAGCGCCATGTACGCAGCTGTCGTTATCCAGGCAAGGCTCATGGCCAAGAGAGACAAGCGTGGTGTGCGTTGGCGTACACCATGCTGCGTATCTGAGCGTGTGTAACGGCAGGTGCTAGTGAGCAACAGTATGTATGCTAATGAAGCATGCGAGGACCAGCAAAACTGCCAACTGTTCGCGTTAGCACTGCAACAGTGCTATGTACAAGCAGCTGTGCGTGGTCTGCAGTACTCCTGGAAAGAAACCAAGTATGCATCTCGGCGGCAGCGAAACGCACAATGGAGACCTATGAGACCAGCAAGGACCCATAATTGCAGAAGAACAGGGCTGTGCGCAGCACAGTCGCCGCCTTAGCACATAAAGAGGCATGAATGCAGCTGAGCTGCAAAGTTGCATCTGATCGAGACTCGTTCAGCCGGCGACAACATCTGCAGTGGACTCATCAGCGTAAGCGACGCTGTAGACTGATTTTGACAGTGAATGTGTCCGACCACACCATCAGCAGCAGAAGCAGTGATGTACGCACTCTTGCCTATCAAGGCCCTCGTAACATAGAAGATCATCTGCTTCCCTTGCCCCGCGTATCCAATACAAGAATATCGACGACGAAAAGAGTCCGGTGCTCACCTGCGCAGCCGACCGGAAATAGATCCTCCCCTGGCTCTCTTCATGTGGCTGACCTCATAGCTGCCAGGGGTGAACCTGGGAGGCGTGTGAGACAGCATGCCGCCCGACGTCCCCGCAAAGCCCAACCCAGCCAAGCTTCTCAAAAATGGGTCATCAGACGCGTACAGGCCGCGGTCCCTCTGTGCACAATCGCCAGTGGGCATGGCTGTCGACTCCGTCTGCTGCATCATGAAAGCACTTCCTTTCCTGGCGCGTTGTCAACTGGCTCCCTCGCGCGCGTCGGCGCTCGCTGCTGAAGATACTGCACCTGCCGCTAGTTGCACGTCGCGACGTTAGAAGGCTCGGAACAGGAAAGCACAACGGCATGCACCGCGGTACACCTGCATGCCGCAGCGAGCAGCAGCCGTGAACACCAGGGGAACGAAGCAGCTGTACAGCTCATGTTGTTCGGCAGATTTGCAAACTTGAACCCTAAGGTTGATTTCTAGGGTTGAAGAAAGACGAAACTTCGTTCAAAACAGTTGAATTCATCCGGCAGGATCCTGAAAGCTCGAGTCTACCATGAACTTTTATGGATCGCAGGGAGAGCAGACAGGATACTGTAAAACTTGATATTTACAGTGGGTGCTTCTAAATCACCACCACATGGCATGAACACCACTTCTCACTCATAGGGGTCTTCAGCCACCATACAGGCGCTCAACAATGTCCCTGACACTAATAAAGGATACTCTAGTTCAGTTCAACTGCATATCAAATAAGTCTTTGATCACATCACAAGAAAGTCATAGCATTCTAGAGGCAGACATAAACTCTATTGGCATGGCCAACACCAACCAAGCCATTGCAGCAAAGCACAGCAAAACAACAAAAAGGCGGCAGAATGCAAACTGGAGGTCACACGGGGTGTCAAATACAAAGACACAATCTTGATGTATGCGAACAGAGTCAATATTACACAGTGGTGCAAATTCCACAAATGACAAAAATCACCAGCAAACGTGCACAACCTTTCCCCCTCTCCCAAACTTCAGACAGTTGAGGCAGCATTCAGCTGCTGCCCGCATGCTGTTGAAGGCTGGCATGCCTGCTGCCAGCCCTCTGTCTATATCACACAAACACACTGCACCACACCAATACACACTCAAAACTGCCGCTTGACGGGCACGGTCTAATGGTACGCGAGGGAGACGGGTGCATGGCACCGCAAACCCCCTTCTTGCTCCCCTGCCTGGGTAGCCGATTGTAGCTCCCAAGTGAACCTGTACGTGCGGCAACGTCAGCCATGTCGCAAGTCCCCACAAATGGATCCCGGGTCCTGAAGGCATCTTGAAGGCGTTGGCGACAAGTGCGGCCTTAACAGCACGCCCATGCGCAACAGCGAATCATTCCCAACCCTGCTCCAACCGCCCCCTGTGTTTCTAGTTGCATGGCGCGCGCGCTTCAGCGGTACGGGGAGGGGGAGCGCGACAGCCGCGGGGTGCACACCCCCTTGCCGCAGCGCGCGGCGGCGGGCACCATGCTGGCGGCGCGCCCGCGCGCGCCCTGCGCCTTGTCGGCACCATCCTTAAGCGCACCGCCGCATCCTTCAGCAGCCTTGCTGCCGCCACTGCTGCCGCCGCTGCTGTCGCTGCTGCCGCCGCCGCCGCCGCCGCCGAAGACGACGCCGGCGACAGCGTCGCGCGCCGTCAGCGCGGCCCACCCCGCCCAGTTGAACGTCACCGCGCCGTACACGTTGGCCGCGGCGGCGGCGGCGGCGCCGGAGACGGTGCTCACCGCGGTGGCGGCGGCGGCCGTGAGCTTGAACTTGCGCTCCGCCGCCGCCGCCTCCGCCGCTGCTGCCGCCGCTGCTGCTGCCTCCGCCTGAGCGCTGGCGCGAACTTCAACGCGCTGCACCAGCTCCTCCAGCACGGCCGCCCAATAGGAGGGGTCGACGACGGCGTCCGTCACCTTCAGCTGCCACTCGGCGGCGGCGGCGGCGGTGGCGGCGACGGGTGCCGCAGCGACAGCAACGGCGACCACCCCGCCGCCGGCGGCAGCGGCGGTGGGCTCCGTGACTGCGTCATTGAGCGCTGGGGAGGACTGAGCGCTGCTGCTGCGTGCCTCGGCCTGCTTAAGCGACAAGGGGAGGGGGGGGCAGAAGCCCAATTGAGTGAAGGGGTCAGCTAGTGCCTGCCTGGGTCAGCGGTCACAACTTGACGAAGGGGGGTCAGGATAGCAGTGCAGAGCAATGCTTCGGTGCTGTGCGTTTTGCTGAGCAGTGGCTGCGCTGCGCATTGCAGCTTGCTTGGGGTCAGGGTGCGGGAGGGTCAACGGAGTGTGAAGCCTGATTTGCGAAACATTTCATGCCATGCGAGCAGGTTGTGCTGTACTGAGCGGCCTGGACTTCTCTTGCCTACCATCACAGTCTCAGGTTGAAGCGAGAGTCAAGTGCGCACCTGTGCTGCGAGCGCCCATGCTCTTGACCTCAACCTCAAGCAGGCAAGGCTGCATCCCATTCTAATTGACGGCTCAAGCACGTGCAGGCGCAGCACACGCCCACAAAACACACCAACAGCCACGGCCGCAGCGCAGATAACACGATCGCTCAAAAGAGCATCGCTCACCACGAGCTCCGCGGCGATCACGGCATCTGCAAACGCGGCGACGGCGACGGCACCATCCTCATTGCCGCCACCTTCGCTGAGCACTGCAACCTCTGCAGCTGAAGTTGACTCCTGAGCATCATCGAGCTCAAATGCCTCCTCGCCCTCCAGTATGGGCGCCAGCATGGCGGTGGGGGAGCGCGGCCGCGCGCGCCGCAGCTCACGCCCCGACACGCAGCTGCCGATGGCGGCGCGCAGGTCTGCACGACGAGTTAGGATTAGGGTTAGGGTTAGGGTAAGGCTGACTCTAACCTAACCCTAACTCTACCTAATGATCTAGTCGCCAAGGGCGGTTACGTGTATGCTGACACACCCGCGGTCAGGGCACATCGACAAAGTTAGGGGAGCACTGAGGGGGGACGGGAAGCCGTGGCGGCGGTGGGTGGGGGCCATCGCGGGCCGCGCAGCGACGGCGGCAGAAGCTGTGTGGCGTTGCGGCTGCGTTGTCATGAGACTAGTTGCCGATGGCGGCGCGCAGGTCTGCGCGACGGGGGTGCATCGGCGAAGTGAGGGGGGGCACTTGGGGGGGGCGGATGCCGTGATGGTCGTGAGCGGGGTCGTCACCCGGCTGTGTTGCGCTGCGACTGCGATGGCATCAGCGGCTGGCCTGACATTCGACCGCTGGCAATGGGCTGCAATGGCTAGCAGCGCAGAGCCGCAAAGCGCAATAGGCAACAGGGAACCAGCATGAGCGAAGTAGAACACAGTAACTGCCACTGCGGATCGCACATGGAATGATGCTAGTCTCCGGCCGTATCGGTTACGAAAGGGCGGCGGCCTGTTGCTGATGTTGGCGGCACTGTCTGCTCAGTGGCGAGAGTGACGGTTGCAGCAAGTTGAGCACAGGATTCGGAAGGCAGCGAACTAGAGGGAGTGCCGGAACTTATATCTGATCCAGGAGTGAGCCTGTTCTCAACACTCTTGGTCAGTTCAGAGAAGGGCGAAGTCTGATAACATGCTGCTTGTACGGCCTTGGAAGCAATGGTACCTTGTGTTCAAAGTGGCGCTGTAAGACAGTGCACGCTATGTCGTCCCAAGACGACATTTGATTCATCAACAAGAGGGCAAGCTGCTGGTCTCGTGTGTATAGAAATGGGCGTGTCTCAAAGAGCACGGCTGAACAACTGCGCTGTTCTCTTGTGTGCTCTTCATCACATCATAGCTGCTGTGTGCACTCACCATCAAGGACGCTCTGCAGCCACCTGATACGCTCCATGAGGCGGCGAGAGCTGCCACGCGCCCATGTGAGCAGGCGCACTTTGCAGTCATTGAGGGCCTTCAGCACCTCTCCTGCGAGCCACTGCAGGTGCTGCAGCATCCTCCACGATGTTCAATGTGGCGGTGGCAAGGTTTCCTGTGTTTGGGCACGGGGGGCGGGGTAGGGGTCGTCAGCGGTTTCAGCCCAAACGAACCCCCAAGGAGAAAAGCCCCGAGGCTACGCGAGACAGCAGGGTCACTGGCTCCTGCGGCTTCAGTTGTTGCAGTAACAATGAACTCCCAAAGACCAGGTGCTGTCATCCACGCGCTTGCCATTGGGGCCGCAGCCAGCGCCGACTTCAACCACTGATGTTTGTGGTGGCCCCTTTGCTGCATGCCTAAGGCACAGGGCAAGCGGCGCCCTGGTGGAGCATGAGCTACAGCTGATGCAACCACATAGCCATTGTGGCGACCGCCGATCACCTCAGATCCTGCGTACTAAATGCGTGTAGTTGAAGCGACAGGCACGTGTGCTGCTTGCAGGCAGCAATGCCTTCACGACAGCATAGAAATGCTCATCTGCAAGACTCAAAGAACGCAAGCAACGAGGTCTCAACCATGGTCCCCTTCAGATGCCCAGGCCCAGCATGCGTACTATCGCAAATATGATTCGCATGCCCCAACGCGAAGGGGTACTGGTGCACAATCAGCCAACCCGTGACAGCCATGTTACGCATGATGAGACACGATTGAAGCACCGCAAGGACCAGCCAGGTTAAGAGGTGGCCACCCAGTGTACGCAACAGTCTTGACGTGTTACTTACTGTCCACTCAGTTGTCCTCGGTGCCGCGTACCTCAGGCACCTGTTGTCGTGGGCGACACGCGATGGCTCGTGGGTGATGCGCTGAGCTTCCACAGTGCCCTGAAGCTTCCAGCTCGCAGTCTGCGACGACGGCTGCGCGCTGCGACGTACGGTACGCGGTGCTGTGTATGTGTCTGATGGGTGCAACGGTGCCGCAGAATGAACACATCAACTTCACTTTGCTGTTGAAGTGTGGATGTTCGGCTACTAAAGATCCTAGGAGTAGTGGCTGGACTCTGCCGCAGCAAGCAGAAGCGATGGTGCCTCGACCGCCCTTGCGGTGCCTCTTGCTCTCCCTGTCCGTTGCAGCGTGCTGCACGGCCTTCAGGGCTTCAACTCTTGTAGCCAGCCAGCAGAATCGTTGCAGGCGCCAATTAGACGGCACCACCAGCAGCAGAGGGAGGTGTAGAGGTGGCACCACCATGGCTGCTGGCGAGGGTACCGTGACTCCATCCGCCATTCACATCATGATGAATGGACTGCCAGGGAACATGGGCAAGGAGGTCGCCGCCGCCTGCCTACGCAAGGGCTTCAAGATGGCGCCTTACTCTCTTACTGGACCGCAAATACAAGACACGGAAGTGACCGTGGACGACATGTCGGGAGGCGAATCCTTCACTGTGGGGCTGCTTAAGGATGGCGCGGAGGGCACGGACGAGAAGATTCTCGAGATGAAGGCCAGGTTTGGCTCGGATCTGATCTGCATCGACTACACACACCCCACCGCCGTCAACAGCAATGCGGAGCTGTATGCGAGGCTGGGGCTGCCGTTTGTGATGGGGACCACTGGGGGGGACAGGAGCAAGCTGATGGAGGACACTGTGAAAAGCGGGGTGTACGCCGTCATCGCTCCTAACATGGGCAAGCAGGTATGCGTCATGAACAGCTGCATACCTGTACATACTGTATTCTGAACAACACAGCAAGCACTTCTCTGAACCATGCATGCAGTATCAAAAGTGAAGTGCAAATTCCGCCGCGCTGATGTCCAGTGAGAACTCTTCTCGCATTTTTTTCATGCTCTATTTTTTGTTTAGAGAGTTCTGCAGAGTTTTTGGGGCCTGTGCCTCACATTCACAGGTGCTTTATCAGCTACGGCCGCGTGTATTTGGTCAGTGACAAAGTCTGGAGGCAATGCATGATGCTTGCACATCGGATTGTCGGGCTGCGCCGTATTTAGGCAGCAGCAAATTTGACAGTGCAAGTTTGCATCGACAGAAAACTGCATATCGCGCAGGAGGGTCCCCTCAGAAATATTTCAGGGCTGAATCTCTATTCTGCTGGCTGCGTCATGCCGGATTCTCTTTCATCTGTCGGTGCAACTGCCATGAAGAACTTGCCAGGCCATGCAACATTGCTTTTGTCAAGCGCATGAGTCGTCCTGGTTAGCTGAGGGCCATCGCGAAGCTTTGACATTGTGTACGGCTGTGTGCGCAAACGGAAACTTGGCACTCCTGAACTACTCACACCATAGCTTTGTCGCACGTGTCGCCATTGACGGCATGGCAGACACTGTAGGGTGCTTTTGATTTGATGGGTAGGTACAGAGTTGGTTGCCATTGATGCATACCAGTCCAGTCCAGCAGTGCTCAGAGCTAGACAGCAGCGACACAGCTTCCACCCTAATAACAACAGAGTGACCACAACTGACACTTCGTGTTACAATATGGCGCTGTTGCACAAGTAGGATTGCATACCCTAGTTGAGGTGTGCACTTGACATTGCCTTTTTGTTTTCGAGCTGTTCTGGATCAGCTGCAGATCATTGATGTAGGCGACTCAGCAACCCCGAGCTGGCTTGCGCAGGTGTGCTGTGGGTAGTCATACCACTTCCTTCCTTCCTTTCGTCAGCTGCCTTGATCTCATATATCAGCGGCGATTACGGTCATTGGTGGAAGGCACTTGCGGCTAACCATCCCTTATCACCTAGAGCTCTACGATCTTTTGATTCTTTGTCATATTACTTGTCAATGGTACCTCAACGCCCATCGCGCAGATTGTGGCGCTGCAAACGGCCATCGACTACATGGCGCGCGAGTTCCCGGGGGCTTTTGGGGGGTACAGCCTGGACATCACGGAGAGTCACCAGTCCAGCAAGGCGGATACCAGCGGCACGGCCAAGGCGCTGGCAAATGATTTCGCCGTGCTGACGGGTGCGCCTTTTGACGTGGAGAGCGAGATCACGATGATCAGAGACGCGCCTGGGCAGAAGGTAAGGTTGTGGTTGCTGAAGCAGTGCTCGTCGTCACGTGGGGGGTGCGTGAAGTACGTGTTTTGGAACTTCGCTGTAGATGTTGCAGTTTCATCAAGGAGAGTCACCAGTTGAGCAAGGCATACCAGCGGCACTGCCAAGGCGCTGGCAAACGACTTCGCCGTGCTGACGGGCGCGCCGTTTGACGTGGAGAGCGAGATCACGATGATCAGAGATGCGCCGGGGCAGAAGGTGAGGTTGCTGTTGTAGCAGTGTTCTTTGTCACACGGGGGCTTGAAGTACATGTTGTGGTGACTGCGTGCTGTAGATGCTGCACTTCAAGTAGGGAGGGCACTTGGACCACACGCACTCTCTCACGCTGCTGTAATCATGTTGAGAGATACGTGTAGAGCTGCACTGCTGGGGTTGTTGACTACAGGAAGCTGCTGTTGTTGAGCATCGTGCATGCCTTGGCACTCTGTTGTGTTACTGAGCATTGATAATGTCATCAGTGATGGCACACCGGTTGTCTGCAGTTATTCTCAGAGAGGTTTGCAGCCTTGCATATGTCAAGTCCATTGCAACATTCGGCATACCCAAAAAGTGCCTGGCGGGTGGCATGCAGTGCACCATGGAGTACACGTATTGTCCATCTGCACTTTCGGTCAAATGCTTTGAAGCTTGCACAGTTGATGGCAAGTGCGCGCATGGTACAGTCTCTTAATCAAGCCGCTTCATCGAGCCAATGCGACGCCATCCATGTTCCAGGCACTGCCGCCCTGGTGCAGTCGATGAGTTGCTCACACACTTCAACTGTGACACACTTGTGTGCGCATCAAAGCACCGACTCGTGAACGCACAGTCGCGCTAGCCTGCTGACAGCGCGCCGGCCTCGAGCCTGACGCATAGCCGCTCATCACGGCAAGCAGCGCGCGTCACTACGCCCTCATCATCGAATCGCCGCTAATCACGACTACCGTAGCAGAGCGTGTCAGGGCGCGTATCACTGCACCCTCTCATCATCCAATCCCCCGCGCCCTGCCGCGCTTCACCGCGTCCCCCAGGCGTTCGGCGTGCCGGAGGAGTACCTCGGGGGGCACGCGTTCCACACGTACTCGCTCAATCATTGGGTCATTGAATCCGCCGCTGATCATGGCTAGCAGCGCGTGTAACGGCGCCCTCTCATCATCCAACCCCTCGCGGCCTGTCGCATTGCGCCGCATTTCACAGGCGTTCGGCGTGCCGGAGGAGTACCTCGGGGGGCACGCGTTCCACACGTACTCGCTCAATCATTGGGTCATTGAATCCGCCGCTGATCATGGCTAGCAGCGCATGTAACGGCACCTTCATCATCCAACCCCTCGCGGCCTGTCGCATTGCGCCGCATCCCGCAGGCGTTCGGCGTGCCGGAGGAGTACCTCGGGGGGCACGCGTTCCACATGTACTCCCTCAGGAGCGGCGACGGCACGGTCGAGTTCCAGTTCCGGCACAACGTGTGCGGGCGCCGCATGTACGCGGAGGGCACCGCGGACGCCGTGGAGTTCCTCGCGCGCCAGATGGCCTCCAACGCGCAGAAGCGCGTGTACAACATGATAGACGTGCTCAAGATGGGCGGCATCTGATGGCAGCGGCGGCAGCGGCTGCAGCAGTGGCGCTGCGCGTGAAGGCGAAGGCTGAGGCGAGGCGGTGGTGGCGGCGGCGGCGGCGCTGCGCATGAATCGCTTGCTGGCGCGTGTCGCTGTGTCGTGGCGGTGGCGGCACGGCTTGCCCGGGGCGTGCTGTGAGGGCGGGCAGGCAATGCGTGCTGGCGCACAAATTGCGATTGCTAGTAGTGCAGGGGTAGGGCAGGGCAGGCAGTGCGCCGGTCTGCGGTCACGTTGGCTGGCGTGGCTGAGGGGACACTGTGCGAGGGACGATGCGCTGACTTGTTCGGCAGCGGGGCAAATTTACCCTTAGTGCTTGCCTGTTGTTGGTTCACTGCTCAGTGTGCGAAGGTGCAGGGAGCATCGGTGGGGTCAGCAGCTGGGGTGGCGAAAGTGGGGCAACACAAGGACGGGCGCAGGGCGAGGCTTTTATACATATAACATGACTGCATTGTTCGCATTGAACATGGTTGTGCGAGGGGTGATTATGTTTTTCCTTATTTTCTGTTTTTCTCGTCGTCTCAGTTGATCTTGAAGTTCACTTTGAAGTTCGGGTCTTCGGTGAAGGACGTGAAAAGTGCAGCAATACTGCAGTACAGGATCACGCGTTCAGGTTCGCGCGTGGTAGAGCTGTAGACCACCGAAAAGCATCATTAAATTCAAGCAGGACATCTGGATCCTGCAGTCACAGATCCCTCAAGCATATCTCTCAGTGCGCCATCAGACTTGAGCTTAGACGATGGCCTGGTGGTGGGGAGCTGGCAACAGTTTCAATGCTGAATCTTTGCTGCTCCAGAGTTTCAACAATGACAAGTCCTGCCAGTCCCAGGTCCGCCTGGGCAATGCGTCCAGCAACCCACCCGTGTTGATACAGTTCCGTCCTGCCTGGACTGAACAGGCCTACCTCAGATTCTCGGGCATACCCCACAGGCTGGAGAACAGCAGGTTCGCCAGCAGCGAGGTCACCGGCACCTACCCTCAGCTGCAGGATGGCCACTTCTTGCTGCCCGGTGGGGCCATCGTGCAGCACCTGACGACCTACAGGAGGGACCTCGACAGCAATCTTACGGGGTTGGAGAGGGCGGATGCTGTGGCCTTTGCGGCGGTGGTGAAGGACGTGCTGGCGCCGCTGCTGGAGGCGGTGAGTGCGAGCTGAGCGCTGGTGACTGAGCGTTGCAGCAGCGTTGGGCAGCAGTTGCAATGCGTCTCGTAGCTGTGCGTCGCTGCCGTCGTGCAGCGGGTGCCGGCTGTCGCCTGTCTGCATGTTGCAATGTCGGCATGTACTACGTCACCAACACCAAGTACAAGTCATGGGTCATGTCATCTCGACAGGGGCAGCGTACAAAACACAAGTAGGGAGCACCAAAAGATTCCAAGTAGAGTATGCACCTTCACCGATGAGCAGAGTCGTTGCGCATTCTGTGTTGAGCACTGCGCTACCTGTGAATGCACAGGCCACTTCAGGCTTTCAGGCACACTGATACATATGCCTCATTTCATGCCATTGGGCATGCTATCGTCCAGCGCGCTTGGGTTGATTGCCAAACGCACAAGTTGAAGCACATGCTGGCAAGTGTGGCAACGCCAAGATTGCACTCGCATGACCGGCATAACAGAGCTTCCAAGGCACAAGACACCCCATGACACCATTAAGGTCTGGTAGACAATGCATTGCCCCAGCACAGCAGTGCCGCTGCCGGCAGTGCTGTGGCCAGTACATCATTGTGCCCAACGTCAATGCACGCTGTTGCGGTGCAGCGCAGCCACCACAGTGCGCAACTGCATTGCATTTACACAACCTCAGCACCCAGTGGCGCTCGCGACCAGCAACGAAACAAATGCCACACACACACACACACACACACACACACACACACCCATCCACATCCACCATGACCCCGCTGATGACGACATGACGGTTCTGTCCCCTGCCGGTCACTTCGCTACAACTCAGATTCGCTGGAGCGCCGATGAGAGAGACGTGCGCCGCACCGTGGAGAGGCCCATGCGGCGCGCGCTGCCGCCGCCGCTGCGCTACGTGGTGCCGTGGCTGGAGTCGCGCGCCGCGATCGCGAACGCCGCTGCCGCGTGCGGGCACAGCAACGTCAGGGGCAGTCAGGCAGAGGGGAGGGATGAGAAGGGGGTTCCGCTGGAGCAGGTGCGCGCTAGGCGTTGCTGCGCTGCCTATATACTTCAAGTATGAAGTCATATGAAAACAAATCAAATGACCGTAGAGCTCTAGGTGACAAGAAGTGGTTAGCCGCAAGTACGAGTCAAGCAGTGCCATCATATCCACAGTAGTAAAAAGACTTCTGTGTGCAAGCTTCTCAGCATATATGCTGACCTCTGTGTTGGGCTGCCGGCTGGAGCTGGCCTACCGAACACGTGAGACCTTTCCAATACTGAACATCCATGCCTCGAACGCTAAAAGCTTGCACACAAAGTGTCATTTTGACTGGTGGATACGGTGGTATCGTTTGACTCGTGGCCAATTGCTGCAGCAGCGGCGACCACGGTTACTGGTGGAAGGCACTTGCGGCTAACCATCCCTCGTCACCTAGAGCTCTACGATCTTTTGATTCGTTTTCATATATTCACAAGGCATTATTGGGGGCACTGTGTGAGGTCAAATCACGCACATTCATGAAAGTAGTGGTGCAGTGTGACCTCATTATTGTGTGAAGTTGTGTGTGCGCTGAGGGGGGGCAACGCCAGCGCCCAGCGCGAGCGGTGCTCTACCCGACCGGTGTTGCTGCCGCTGGCAGGGCCTGAACGTGTGTAACCCTAACCCTAACCCGTAAACGGACACCCGTTGTTGAGGCGCACGTGCTTACATTGCAGCAAGAGAGACCGTAGGATCCGCCCTTCCTACAGTGTCTATCATCCCGTGCAACCGCGCTGAAGCGCTGTGGAGACGTGTCTCTGGAGGAGGCTGGCTTCACGCAGTGCACCCCCTTGCTGTCCTGTCCGCAGGCCTGCCATCAAGTAGGTTTTTGCAGGCGCTGCTCCCGCACGCACATCACATCAGCTCATCTGAACTCCATACTCTTCATGCGTGCTGTTACAGCCAGCGGGCGCGGTCACAAATGATGCTGCGCCATGCGAGGCGCTCGCGTAGGGCGGTGTGTCAGACGTCTTTCAGGGCATTATGGTGCATGACGCGGCTGGCGTTCTGGCGTTCGCGGCCTATATTTTTGTCTGAGGCACCGAGTGCCTGGTGTGCACTGATCTATCATGCAGCTCTTGAGCTGCGCGAACTTGCAGTATGCTACGCGCACTGTTCGCCTGATATCTTTTGTCTCTTTCGGCGGCAAGCTGGACTCTTCGGGGGCAGCGCTGGGCCTTCAAGTATCGCTTTGCATGCCCCCCCCCCTGTTGTGCTGGTGGCGCCTGGCTCTACTCACACATGCATGGAGCCATCATACCCTAAATAGGGTCCTAACCCTAGCCCACCTTAACTTAGCTGCAAACCCTGAGCCCTAACCCTGAGCCCTAACCTCCGCGACGCCCCCCGCCACGGCAGCTCTTGCTCAATTCCAACCCTAGGCCTTCACCTCTGCGTCCCCTACGTTGCCTGCCGCGGCAGCTCCGCCAAGCAGCATTAGGCTGCCCTGAATGCGCGTCTGGGCGCAAGGCGTCCCACTTCATATCCTGACCCTAGCCCACCTTACCCTAGCCCTAGACACCCCAACCCTAAGCCCTAACCACCGCAACCGCTACAATGCCCCCCGCCGCGCGGCAGCTCCTAGAGTCTGCGAAGCGACACTACGCCGCCCTGAATGCGCGCCTGGGCGACAAGGCGCCCCTACTTCTTATCCTAGCCCTAGCCCACCTTACCCTGGCCCTACACCCTGACCCTAAGCCCTGACCACCGCAACCCCTACCATGCCTTCCGCGGCAGCTCCTGGAGTCTGCGAAGCGGCACTACGACGCCCTGAATGCGCGCCTGAGCGACAAGGCGCCCTACTTCTTTGGCGCAGCGCCCTAAACCCTAATTCGAATTTCAAGGCCTAACCTCCGCAACCCGTGCGACGCCCCCCGCCGTGGCAGTTCTTGCCCCAAGCTTCAATCTTTGCGTTCTCTATGACGCCTGCCGCGGCAGCTCCTGGAGTCTGCCAAGCGGCACTACGCCGCCCTAAATGCGCGCCTGGGCGACAAGGCGCCCTACTTCTTTGGCGCAGCGCCCTGCACGCTCGACGCGATCGTGTTCGGGCACCTGGCCGCGGCTCTGGCGGACGTCACGCTGGCGCCCGTCGTGCCGCAGTACGCAAACCTGCTGAGGCAAGTGGGTCCGGTGCTCAGCAAATTTGCCCAGACGAAAGTATTTTGACTCTGATAATAATTCTCAGCAGATCTGCCTCTCTGCTGAGCCCTGAGAGCCCATGTAACCGAGCACCCAAGATTGCCAGGCACTTGTGTCATGGCGAACATCGCGCTGGCGCGCGTCGTCCCGCAGTACGCCAACCTGCTGAGGCAAGTGTGTCTGGTGCTCAGCAGCTGACGCGCTGACTCACTGCCGAGACAGGTGTGTGTCGACGCCCCTGCCTGAGGAAAGTGCGACAGGTGCTCGGCAGAAGGTGCTGACTGGGCAGGTGTGTCAAAGTGTGTCACGTGCTTAGCGGCATGTGCTACCTGGGCAGGTGTATGTCGACGCTCGTGCCGCAGTACGCGAGTCTGCTGAGGCAAGTGCGTCAGGTGCTCAGCAACACTGCCAAGATGAATGTATCAGCGGCGACTACGGTTCTTGGTGAAAGGCATTTGACCGCACCTCGTCACCTAGAGCTCTACGATCTCTTGTTTTGTTTCCATATCAATGCTCAGCAGATGTGCTGAGGCAAAAACATGCTGGACGCGCGCTCTGCCGAGCACTGAGGGATCTGCGCAGCGCCGGCCAGCGTCCATGTCACCAAACAGCCCAAGATTGACGAGCATTGGTGCTTCGTTGTGTGCTGGCGTGAGGGCGTGCGCCTGCGCCGACGGCAGCCGTCATGCGGAGCGCTGCGCGTGGCAGCTCACGCTGCCAGCGCATCAGCGCTCAACTGAGTGTAGCGCGCGCGTAATCGCCACACACACACGTGGGGAGGCGTGAATGATTTTTTTTTTTACCATACACCTTGAAGCACGTGTAGCGGCTGCGTGAACTGACGACAACGCTGATAGCCAGTCTCAACACAGGATATGCTACATGCGATGAAGTTTGGGATGCGCACTTTTTCCTGCCATGTCGCGCACACGCCGCCATGCTGTAGCATGAAAGAAAAACCAGGAAGGATTTGGGCGGTCGCGCCTTCACGTTTGCAGTGGGCACGCATAGGAAGCGCAGAAGAGTTATGAGGTGTCAACACCGCCAGGGCGTGGCATAGTCGAGTGCAAAAACACACCGACTCTGAATAGACAGCATCAGTATGACACGGCTCAACGGCAACACATCGCAAGCTGCTACAAGGTTTCCACTCATGGCATCAACACACCTCAGCCGGAAACCGGATTTAACAGGAGCACATTTATTCTGCCGGGCTGGTGCCGTTGCAGGTTTTTCAACAACGTTGTCGCCAGCTACTTCTGCAGCGACATGGCGGCATGTCACCCGGCGCGGATCGACAGCAATGATGTTGAAGTTTTCACTGTGAGTGCTCAACACACACTATCTTTCAAAACGTTGCAGTACGTCATCACAATGATGAATTGCGTCACCAGGTCTGACTGTTACCGCCCTTCCTGCATGGCACGGTGGCCTCCCAAATGGTGTATTGCGTTACAACAAGCCACATTTGGTCAGGCAAGACTGCGCTTCGCGCAATCATCTGCTCCAATGGTCTTGATACTATGAAAGACCCCACTATATGGTACTGCTGCGTGTGGTATTGCCACTTCCCAATGGCACATCGCTGCTGCATTGTTACTGCTGTTTGAACCGAGATCTGCGCAAAGACCATGCGGGTGTGCCATGGGTGTTGTCGCATCATGATGTTAAGCACAACGCCTGCGCACCTACAGTAGGTCAAAAATACAGCAAATCCTACCATCTTGAATACACGGCAAATCCCGTTTTTACCGCCATTGGCTGTGCGCCGCATCGTCACTTGTCGATAGCGCACTGTGTTGGGGCAACCCACGTGTTGTACCCTGTGCGCTGTATGTCGTCAGAGGCCATATGTCTGACCATTGAACTGCTTTTTGCGCTGGCCGCATCTCAAGGCATCTCAAGGCAGCACCTTGAAGTACTGTTATCTGCGACGCTGATCATGCGGCAGTGACCACCCCTTGTGACCGACTGCTAAGTTTACTATGTTTGTTGACATGTCGCTTTGCGTGCATTTGGCTGTGCTTGCAGCCGGCAATGGCGCGCGCCAATGCCGTCAACGCGGAGAACACGTTCAATCAGGTGCTGCTGTGATCCAGATTGTGTGAAGCATAGCCCATGAATCATGATATGGCAGTAATCAAGAGCTTTTTGCATTCATAGCATTGTCACACAGCAACACACTAGCGGGGGCTTCTCATGATGCACTTGAGGCATGAGCGCGTGGGTTATACTTCGTGAGCGCGAGTTATACTTCAACTGTGCCCATGCACTGCCAGCACCCGTAGAGGACAGTGTGGTGATGGCAGAGCGCCGCGCGGTATGCGCACATCGCCGCTGGCACCGCATAGATTTATGAGTATTGTCTGCATGCGCCCGTGAGCATCAAGCATATGTCTTGCCAGCACAGGGCGGTCATCATTGGCACATACACGCTAATGCATTTGAAGGCACCGCGCTGTGAGGACAGTTCTGGTCTGCCTGCCATCCATGGTATTACTGGTCGTTGGCTGCAGAGAAACCGCCTAGCCGTCTTCACGCAACCGTCGTCGTGTTCTCCCTCATGCCTTCCGCCGAAAGCAAGCTGACCTCACATTGTGAAACTCGCACAAGCTGCACTGGCGTTCATTCAATTCCAGCGGCACACATCCTGGAACTTGACATCTGCCATGGCGCTGCAAATATGGCCAGGTGGAGACCCGCTACCGCCACTGTGATGAGCGTTGCCACCGTGTGCTCTCATGTGGTTTGCGCTGTATGTCCCATATCGCGTCGCGCCTATGCTGTTACTGCAGCTGAGCGGCTGCGCAATATGCGCACAGGCGGCGCCCGCGCCTGATCCGTTTCAGCCGTACGCATTACGGAACCCGGCGCTGGTGGCGCCGCAGCGCGCCGCCGCTGCCGCCAGCGCCGGCGGAACGCCCGCAAAGCAAGGTGCGTTGCTGCAAAGGCTACTGCAGATTGCAGGTTGAGTGGCGGCTTAGAGCACGGATGGTGCACGCAAACACGCGCGAACAGCCACGCGAACAAGTGCGAACAGTGATCGAACAGCGTCAAACAAACCAGAACAGGCCGGAAACAGGCAAAAAGGAAACCAGAACAGGCGCCGCAGCGCATCGCTGCTGCCACCAGCGCCAGCGGAACGCCCGCAAAGCAATGTGCGCTGCTGCCAAGGCTGGCAGTGCTGAGCAATCATGAACTTGAAATTGAACCATTTGAAGGCAACTAACTGCATCTGAATTACGCCTTTTCTGGTTGAGCACTGCTTGCTCATTGGAACCAAACGCTGGCATTGTTAAAACGATGAGCGCAGAAGCAGAAGGCTGTCCGTGACCTTTTGCGTAGTTGATCTGCACTTCGCCTCTCACTCGCCTTCTTACAGAGCAGGCGCACCCAGCGAAGGAACACTACTTTGTGTGGGGCACTTGCAGCCGCCAAATGCCTCGTGTGGAGAGCCGTGACAGTGTCCGCTGCTTCTAGCTAAGTCCAGCACATGTACCTGTCCAGCGCTGCTTGCATTTCGCCCGTCGCTGCACAGCAGCGCGCACAGCAGCCGCCGCGTCACTCTGGGCCACTGTGCGTCATGTATGAACTTCCATATGTCGCTCACGTAACCATGCGCCTCAAACACCCAACAACAAATGCGGGCTCTCTGCTTCCGACACGGCGGCGCTCTCTGACGTTGAGGTCATAGCTGGCAGCCAATGTCGCATCATGCCTTGGCATCACCTCTTACGTACTGCTTCAAATTGTGTTCGCCATGCGCAGGCAAGAGCAGCAAGTGGAGCACTGCTGCCTGGACCGCCGGCGCGGCCATCACATTCATATTGTATGGCGCCATGACACTGTCCATTGTTGAAGTTGTCCAGCTCAGTGCAGAAGATGACGACGATGCACAATAAAGACCAACACCGATTGTATGTCAGCGGAGACCTGCATGTGATGCAGCATCGTGTCACTGTGTGCTCTGTTGCGACTGCTGTGAGCATGCCAACATCAACGCATGCGGTAGCCAACGATGCTGCCGCATGGTCATATGTAGCATGATCACATAGCAGTGTTTGATTCGAAAGGATGGACGTACGCGCAGCCATGCGGCGTATGAACAGGCGAGAAGTGCCTTTGGCCTGATTTGATCCAGTTTAATATGCTAGAGGTGTGTAGCGCACTATTGACTGCGCAGGCTGCAGCTGGCCCGGTTCGGTGCCATATGCAAGCATCTTGCAGCGCAGAGCGGTGGATTGGCACGTGGCACAAAAAAGATACTTCGAAGTATTTGCAAATTGCAAAGCGTACTTACTGTAGCAAGGCTCTTCGACGTGCCGGCGTGAGGCACAACAACTTGAGGATGCCCTCTCGCGCTGTGCACCACGTTGAAACGAAAACGACGAGTGCTGGGTTTCATGTCGCAACTTCAACTTCAACTGTTCGGTGTTGAAGTTGTGTGAACTCGATGCAAGAAGGCAGCCAATGCTGCTGCTGTCTTTTTGCCTGCTAGTGTCACAAGCTCAGCAAGCTCAGGCCTGGATATCTCCTCCAAATGCTCGCGGAGGTTGCTGTCTGACATGTAGAGTGTCACGACTCGCAGCTGCTGCTGGCAGTGGGTCTGATAGATGGTGCAATCACGAGCTAAGGAATGTGGTGACGACCGAATGGCTTCAGGAGCACATGTTCGATGCTGAGCTCGCCATCGTGGTGAGTGTTTTCCTCAGAGGCAGCACCTTCCAGCAAGCGGTCTGCGCGTACTGGATACCGAGTTGGCTCAAGTGCTTTGAGCAGGACAACCACTGACGCATGCAGCGGCATACTTTGCCATGCGCTAATGACAGAGTGGTGCACACTTCAGCTTAACACCAACGTTAATAGGGGGTGCATGATTGCCCGCGTTTGAGCACTTCAACTGATGAAACAACAAGCCCGCCATTATCAACCCATGCTCATCAAGTGCCCCCGAGCAATGGCATCAAGGCTGCAAGCAGGTGGTCACGCAACGAGATGCACCGCCAGTAGCCATTTGGTACTACTAAGTGCATCGTTTGATGCCTGTACACCACGAGCAATGACTCCCAAGACAGCCAAGATGTCCCCTTGTATGCATCTGTGGCAATGGTGTATACGTTCCTCAAGAGGTTGATGCCGTACCCGCGTCGCAGGACATCAGAGGCGCGGTCAAGAAAGGCCAGGAGCCCGGCTCCGATTTTGTGTCGACTGTCTACGAGGGACTGCATGAGGACTACTTGGAGTTGCACATACCCAATGCCGTCTTCGCGGATTGGACCAAGGTAAACTTCATAATGTTAACTGAGCAGCAGTTTATTGTTCATACCTGTGCCCCCATTCAAACTAAGACACAACGCCGTCTTTGTGGATTGGACCAAGGTAAACTACCCCTAACCCCAACCCTAACCCTAATTCCAATTCACAGAGCAACAATTCGTGAGTCAGACCTGTGCCTCATTTAAATAAATACAGGTTGCAGTCTTGCTGTCGCAAGCGCACCGTGCTAGGGTGTCCCCACCTCAACTTGAAGATGCCGTGAGCTGCCTCCTGACACTGGGTTCATTGCAGCACACTGCAGCCGCAGAGGCCCCCATACTCCACTCTTCAACTTCAACGTCACCGCGCGCGCACCTCAGTCATAATCCCGAGAACGTCGCAGCGACGCGCCCTCGCACTTGCCCGCACCTCACGAACCAGAACAACCCTCCACTCTTCAACTTCAACGTTACCGTGCGCGTGCCTCACTCACAACTTGGCGAACTTCACAGCGATGCACCCTCGCGCGCGCCCTCGCTCCCTGAACCACACACACCCCTCCACTCTCTAACTTGAACGTCACCGTGTGCCTGCGTCAGTCACAACTCACGAAAACTTCACATTGACGCGCCCTCACACCCTGAGCCAGGACATGGCAGACCGCGGCGCAGTCACGCCTTCAATAACTCCACAGCGATGTGCCTCAATCTCAACTTCATGATGACTTGACAGCGACGCGCCTGCGCTTCCCCTGCACCAGGACATTGCAGGCCGCGACGCAGCGTTGACGTTGAGGCGTCATTCGGATCAGAATCAGCACTGCAGTCCAGATAATCAGGAGGAGTTGTGACAACTGCGATGACTTCACAGCGCAGCACCTGCCCCTCCCCTCGCACCAGGACGTTGCAGGCCGCGACGCGAATGGCGTGCCGGCGCAGCTCAGCGGCCGTGATGCCTTTACAACTTTGAGAATTTCACAGCGACGTGCCTCAGTCGCAACTTCAATACCTCAACAGCGACGCGCGCCCTCGCCCCCCCTTGCACCAGGACATTGCAGGCCGCGACGCGAATGACATGCCTGCGCAGCTCAGCGACCGCGAGGCTTTTGTAGAGGCGATGGAGGCACGCGGCATTTTGCGCGGCAGGCGCGTCGTTGCGTGCGACAACGGCAACATGCATAGCTTAACAGCGACGCGCGCTCGCCCCCCCCGCACCAGGACATTGCAGGCCGCGACACAGTCACAACTTCAAGTTTGAGAACTTCAAAGCGACGTGTCTCAGTCACAACTTCAATACCTCAACAGCGACGCGCGCCCTCGCCCCCCCCGCACCAGGACATTGCAGGCCGCGACGCAAACGGCGTGCCTGCGCAGCTGAGTGACCGCGAAGCCTTTGCAGAGGCGATGGAAGCGCGCGGCATCGGGCGCGGCAGGCGCGTCGTCGCGTACGACAACGGCAACATGCTGTTCGCGACGCGGTTGTGGTGGGCGCTAAGGCGCTACGGGTTCCCCGAGGCAGACATTTCAGTGCTTGATGGTGAGCGCGCGTGGGGGCTGCTCTTGGCAGGCCACCGGCCGCGTCCAGTGGGACGTATGCGTAAGAAAATCATAGAAGTATTTAAATGTGTATGCTTCATGGCCCATGCAGGGGCCACTGGCCGTGTTTAATGGGGCGTGTGCGTTTGAAGGAATGTGGAATGGCGCTACGGTTATTCCGAGGCCGACATCGCGGTGCTCGATGGTGAGCGCGAGCGGGGGCTGCAGCGCTGACATGACATTCCACTACAACGAGTGTATGCCATTTTATTGCTGTAACACTACAAAAGTAATCGTCATCATTGAATCGCAGAGCCACCTGCGCTATGCAGACGCAGACGGTTGCCGCTGCTGTTGTAAGTAGCTGCGCCATGTAGTCGCCCCTCGACTTGAGGAAGCATCCGCATCACCAGCGCGCTTGGAACAGATAAGCAAGCGCGTCAAGCAGAAACGAGACTTACAGCTAGTGCATGTGCAGCCAGAAGTTATTTTTGAGAACTAGGACGCAGACACCTGCACCTTCAGGCACGCCAGTGCACCAACAGGCCCCAATCTCAATATGTGCTGAGCCGCGAGCTGTCAGACCGCAATGACGCTAGCCTGTCCTCTGATGTCCAGGGGGCTGGGCCAAGTGGGTTGCCGAAGACAGGCCCGTCACAGATGAAGTTGCGTGCCCCCTGAAGCTGCTGGGAGAGTGGGGGATCGAGCCGGAGGCCGAGCAGCCGTGGCTGCGGCTGACCGCCGAACAGCTGCAAGCGCGCCTGCTGGAGCGTCCCCAGTTGCACTTGATAGACGCCCGCGCTGCGGAGCAGTACACAGGGGAGGTCAGGTGTGTACTTTATGTGCAGATGGTGCGTTTTTCATCGTCTCATGGCTTAGATGCTGGAATAACTGGTCAGTTGCATACATGTGCTGTCACAAGCTGTTGCGGGGGATGAGTGCCCCCTGAGCTAGATGGCGCGCCTCCTGGAGCGTCGCCAGTTGCAGTTGAGAGACGCCCGAGCCGCGGAGCAGTACACAGGGGAAGTCAGGTGTGCATTGTATGTACACATGGGTGTCTCATTGTCTCATGGCTCAGACACTGGAACAGCTGCTTGGTTGTATACATGTGCTGTCACAAGGGGCGGGAGGGCTAGCATTATGGTTAGTGTTAGGATTTGGGTTGAAGTTGCAGCGGGAAGACGATGCCTCCATACACCACAGCGGGTGCGACTTTGCCATATGTTCAGACTGTGCAGCAGCCTCCTGAGCCTGGCCCACCATCAATACTGGGAGGTTTAAACCCTTTTGTCACTTCAATGCCAGGCTGTCCTTGCAAGTGCTGAAAGAGCAAACCACAAGCCAACGCACTTAGCGGTAGGCGGCTCTCTTGAGCCCGTTGCTTGGAGCAGCTGACACTCTGCTGTCTGCGCACCGTGCCCGCCGTCACTTTCTGCAAGCCTGTTGCCGCTTGAGATGCATTGGAATTGCTGAGCAGCCTACATGCACAATATGCGACGCGAAGCACAATTCACGAAGCATGTAATCTACTTGATGCTGATTGCGTCGAAGTCATTACAATCATGAGCATGATGTGCGGCAGTCAAGCCCGCACCAGCTTCCACAGCACTAGACCACTTTACAGGATACCCTGTATATGAACACGATTAGTCGCGCATTGCACTCCTGAAAGTGCTTGACGTTTCCCGGCATTACCAGGCAGCCTATGTACTTCAGCCGCAGCGCCGACGCGTGCTTCTTGCCTATTACGCATGCCCACTGTGGTGACAGACGAGCGCAAAGGGGAGGGCACATTCCCGGCGCACTCAACACCCCCTACAAGGCTTTCCTGCAAGGCGGCCAGGGGCCGTACAAGACATTGAAGCCTCTGGCGGGGCTGCGAGAGGTGAATCATGTACTTACCCACTGCTCGCTATTTGACAAGCCTGGCAGCATCACTCATGTTTGGGTGCTGCGGAAAGTCAGGAAATGGCATGCTCCTCCCCAACCGCATGCCGTTCTCTGTGAATCAATGCAGCACGTAGCAGTCTTGTGTAGCCGACAGACTCTGGCGGGACTGCAAGGGTTAGTGTTAGGGTTAGGGTTAGGTGAATCACCAAGTCACTGCTCCCTGTCCGGCTGGGGTACGCAAGTGTGTGTTTAGCAGAACATCAGGAAGTGGCAGGCTCCTCCTCAGCAGCGTAGCATTCGTTTTCATTGCAGTACGTGGCAGTCCATGTCCCGTTGTCATCGTGGCGATCATGTGAAATGTGTGGGCGGGGTCGAGATGTGGCAACCGCTGCACACATACGCACACCGGCCGATCCGCAGTGGTGAAGCTTGCCAACGCTGTGGTTTCAAGTAGCGCAAATAATCGCCAGGCAGCACTGTTTCCTTTGAAGATCATACAAGTAGGTGTCGCCTCCATGATGCGCAGCTGTGTCTAAGAAGAAACTGACGTATTCAGATACTCATGAGTCATGATGCGCTTGACAAGTAGTGGCCACAGCACACAGAAAACGCCTTGCAATCCACAAGCTTCTTCCTGCGACAAACTGCTCAGCATGTGCTCCAGATGCACAAAGCGTGCTTGAGATGGCAGTTGAGTTAGTGTCGTGGTAGCAAATGATGTGCGCTGCTGCATCGCCCTATTGTGCGACACATCATTATGGCCAAATACTGGATAGCGATTGATCGACATGGCATCATGGCCCGTCACAGTGATCATCTGGGTAGCACGCCATGCTTCTGAACAGATGTTTTCTCGATGTGTCGTCTGGGGTGTTGAAACAATGTCAGTGAAACAGAGTCTGGGGCATGCTCAGGATTGAGGTCATTGCAAACATCATCAGGGCACCAGGTACCTGCTAGCCTAGCTTATTGGCTGCGAGCCCTTCAAGTACATATTGTCCGTATGGTGTGCCATTGCACAATCTGCCTCCCTTCAGCAGATTTCCAAATGTGTTCACCATGCAGACACTTCCAATCAATATATACCTACATGGCATCGTACATGCCTTAGAGACTGCTCCTGGGGGTGACCTCAGCCCCTGAGAATGCGCACCTTCCTCAGTGCTCTACGTGCTTCTGATACAGCTGCCAACATCTGTTCCTGTGCTGCTTTCTGGCATCCCTCAGGTATTGCAGTCGGCAGGCGTTGACACGTCTCAGCCGGCGGCAGCATACTGCAATGGTGGCGTAGCATCAACAGTCGCCATGTTTGCCCTGTACCAACTGGGCAACGCTCGCGTTACCAACTATGACGGGAGCTGGAATGAGTGGGGCAACAGAGAAGACTTGCCTGCAGAGACCACTAGTCTGGAGCAACACCAAGCAACAAACGCAAAATAGTTGTGCATACCTGTCTTGACATGCTGCGTTCTGCACCAACACGTTTCTTCAATTTGCCAATTTCTGCAATGTATTGCCTACACAACCCCCTTGGTCACTGAAGCAGCAATGACTCTGCAGTTACTGTAGATGCCTCAGAGAAAAACCGCAATCAATATGAGCTGCCGGACACATGCTCTCGGCGAAAAACCCGGACCCTGCATACTCCCAACCTTGGTGCCTCACAAAAGTCCAAGTTACTTCGAGATTGGAGTGAAAGCCTCCACAACTTGAATTGATGCTTCAGCATTGTCAAGTCGCCATTGACCTGACGGTTGACAACGTGGATGTGGTGCGCCTGCCGGCAGCTACGCATGTAGGCTGACATTAGTCAAAGAATGATGACGAGTCTTTGAGTGCTCGAGCCTTATCATGTGCACACACAAAAGATCTTACATCCGGCAGCCGCACCGCACCGGGTCACAACTGGCGCATCAATTCAGCGATATGTTTGAAGTCGACGTCTACCGTCGCGCGTGTGCTCTCGAACGTCAACCAAGTGTGTACTATGTAGTCTTGTTTTTTTGGTCAACTTCACTTTAGATTTGAACTTGAAAGCAGCAGGCGCTCCTGGGTTTGGCCCAGACCCAGACCCAACCCGGCGGCTGAGCAACGCGCTGCTACATATACATTCATCAGCGCTTGACTTTGAGGTGCGCATGTAAAAAACTGTGTCATGCAGAGCATATGCAATGAGGACACGATATCATTAGCGACAGCTCCCAGAGCACACAGGGTGTGCCTAAGCGCATCCCATTCCCACCCAACTACAGCTACCACTACGACCACTACATGCCCTCCCCTTGCAGAACTCCCAGCAACTGCTTCACTGTAATCAAGCTCCAGTACACATGTCCGCCCTCAGCGCGCGGGCAACACTTCAGCGCCATTGTGGTTGCAGCAAGCCCCACGATATGGTGCCGTCACAGTTAGGTCCGGCAAAGCTGCTGCTGCTGCTCCTCCTGCTGCTGGCAAGCACGCAGGCTTCAAGTGCTCAAGCCCCCCTTGCATCCTGATACGGGCAACACTCCAAAGGAGTGGTTGTAGCAATCATGGGCGCCATTAACCTATAGGCCCCAAGAAAGTGCCTCTGCATGCATGTGCGGAACGAATGCAGGTCCTGCTGCTGCTGCTGCTGCTGCCAACGAGTCCACAAGCGTGCTCAAATCGCTAGCGCCGCCCTGAGCGCTGCTATTGTTGGCAGCAATCCCACAGGCGCGCTCCGGCCCCTTGCTCTGTCCTCCACATCTGGTTAGCACTCCAGGGGAGTGGATGTAGCAATCCTGGGTGCCAACAGGATAGTGCCTCTGCAAGCCGCTGCCAACACTCCAAGCGCGCTCCACTTCATAGGTCCATCCTGAGCTGCCAGCGCTGCTGCTAGCGTCGATTCACAACCGCAACCCAGCCAAATCTCCGCGTGTGCAAATGTGAGCAACATTCCCGAGGAATGGACGTAACAATGCGCACCATCAGGCCCCAGGATACTGCCTCTGGACGAAGTTATGGCTGCTACTGTTGGCTGCTGCTGCTGTGGGTGGTGCTGTCGGCTACTCCCGACGCTGCTGGTATTGCTGCTGCGGCTTCTGGCATGGCTGGCGCTTCAACAACTCCGTAAGCGCGCGCCAACCTAGCCTTCAGCACGTCCTGAGCTGGCGCTGCTGCCTTCCAAAAAGGCGCTCCAGCTCCGAGATCCGTCCTCCGCATGCGGCAGCAGAGTAGTGGCAATCCTGGGCGCCAACAGGCGCCTGCACAGGTGCCGTGTGCTTTCCTTCTTCTGGAAGTACAGAAGCAGGTCCAGGTCTAGACGATCGCTGTTGCCACAACCTCGCTTAGCTGCGAGTTGCGGTTTTCATGGAACAACTTCAAACTTTTTGCCAACTTCAACATGACCTATTTCAGAGTTTTTTACTCAGCAACATCGGCAAAGTGCAGCTCCAGAGAAGGCAGTGGCGGAGGGGGGCAGCAGCACCAGCGCATCGGTCTCAGTCCTGATATAGCTCAGCCACCACAGCAGTAAGACGTGCAATCTGGCGAGGGCGCGAGCCATGGCAGCACAGGTTGAGGCCGGAGATAGATCCATTCGGATGAGGGTCGAGGCTGCTGCTACGCCTGAGGGCACTGCGCAGTACACGTTGGCGTTTTTGCCTCCTTCTCTCATGATCCGGAGCACCTGCACCGCTTTTAACGCTGAGATCGAGGCCCGCGAAGCCCCACGGAAGCACCAGACGGTGATGGCAGATGCCATGAGCAGCACTAGCCTTATTCAGTGGGCTGTGCTGAACGGCCTGGACACCAAGCGGGCCCAGTTCTCGTGCGTTCGCCGCGGCGACGTCAATGGTTTGCTGTCCCTGCGCAGCGTGCACCCTGAGCCGCTGCAACGAGCTCACGTCAGCATCGCCGCCAGGAGGGGGCATCTGCGTCTGCTGCAGCGACTCGTGCAGGACGGCTGTCCCTTCGATGAGGAGACATGCGAGAGCGCTGCGGCGGGCGGACAACTCGAGGTGCTGCAGTGGCTGCTCGAAAGCGGCTGCAAGGTCAACGCCGACACGTGCATCGCTGCCGCCAAGGCCGGGCATCTCACGGTGCTGCAGTGGGCGCACGCCAATTGCCGTACCTACTGGCACCACTGGAACGCCCCCTCGTCAGCTGGGGCATGGGGGGGTTCCCAGACGCTGGAGTGGGAGCGCGCGAACGTCTTCAGCAGCCATGCCACCAAAATCTGCTCGGCCGCTGCTGCAGGGGGGCACCTCGCGGTGCTGCAGTGGGCCCAAGCTAACGGCTGCGGCTGGAGCAAGAGCACCTGCAGGCATGCTGCGGCGCAGGGGCACCTCCATGTGCTGCAGTGGGCGCGCGCAAACGGCTGCCCCTGGGACGAGTGGGTGTGCAGGCACGCTGCGGATCGGGGGCACCTCGAGGTACTGCGGTGGGCGCGCACCAACGGCTGCCCCTGGGATGCGCAGGAGGCATGCTCAGACGCTGCCTCTCACGGGAACCTCGAAGTGCTGCAGTTTGCGCGCGCCGATGGGCAGCCCTGGGACGCGCGTACGTGCAGGAATGCTGCAGCGAGAGGGCACCTTGCGGTGCTGCAGTGGGCGCGAGCGGAGGGGTGCCTGTGGAACAGCGACGTCATATGCGAAGCTGAGTTTGGGCGGCACAACCACGTAGTTGAGTGGGCCCGTGCCAATGGGTGCCCCGAACCCCCTGCAGTATCGTCGGCGGCGACTCGGGCTTTGAGGCGCAAGCAGTACGTGCCGTAGTGTACGTGTAGGGAGTGTACTTTTAGTAAGCTGCATGTTGGGTTTGACGCACTCACGTGTCAGGGATCGGACGTAGCTGATCCAGCGGTTAACAAAAGGCAGGTTACTTGGCCTCCACGCGGTGAGTGAGGGCACGCGTCGTCACGCAGTGAGCAGTATCGCATAAGGTCATTTTTTTGTTATTTCAGGGATCGGACGTAGCTGATCCAGCGTTTTAAAAAAAAAGCAGGTGACTTGGCCTCCACGCGGTGAGTGAGCGCCCGCGTCGTCACGCAGTGAGCAGTATCGCATCAGAAAACAGGTTTGGGTTAGGATTTTTTTGTTTTTCCGCCTTTAGTGTACATAATGCACACCGCCGCCGCTTCAAGTTGGCGCACATGTGGTGCTCATGTACCTACCTGCGCTATTTATCAGCTGTTGTGAGGTGTGCACGTATGCATATGTCTGCATGCCGCTGGTGCCAGTGCTGTTGCAGGTGCTGCGGCTGCTGCTGCTTCTACAGCTGTTGCTGCTGTCATTGCTCTCTGGTGTGAGGGCTTGAGTTCGAGTTGCCTTGCATGCGTGTTGCGGTACCCTTGCTCGCAAGTGTGGCAGAGCGCTGGCTCAGTGACATTAATGCCGGACAGTACAAGGTGAGCGGCCCACTGCAGTGCGTTGACAGTTGATGTCTGCAACTCACATACTTGCGTAATCTGCGCGGACTGTTGAATGCGTGTTGTGTTGCCGTTTTCTGCACTTCCCACAGCTGTAGTCGCTGCTAAAGTCTTGACTAATGCAGTGGACCACACAAAATCATCAGGACCAGGCCAAACTATTGTCGCTGCTTCCTGCCTGAGCCTCTTCGTTGCTGTCAGTGTGTCGCTCACGGATCTGTACTCCCATCTTACATCATGCAGACTTGGCCATGTAATGGGTCTCCTGCGCAAGCTGTGCCATTCACGTACAACAGGCATCGATGTCACCCGTGTCTGTTAGTGTACATAAAGAGCATATTGTGCGGTCGTGACCTGGACCAAAGAGAGGCCCCCCTGAAGCAGCCGCGGCAGTGCCCAATTACACCCGAGTGAAATAGTCTATGTGTTGGTGTGGTGCGGCACCAAAAAACATTAAATTGGTATTTGGCCTAGCTAAGGCTAGCTTGCATGTTCATTGCTTGCGCTCTGCTACTGCAAGGATTTGCTTGCCACGGCTCTTAGCGAGTCATGTTCGCCTTGAAGAAGCTCGGAGCTGGAGAAGCAGCCTCCACCAGCTCCACCAGCGCGGCGGACGTACTCACAACGAAGCTCACACGTGGAGTCATGGCAGCGGCAGAGACCGTCGACAGGCCCAACAGAATCGCAGCTGCTGAGCATCCAGTGTTGACCACTGCGCCGTACACTCTGGCCTTCCTGCCTCCTTCTTTGATGACCAGAAGCACTTGTGTCGCTTTCAACGCTGAGATCGAGAACCTCGAGGCCCCTTGGAAGCATCAGACGGTAGCCGCGGATGCCGTGGGCAGCACGAGCCTGATAGAATGGGCGATGCAGAACGGCATGGATGTGAGCTCCGCGCAGTCTTCCTGCGTTCGCCGCGGAGACCTCAAGGGCCTGCTGTCCCTGCAGCGCTATCTCCCCCCGGCACTCACCCCCGAAGAAGAAGAAGAGCAAGACGAGCCAGACGATCTCCTTGACATCGCTGCCGAGAGGGGGCATCTGCAGCTGCTGCAGTGGCTGGTACAGAACGGCCGTGCCGCAGACATGGAGACATGCGAGAGCGCTGCGTGGGGCGGACAACTCGAGGTGCTGCAGTGGCTGCGCGAAACCGGCTGCGAATGGAGCACGGACACGTGCGTCGCTGCCACAAGGGCCGGGCACCTGACGGTGCTGCAGTGGGCGCATGCGAACGGCTGCCCCTGGGATGACGCCGTGTGCTCTTATGCGGCACAATGCGGACACCTGGAGATCTTGCAGTGGGCGCACGCCAACGGCTGCCCCTGGGACGAAACCGACGTCTGCGTATCCGCTGCTAGAGGGGGGCACCTTACGGTGCTGCAGTGGGTCCGAGCAAACGGCTGCCGCTGGGACAAGCAGACGTGCAACGCTGCTGCGGAATACGGGCACCTCGAGGTGCTGCAGTGGGCGCATGCCAACGGCTGCCCCTGGGATGCGAGCACATTCGGACTTCTAGCTCACCGGGGAGACATTGACGCCCTGCACTGGGCGCAGGCCAACGGGTGCCCCTGGGATGAGCGCACATGCCTTTTTGCTGCGGCGGAGGGGCACCTTGACGTGCTGCAGTGGGCGCGCGCCAATGGGTGCCCCTGGAATGAGGCCACCTGCGTCAGCGCTGCCAGGTGCGGACATCTGTGTGTACTGCAGTGGGCACGTGCCGAAGGGTGCCCCTGGAACAGTGAAGTCATATACGATGCTGACTTAGGTGGGCACCACCACGTAGTTGAGTGGGCCCGTGCCAATGGGTGCCCCGAACCCCCAGCAGATCCAGAGTGGTTGGCAGGCGAAAGTGGGAACTACTAGGTCTAGTGGGAGAGCCCTCTTGTCACAAACTGCACATGGTGTTCGATGTTGGCATTCAACCTGTCCAGGCTTGGTTACACGTGCTTTTGGCGAGTCAGGTCCCGATGGTCAGTGAGAGGCTGCGCCGCACAGTACGCAGGTAGTGCCGCATAGCTGTTGCCTTCATCCCCCCACTTGCCACAAGTAAATTGACATCGGCCCTGGCCAACACCACAAAGATAGTGCTCGAGTGCGTGCAGGCTCCTGCTGCTTGTGCTGCTGCTGCTCATTGATTACCTGTTCTCAGCTGCTCTTTGATCACCTGTTCTCAGACGGGGGTATTACGAGCGCAGCTATCTGATACCGCTGGCGCTGGTAGTGCTGCTGCTGCTGCTGCTGCTGCTGGTGCGGTTGCGCTCTGATGAAAGGGGTTGAGATGTGTTATCATGAGTGTTCTGTGGTGCGCATTAACGTTGACGCCTGCACGCATGCATGTACACCTGCGCACACTGGCAGTTCATGCTGCCGGTATATGTGTCAGTTCATTCCTGCTGCTCCAACATTATCGTAGATTACAGCTGTCCACATTCATGCTTTGACTGATGCCATTAACCATGCAGAGTTGTCAGCTTAAAGTCAAGGGAACCACCTTGGAAGATGAGCTATGTTTATTCAGGTGTGAACCAGCAAACTTGACAGCACCGGGTGTTGCCATGGGGGGGGGGCATGCTTTTGGTCTCACATTGCTGAGTGTAATCAAATGCCATGATCGCCGGTTCCCTGTCCAGCTAGTGCTTGCGAATGTGTATCTTTTAAGGGTTTATGGCCATCACCTGCTGAGCCTCTGGGTGTCTTGGTGAACGGATTTGTGCACCCGATCTTGTGTGATGAAACGAACACATTCCAATTTGACAAGCTTGTTTGCATGCTCAGATTGTCATGGCTGTACACTGTTCCGACGTCGCCGACTGCAAGCCAATCCTCATTTGTTGGAAAGCCACAGGACTAACTCACTCTGCGCTTTCTTTCGCCAGTTCCACTTTCAGTTCAAGGCGAGTACTTCAACTTGAACATCTCTGTGAGATCAAAGACACATCTGCTTGCTGCAGTGCCCGCCAGGCAGGATCCAGAGACTGTAGTTAGTGTAAGCTAGTCGCGTCGTTGTCGACATGGCGTCAGCGACCAGTCATCTCGTGGGTGCGAGCGCCAGCCTAGTTGGCGCGGCTTTAGTAGCAGCGAGCGGCATCACCTTGATACGGCGCCCCGTGCACGCAAAGTCAGGCGCAGCAGCCAATCGCATCCCAGCACAGATCCACTGCCGTGATGGCACCGTCGTCACTCCATACTTGCCACCCTCGAGAGAGGCCCAGCTGGCCCGCCTGAAGAGCGAGCACTTCGATGTGCTGGTGATCGGGGGAGGGTGCGTGGGATCCGGCGTGGCCCTGGATGCCGCCATGCGGGGGATGAACACCGCCATGATCGAAGCCAACGACTTCGGCGCAGGCACCAGCGGCCGCTCCACCAAGCTCATCCACGGGGGCATCCGCTACCTAGAGACAGCCTTCAAGAAGCTGGACCTCGAGTCCCTGCACCTGGTCAGGGAGGCGCTCGAGGAGCGCGCGTACATGCTGCGCGCGGCGCCATACATGAACAAGCCGCTGCCGATCATGATCCCCATCTACACGTGGTGGGAGCTCCCCTACATGTGGGCGGGGGCCAAGGTCTACGACCTGGTGGCGGGCTCGCGGCGCGCCGTCCCCCCCTCCCACTACATGTCCGCCGAGGAGGCGCTCTTCAACTTCCCCATGCTGCGCGGCGCGGGCCTCAAGGGCGCCGTCATCTACTACGACGGCCAGATGAACGACACGCGCATGTCGCTCACGATCGCGCTCACGGCGACGCAATCGGGCGCCGCCGTCGCCTCGCGCGTGCGCGCCGTCTCTCTGATCAAGGACGCGCGCTCCGGCCGCGTCGCCGGCGCGCGCCTGCGCGACGAGACTACCGGCGAGGAGTGGAGCGTCACCGCCTCCGCCGTCGTCAACGCGACGGGCTGCTTCGCGGACGCGGTGCGCCACCTGGACGATCCCGCGCTGCAGCCCCTCATAACCCCCGCTGCGGGGGTGCACGTCATGCTGCCGGACCACTTCTCGCCGAGCAAGATGGGGCTCATCGTGCCGCGCACGGCGGACGGGCGCGTGCTGTTCTTCCTGCCGTGGGAGGGCGCGACCATCGCGGGCACCACGGACAGCGAGTCGGAGCTCACGATGCTGCCGCGGCCGACGCAGGCAGAGGTGGACTTCATCATACAGGTGACGTGTCTCTGTTGTTGCTGTTGTTGTCTCTGTTGGTGTTGTGGCTGAGCTCAACGAGCTGTGCGCATGAGGGGTATGGCATGGCAGTGCTCAGCAGCAGGCGGAGGTGGCCTTCATCATACAGGTGACATATGTAACTGGCTTATTGGTCTGAGTTGAGCGAGTGAGTGATATGATAGGGCAGTGTTCAGCAGCAGGCAGATGCGGGCTTTGTCATACAGGTGACACGAGGGTGACGCTGGCTTGCGTGTCTGACGGCGGAGCGAGCGAGTGTTGTGATATGGCAGTGTTCAGCAGCAGGCGGAGGTAGACATCATCATCGAGGTGGCTTGTTGGTTTTGTGGCCGAGCTGAGCGAGCGAGTGGTATGCCGTGGCAGTGTTCAACAGCAGGCGGATTTGGGCTTGATTGTGCAGGTGGCGCGTATGTGACACTGGCTGGTGTGGCTGAGTTGAGCGAGTGAGTGATGTGGGGTGGCAGCATTCAGCAGCAGACGGAGGTGGGGCTTTGGTATAGAGGCGACGTGTGACTCCACACAAGTGTGGAAGTGAGGTCAGTCAGCGATTGATAGTATGGTGGCAGTGTTCAGCAGCAGGCAAAGGCTAACATCATCACGATTGCCATCAGCTCTGCCGCGCTCGGACAGCGATGACACTCAAAAGAATGTGTAGCACAGGGAGTTGTTGCTCGTAGACCACTTGACGTTGAGCGCCCGGGCACTGTCGTGCACATTCACCAATGACCGTGCACATTCACCAGCGGTGAACCTCGCGCTGGTGCAAGAGCAACGGGTCACAACAGCGGATAGCGTGGTCTGTACATTGCATTCGCCGGCCATGCTTGTTTCTGCACGTCACACTGCAACCCTTTGAAAACCATATCCATCTTGTTGCTGATCTCTATCGCGACAGGAGAGCAATCGGTTCTTGAGCTGCCGCGTCAGGCGCGACGATGCGATTGCGGCGTGGAGCGGAATACGGCCGCTGGTGCGGGACCCGACAAAGATGGGGGAGGGGACAAAGGCGCTGTCCAGAAGCCATGTCGTTGAGGTAAGTGCTTGCAGTACCGTGCTGAGCAGTGCTGCGAGCTCAAGGTGTTGTCTGAAGTTGTAGATGCAAGAGCAGATGCGGGATCCGTCAGAGATGGGGGAGGGGACGAAGGCGCTGTCTAGGAGCCATGTCGTTAAAGGTAAGTGCTTGCAGTAGCGCGTCGAGCAGTGCTGCGAGTCGAGTGTGTTTGATTTGCAAGCACGTGGTGGCACGAAAGCTGTGGGGGTGACTCACCCTGGCCAAGTGGCATTTGTGGCATTTGATGCGCGCATGCGGCAACGAGAGGACAAAGTCGTTGAGGTAAGCGCTTGCAGTAGCGTGATGAGCAGTGCTGCGAGCCGAGTGCGTTCGTCTGGTGAACATGTAGGCGTAGCAGCAAGCACGTGGTGGCACGAAAGCATATGGGGGAGGCACCCTGGTCAAGTGGCATAAGATGCGCGCATGCGGCAACGAGGGGACGAAAGCGTTGGTCAGGAGGCATGTCGCTGAGGTGCGTTTGCGCACTGTTATCCCTGCCATCCAGCCGTCAGCCGTCACGACGGTTGTCATGTGAGCAGACTTGGGACAAATGCTTGGGGTACGCTCAGAATAGTATGTAGTAAGCGATGTAAACTCTAATCCTAGAGAACAATAAACGACGCTCGACCAGTACGACACGGTGGTATAAGCTCAGCAATCCCGCTGTGTAGATCTTTGTGAGATGGATGCCTCGGGAGAAGTGGCTTTAGAGACTGCGCAGTTATGAGCATGCTGTAGGTACTGTCGCGTCACAGAATTGTGATACAAAGTGAAAGGGTGATTCCCTTGCACCTCCAGTACAGCTGTGCATGAGGCCGATGTGCACATGACGGATTCTTCAGCGCCTTGAAGTTGAAGTTTGGCAGCGCACCTCGTTCACACTTATCTTACCCTACCCATCTGAGAAGATCACAGTAGATTCAATCATCGTAGCAAGAATGTATGATTTGATGATCAGCTTGTTGCAGCACCTAAGTACAGGCTCAATGATGCCTGGCTCATGCATTGCACGGGGCCAGTGGTGATGTTCACAACAGCAGAGGCAAAAGGTGCGGTGCCGAGTCGCCCGACGATCGTCAACAATGCAGTCATATACATGTTGCTGTGGTGTAGCACCAGTACACATCGCCAGTGTCGCACTGCTGTCTATGGGCTGAAAGGCCCATGTGCAACCTCGTGAGGTCATCGTTGAGTTTAAATTGTGACATGCGATGGCGCAGAGGCATGTACATGCAGCGGTACTCGCAGTGTGCTCAATCCACTTGGTGGCTGATCACTCCCACGGATAGCATTGCGCTGGGGCCTCAGTACACGGGGCCACACAGCGCCATGTGCAGCGCCTCGTGCGGTTTGCCCAATGGTGCAGAGGCACGTACGCATACAGCTGGATACCGATGTCTATCTCACCTGGTGTCAGCGCACGACTGAGGATAACAGTGCGGCGAGGCTTCAACACGTGTGGACCGTGCACCCTGCATGCGATGTCTTGTGGTATTTGCCACATGGTTGTGCGTATAACCCTAACCCTACCCTGAGTCTAGTCCTAACCCCAAGTAAGCGGTGCTGCAGCGCCTGCGGCTTCTGGTCACTGGAAATGAATAAAAAAAATCGTAGAGCTCATGTTACAAGTGTCATGGCTAGCTACTATTTAACCGTAACGCTACCGAATTCTACCTTAAATCCTAAGCGCGGTCGTACACGACTGCCCTGTATCAGGGTGAGTGCAGTAGGCCACAAGTATTGTTAGTCTGGGGTTATCAGTACATCAAAGGGCTACGCAGAAGGCACTCATTGTGCTCTGAGCTTTCTGCTGCACCATGCAACTGCACAGTCAACTTCAAAGCTGAAGTTTCTTACTAAACAGGTTCCACCGCCGCCATGTACTTGTGTCATCAGACTCTGCCCAGCGGCCTCATCACCATCACCGGCGGCAAGTGGACTACGTATAGGCGCATGGCGCAGGACACGGTGGACATGATCCTCAAGGAGGTGCCAGAGGTTAATGCGCAGGTGAGCAGTGCTCAGCGCATTGTTCACCTCATTATTTGGGTGATTATGGCATCCTGAATCTTGCACGTGATCCTCAAGGAGGTGCCGGAGGTCAACGCGCAGGTGAGTAGTGCTCGGCGCGTTGTTCACCTCATTATTTGGGTGATTGTGGCATCCTGAATCTTGCACACGCGCAGGTGAGCAGGGCTCAGCGCCTTGGTCACCTTGTTACTTGGGTGATTGTGGCAACCTGGATCTTGCTGACAGTGGACTGGAATTATGATGCTCAAGGAGGTGCCGGCGGTCGACGCGCAGGTGATTAGTGCTCTGCGCATCGCTCACCTTGTTATTTGGGTGATTGTGGCATCCTGAATCTGTCAGCAGCAGGAGCGTCACTCACCGTCACTTCATTGCATGGCGCTGCGCTTTGCAACGACCATGTTCACAAGCACCGTCTGAAAGCATGCGTCTGTCAGCAGCAGGAGTGTGCCTCACCGTAACTACATCGCATCTCGCCACGCACGCGCGCCCTCGCACTGCGCGTATGCAGGGGTCTTTTGAAAACGGAGTGCGCCACGAGCTCTTGTCCTTTTGCACCATCACCGCTTTGAGAAAGAATGCCTTTGTTAGCAGCAACAGCATCACACACTGTCACACTACATGCCCTCGCGCAGCGCCTCTGCAGGAGTCTGTGAAGACGGGGTGCACTACGGTCTTATGTTCACTGCATCACGAAGTCACCCACTTGGGAAAGAACGCATCTGTCAGCAGCAGCAGCGTCACTCACTGTCACCATAACGCAGGGGTATTTGAAGACGGAGTGCACCACGATCTCGTGTCCGTTTGCATCACAAAGTCACCGCCTTAAGTCTGTCAGCAAACAGGGAGCGCCACTAACTGTCACACACTACGTGGCATCGCACTTGCGCCTCTGCAGGGGTCTCTGAAGACGGAGTGCACCGCCATTTACATTACCAGATTACCGACGTGAGAAAGAATGCGCCTGTCAGCAGCAGGACTGTCACTCACTACGCCGCATTGCGCTTGTGCCTACGCAGGGGTCCCTGAAGACTGAGTGCACCGCGGTCTTATGTCCATTTACATCACAAAGTCCTTGCCTCAATAAACAGCTCGCCCGTCAGCAGCAGGAGTGTCACTCCCTGTCGCTCATGTTCTTCTGAATTTTTTATCTGCATCACAATGGCGCTTGCGCAGGGGTCATTGAAGACGGAGTGCACCACGAGTGAGGCAGCGCTCATCGGCGCGGACCGCGCGGGCATCGTGTGCGCGCAGCAGTTTGACCGCATCGTCACCACGCTGCGCAGCGAGTACGGCCTGTCTAGCGATGTGGCGCGACACCTCGTCGACAACTACGGCACACGTGCACTGCAGGTACGGCGTATGTGCGTGTGTGTGAACATACCGCAGGTATGGTAATCGGCGCAATATCGTGTGCCACCTCGTCGACAATTATGGCACGCGCGCGCTGCAGGTACGTGTGTGGGTATGGTACCTGGTGCAATACCTCGTCGACAACTACGGCACGCGCACGCTGGAGGTATGTACGGCGTGTGTGTGTACATACTTGTAGGTATGGTATCTGGTGCAATACCTCGTCGACGACTACGGCACGCGCGCGCTGCAGGTAGGTACGACGTGTTATGTGTACATACCGTAGGTATGGTACCTGGTGTGCAATGCGGCGCGGCAGTGCGGCGACGCACAGAAGCTACAACACGCGCGCGCTGCAGTTGAAATGTGTGTGTATACCGTTGGTATGGTATTCGCCGCAATGCAGCGCGGCGGTGCGGCGAACGCTTGACAGTAGCTGCGCGTCGGAAGTGTGCGCGTGTCGCGTCTACGATGTATTGCTCCTTTCTGCAGGCGCTGCGTGCATATGCCGTCCAATGCGGATGCGGGCACTGTTCGCGGCGCGATGATGCGGTGCGGCACGGCCTAGAGTGAGGGTTAGGGTTTCTCGCACATGACTCCGATAGGCATCTGAACACTGTGCTCACAGTTGCATCGTTCTCCACTCCAGGCGCGCATCACAGAGCGCATCCTTAGACACTGTAGCTTGGCTGTTGACCGCCACAAAAGGCGTCGGCAAGCATGCGCCATCATCCTGATAGCATTGCCTGTCTCTCTGCGCGTGCATGGGGTCATGCAACCTGCTGTCTCTAAGGGTTGGCGTGCCATATTGAACACACACCGTGACGCTTGATACCTGCCTACCCTGTATCTGCGCCGTCCTGTCAAGTACGTTACCCATCTCTCAGCGCGTATTTGGGGTCGTTGATAGCGCGCTCTGTCATTAACCCATATCGCACCCACAAACCTAACCCCAACCCTGATACCTGTAATCCGCGCCTCATGTCTGCTATGCCCTGGGGATGCAGGTGGCGGATATATCACTTTGGTAGCATTACCTGTCTCTCTGCGCGTGCATGGGGTCATGCAGCCTGCTGTCTCTTAAGGGTTGGCGTGCCATATTGTATCCACACCGTGACGCTTGACACCTGCCTACCCTGTGTCTGCGCCAGTGTGGGCCGTCTTGTCAAGTACCCGTCTCTCTGCGCATACTTGGTGTCATTGATGGTGTGCCCTCTCAAGATGGGGTCAGTGATGGTGTGCTCTCTCAAGGACCCATGCCGCACCTACGACCCTCATCCTAACCTTAAGACCTGTGATCCGCGCCTCATGTCTGCGATGCCAGGTGGCGGAGATAGCGGTGAACCGCGGGGGCTTTCTCGACAAGGCAAATCACCCCCTGCGCCTCTCCGCACAGTACCCGTTCCTGGACGCAGAGGTCGTGTTTGCAGTCGAACAGGTGAGACAACGGTCACAGAAATCCTTTTGGAAGTGCGTATAGCGCATGGTGCACGAACGCGAAACTGTCGACATTACGCGCTGCAGCCCGGCTCAGTTCGCTCCCGTGGGTGTGTCTTTCAAGAACTGTCCATGCCTGTGGATGTGACAGACCACTGCCTCATTCTGCGACACAGTGCGCTTTACCGCGCTCAACACTTTCCAGTTGATGTCATTGAAGTGTCATTGTTACTGGTGTACGTTGCAGAGCCGGCGGTGCTTCTGCTTACAAGCCCTCCAGTGACGCGAGATGCTGTGCGTGCGTGCACTGTTATCTTTGCGCAGTATGTAACCACGCACGCACCCTTCTGATCATGCGCCCAACGCAACCCGACAGGACTACATGCTCAAGGCGGTGGATGTACTGGCTTGATGCACGCTGCATGCATCATTTGATCGATGATTGACGCAAGCTGCTGTCAGAGGCGCATGATGCTGTGCGTGCGTGCACTTCCACCTTTGCACATGCATCTTTACAAAGTAACCCCATGCACCCTTCTCATCATGCGCTCAACACCCCCCCAACAGGAGTACGCGCTCAAAGCGGTGGACGTACACGCATGCCGCACGCTGCATGCTCAACAAAGTGCGCCGCGCCTTCTGATCATACCCCAGCAGGAGTACTGCGCTCAAAGCGGTGGACGTGCTCGTGCCGGCACACTGCGTGCATCATTTGATCGAGACTAGCTTTATTCATACCCTCCTGTGGCGCAGGCCATCTTTGCACTTCCGTCTTCGCGCAGTGCCCACGCACCTTTCTGATCACACCCCCCATGCACCCCCCAACGACAGGAGTACGCGCTCAAAGCGGTGAACGTGCTCGCGCGCCGCACGCTGCATGCATCATTTCATTGATGATAAATGCAAGCTGTCGTCAAGCCCCCCAGAGGCGCATGATGCTGTGCATGCATGCTCTTCAACAAAGCGCGCGGTGCCTTCTGATCATGCGCCCGACGCACCCCCCAACAACAGGAGTGCGTGTTCAAAGCGGTGGACGTGCTCGCGCTGACACGCTGCACGCATCATTTGATTGCGAAAAACTGTTTTCAAATCCTCCTGTGGCACATGATGCTGTGCGTGCGCGCACTTCCATCTTTGCACTTGCGTCTTCGCGTGCAATCTACCCCCGCACCCTTCTGATCAAATGCGCCCTACGCACCAAACAGGAGTACGCGCTCAAAGCGGTGGACGTGCTCGCGCGCCGCACGCGCCTCGCCTTCATCGACGCCGCCGCGGCGCGCGCCGCCGCGCCGCGCGTCGTCGAGATCATGGCCGCAGCGCTCGGCTGGGGGCGCGCACGCCGCGCAGCAGAGCTCAGCGAGTGCGAAGAGTTCCTCGCTACCATGTCACCATCAAAGGCAGCGGAGGCGAAGGCGGCGGAGGTGGCGGCGGCGGCGGCGGTGCCGGCGAGTTGAGGGAGCGCGTGAGGATTGCGCGATCCCGTGTAGCAAGGGAAGGGAGTTTTGACGGTGCGGGGGCGCGGGGGGGCGGGAGTGGGGGGGGGCACCCACACGTTCATCGACTTTCAGCAGGCGCACCATTCATGTGGATTTTTTTGACATAGAGAGGGCGGATCCGCGGAGGGGATTGTGGAGCTAGACGAAACAAGGTCCAGGGGATGCTTGTTTTTGTGTGCAAAGGCTTGGCGGCTCTGCTGGCGACTGGACGTACTAGACTTCGACAAGAGCAGCAGTGCTCACACAGTGCTCACACTTTGTGTTAATGGCCAGCGACTGTAACGATGGATGATGACACACAAGCATGCCATTTCATTTCCCTTGCTCTGTTGAAATTCACACCTGGACTCACAACGATGCTACATTTCCTACCTTTCACCTTGGGGGGATATCCCAAGCTTTCACCTCCAGGATGCACACATGGTGCACACATTTGATTCATTTACACACATGTGATGCCACCTTTCGGGATCTCAAAACTCGGCGCATTGTGCGCAGGGGTACACACTGTGTTCATGGCCAGCGACATGTGACGATGGATGACAGACATGCATGCCATCCTCTGCTCTCTATTGCACTTCACACCTGTACTCAGTGAGCGCAGTGGTGCTACATTACATATCACCTCCAGGATGCAATGCATGCACACATACGTGATCACTACGCACATGCGTGCCGCCCTTTCGGGATCTCAAACTTCGGCACATTACGCGCAAGAATTAATAGGGTACAGTACAGGTACAGGAGACATGTGCTCGGGACATTGTGAACTGTAACAAGAACTAGACCCTGAGCCGGCGAGCAGCACAGGCCACGAGATGCAGCAGCTACGTCCTCGCGCATGGCCGTGACGCGATGAGACTGATGAGTAGTAGGATCCGCAGCTGCACGTTTGATCCCGAACGGTTGCGCGCCTTTGGCTCACGCTTGTGCCTCTCTCATCTCGGCGAACTGGCCGTGGCGTGCCGTAAGAGCGCATTGCCGCTGCACAACGACATACACGCCGCAACTACTACTACCAGCCTCCAGCACTCTTAGTTTGAGACCGCCGCAAGTTCTTTCCCAAAGACGGGCTTGGTGCTTGCACGAGAGCCGTTTGAGGACTACACATCTGCCGCAACTCTCGCGACTTCCTGAAAACATGATGCTGGCAAAGTTGGCGTTGCTCGCGCTGCTGATCGTCGCTGGCCAAGCAGCGACGGTGCCTCAGGTACGCATTTGCTCACTGCTCTGCCCGCGCTTTCGCCTGAACTTGGTGCAGGATGGCACACGATTTCCCGTTGAACATTATGTGCGCCGAGTATTTATTTCAGCGTGCTACATGCACATGCCACGAGATCAAGCTTGCAACTTGCATGACGGACGCAGCTGAACATGGCGCTTTGCAAAGGCGTCATTGGCCATCGCCGCCTCGAGCACAAGCTGCCGGATATGTGGCTCCTGTACAAGGGGGGCTAGACCCCCTTCAAGTTGGTGCACACAGGGTGTGGCGTGTGTCCGATGCCTCCATTAAAGTTCGTGTCGGCATTGCTGGCGGCGACAACTGCTTCGATGGCACGATCACTGGCTTGGACGCAGACATTGATTCCGATGCGATAGTCCCGACGTGCAGCGGTGAACTTGCAAGGGTGCTCCTGAGAGGCCCCCCATTTCATGCTCCACCATGCTGAACTGCAAATTTTGTTGTGTTTACAACATTGACACCAGCTGCTTCCCAACTCGCACACCCCCCCTCTCACTGACGTCATATCATCTGACATAGCGCTACACGCAGGTCTGCGAGCGCTGCTGCTGCACTTTTTGTTGAGGCTGTCACAGCGGACACCATGCCGCGATTCATTTTACAGTGCTACAGATACGGTTCTCTCCGCTTGGCCAACACCGCGGTGGCAACGTCACAGCGCGACAGTAGCTGGCGCCTTGCACTGCAGCGGTCAAGAGACTTGCAAGCCAGTTGACATCAGGTTTACCGCATCACCCTCACCGTGTACTTAATGTGTACTCTTGTGTACTCTGTGTGTACTCCTGTGCTGAGCAGCGCCAGCTCGGCCCCAGCGCCACCAAGACCGAGAGGCCGACCGTCGTCGAGACGGAGAAGCCTCAGAAGACCGAGAAGCCGACCGTCATCAAGACGGAGAAGCCGCAGAAGACCGAGAAGCCCACCATTATCAAGACAGAAAAGCCGCAGAAAACCGAGAAGCCCACCGTGGTGAAGACCGAGAAGCCACAGAAGACAGAGAAGCCCACCGTCATCAAGACAGAGAAGCCCACCGTGGTCAAGACGGAGAAGCCCCACAAGACGGAGAAGCCCACTAGCATCGAGACCAAGAAGCCCAGCGCGCCGCTGGTCGACGCGTGCACGCCCGCCGGCGGCGTGTGCAGGAACGACTGCGCCACCGACGCGGGCTGCAGCGCCGTGTGCGTTGCGCTCGGGCGCACCTACTTCAACAACCCCTCGCAGTGCGACGACATTGGCGGCAGCGGCATGCCCGAGAAGTGGTGCCGCAGCCTGGGCTTCGCCGACTGCTGCACGTGAGTGCGAAGTGTCGTCGTGAACGCCTTTGTGGACTCACTGTGAACGTGTTCTGGACTCGCCATGAACTGTCGGTTTGTGAACGTTTTGTGGACTTACTGTGATACGCGCAACGGGCGCGCGGCGGCTTTCACGCTTATGCCTTGGAGTTTGCGGCTCAATGAATGTGACTGCAGTGGGCTGGGGTGTATTCAGAAAGCGGCGATGATGCTCAGCACTGGTGCCCCATGACCGTTGCGGATCGATCGGAGACGATGAAGCACGCGGCATGCTGAACAGTCATTTGCGCTAGAGCAGCGAACGCCCGCTTGAGTGCGTGCTCGAAAGGTCAGGGTGAGGGTGACCCTAAACACCACTTGTTGTTTGCACGCATGCCTGCAGCTACTTGCGCCGTGCGCTCCGCCACGCGTTCATCCACACTGCGTCCTGCCGCCCCCTGCGTCAGCCCCGTTTTCTCCAACCCTCGCCCTTCCCGTGTGATGCGACTTGCAGTGGTTATGGTCCCACTTGATGTGCGCACACTCTAAAACATTCAATGCGTGCCAGGCTGCAGCTGCAAGCGCGGGACGGTACAGCCCGCCCCTAACCCTAACCCGGTTCCGCATGATCAGTGCTCAAAGTCTAGCCAGATTCAAACCTGACGCATGCACACTCTGAGACGCTCAATGTGATGCGCGCCCCGGTGCTCTCCACCACTGCAGCAAGCGCGCACACGGCACAGCCTTTCGTCGATCAACCCTAACCCCGCCTCGCATCATCAGTCCTTGAAGTTGCATCAGTTCAAACCTGATGCATGCACACGTTGAGATGCTCATCGCGATGCGCGCCCCGCCCCTGCCGCTTGCCGCCGCAGCTGCAAGCGCGCGACGACACAGCCTTCAGTTGCCCGACCCTCACCCTAAACCCGTCTCGCATGATCAATCATTGAACTTGTTCCAGTTCAAACAGTTCGGACACATGAGGCAAACACATTATGAGACGCTCAACGCAACGCACGCCCCACCCTCGTCCCCCCCGCCGCAGCTGCAAGCTGAAGACGGCGCAGCCCACCGCCACCCCCACTGCGCAGCCTACCGCGGAGCCTACTGCAGAGCCGACCATGCAGCCCGTCTAATGCCTGAAGGTGATGGCAGGCGGGCTGTTCAGCTGCACTCGTTCGCGCTGAACCCCCGCTGCTGCATGCTTTGGTCGCCGCACGTAGCGGCGACGAAGTACTTGCAAGTTATGACAAAATCACACCTACCTGACGACACGGAGATATCGCTGAGCAATGCTGGCATCTTTTTACTTCAAGTAGTTTTCTTTAGAGCATTTTCCTGTCCCGAGAGGGCGGAGGCAGAGTTGAAGTAGAGCTACAGGTCGAACCGGTTCTAAGGACAGTGGGCAGTTTTGACATTGGCTCCGTGAGTCTGTGTCCGCCCGAAGCCTTTGCCGACATGTTGAAGTTATTGGTTTTTGGAAGCCCAGGTGGTCTCGGGCGTAAATGAAACAAAACATTCGAGGTACCTGCTTTGTGAGCCACTCGGGGTCTTGCGATTCACTGCTGCGCGTTGTGATCCTGTAGATTGTTTTGTGCTTTTGAGTGTTTAATTGGCCATTTGTTTTGTTGACTGTAGTCTACATCCTTGCAGCATTGCGCTTGTCATCATGTGATGGAATTCAATTGTCAATTGACGAGTTCATACTTGGTGCGCGCCCTCCCGCCATGAGCACTGCACATCATCATCCACCTCACTGCCATTACTTTTTAGCAAGTACATGTGCTTGAGCACTGTTGTAATGCGTTGTGAGACAATGTATTGATCTGGGTTTGCTTTGAGTGTGCACCTTAGTTCAGAGGGTGACATGCAGCCAAGGTACCCCCAGGGCTCTCTCTGTGATGTCGCACCTGAGGTAATACGTACTTCGAAGTCTTGCTTCACATTCGCAGTTCCAACCCTCAGTAGGCCCTATCTGGCCAGGTGGACAGAATAAGATGTCCCAACCGCAGTAACGCTAGCAGTAGTGGCCGCAAACACATGCTTGTGAGCGCCAATCTGCTGTGTGTTGCCGTTGGACTAAGTAGCAGCAGGGGTGTGGTCAGCACATGCATGGTTGCATGCACTGCCAGATCCTCGCATGCATTGATCACTTTGAGTCGTGCAACTTGGCAATCTCCTGCCACGCGATGAGATAAAACCATTTTGGGGTGTGTGTGCCAGTGTACAAACTTCAAATGCACAGGCGCACACAACAGACGCAGCAACAAAACACATGGAGCTCAACGATCTTTTGATTCGTTTTTCACACAACACTTTGTGCCTCTGAGCACTGAGCACTGAGCAGCTCCGCGTCAGACGGCTCAGAGCGTCATGTGTGATGTATGTATGTACACTGTGGCGCCCCCGCTGCTGCCACTCCAAGTTGCGCTTGACAACCTGGCAGCGACCGTACATGATCGAAGACCGCGCATTGCAGCCGCCTGTGCTTGCTTAATTCTCTGCAACTTGTGAAGTTTACAGAGGCCCTGGCCGCTCGGCAGCTGCAGTGCTCCAGCATGACGTCACCACTCAACGGACATACACCGCAAGAAGCGCAGTGGTAGTTTACGCATGTGTTGATGGCCCAACGTGTGCAGTCGTAGCGTAAGAGCTGCGGCCATCGCGCCCCAAACGACGAGGACCAAGATGCTGCCAGCTGATGGTCAAACTGATGGCATCATGGTCGAACAGCGGCAGCAGCATCAAGCACCGACCGAACACCCTATAAACAGTGCCACCAACACCAACAGGACCACGAAGCGTACGCGGCGCGCAGCCACTCTCTCCGCCATCCTCTATTGCGCAAACGCAGCCTACATAATCGCAGGCTACTTCCGCCGGTCTCTAAAGTAGACGGCAAACAGGCCTTCCACGCCGTCCGCGCGGCACTGCACGGCATCGCTGGCGTAGAACTCCGACTGCACGCGCGCCAGCGCTCGACGCAAACGCAGGAAGTGCGCGTGCGCGGCGTCGCAGCGCCGCCGCCGCGCCTCCGCCGCCATGTCGACGCCGAACGGCGGCGGCGCGCTCCTGCGCAGGCGGGGTATGTAGGTGGGTTTGGCGTGAGAGTGCGTGGAGCGCTGCCTGTTTCTAAACTGCGGTGTTTAGGGTTAGGGTTAGGGTCAGGTTTAGGGCACCAACGGCGGCGGCGCGCTCCTGCGCAGGCGGGGTATGTAGGTGGGTTTGGCTTGATAGTGCGTGGAGCGCTGCCTGTTTCTAAACCGTGGTGATTAGGGTTAGGGTTAGGGTCAGGGTGAGGGCACAAACGGCGGCGGCGCGCTCCTGCGCAGGCGGGGTATGTAGGTAGGTCGGGGTGAACGCGCGCGTGGTGATACAGTGCGTGCGCTGCCTGTTTCCGGGAGGGATGATAAAGGTTAGGGTTGGGGTTAGGGTTAGGGGCCCGAACGGCGGCGGCGCGCTCCTGCGGGGGGAACAGCAGGGTATGTATGCCGGTTCGGGGTGAGAGCCCGTGGTGATACAGTCTGAGCGCTGCTTCTTTTTTTCAAAGCTGATGAGTAGGGTTAGAGTCAGGTTTAGGGTCAGGGGGTGGTGGTCGTGCTGGATGGTTGCCGCTGTGGAACAGTGGCGGCGAATGCGCAGAATGCATGCGTGCAGGCAGCCCTTGATGCGGGCGCAGCGGGTGTGCGTGCGCAGCACTTAGGGGTGCGCAGTTAGGGTTACGGCAGTGCGCGTGCACTGCCCTTGACCCCAACCGTAACCTAATGCTAACCCTAAAGAAGCGGCCAATATGCACACACTGGAATTGTCATATAAAGCGGTGGCGGGCACTGCACATTGAGAGACCAGCAGCACCTGGTTTACTGCCAGAATAGAAGACTTGAACAGGTGTGATGACTGCGTATGAGGATGATACACTAACCCTAACCCCAACCCCCCTAACCCTAGCTCTAAACCCTAGCAAGAGGGCGCTCGGCGTGCACTCAGCTCCAGCACATACAGCGTCCACAATCAATCAGGAGTATGATGGTTAAGCATCGAGTGCTTGACAGAGCGGTGGTAAGCTTGAGATGTGAAGGATGCGAGGCTGTTTGCGCTTGAAATAGTGAGCCTGATGTGTCATACTTCAAGTAGACTGCTCCCACATGCTCTTCAGACACCTGATCTGTCATACTTGAAGTGTGCTCTCACTACGCGTGCTACATGCCATCAGGCTCATGATGTTATGCATGAACGCTTTGCGCCAATGTGCGGTGGCACCAAGCGCCTGCCAGGTACTTGGAATATGTTAAAGAGCGTAGTCAACAACCAACGCGTGTTTGCATGGTTTTGTCCAACAGCAACAAGCTAGTTTTGGCGCACAGATGCCATTGGAGGCGATACTGCAGTGACTATACATGCATACCCCTTGCGCTTGTGAACAAGGAGTCGGGGGTCACGTACGCCGTGCTGCAGAGCGGCGCTCAGCAACAGTCCTGCAAGCAAGACACGCCGTGGCGTGCACTGAACACTCACAGTTCAAAGTCAATACAACCGTGGGTGGCTGGTAACTAGCATGGCAGCATGCATTCATGCATATTCTATACATACTTCAGAAAAGCTGCAGAAGTTATATACAAGTAACAACCAACGTAATCACAGCTGTGCTGCAGCATGCCTTCACTCAGCGTCCTGCGGAGGAACGCCTTTCTGTTGTGAACTACAGATCTGATTTGCAGAGTGACCTCGCGGTATACTTCTCAAAGTGGTGTTGCCAAACGTCACGTACACTGTATTCAGATCAAAAGTGTGCACTGTCCCCGCACGCACCTGACGTCTGCCACGTGTGCAGAAAACGTGCTGATTATTGTCTACGTGCAGCGAACTTGAACTTTGCTTTGAGGTGATATTACTAAACATGCGTAGCTGTATTCAAATCCAAGTGTGTGCTGTTCCTGTACTGTCCCTGCACGCACCTGACGTCTGCCACGTGTGCAGAGAACGTGCTGATTATTGTCTCCGCGCAGCGTAGGCACACCTCTACGCGCCACTCCTGCAAGGCCGATCGACGGTGCGCAGGCAGCGGGGCAGTCAGATGGTGCTCACCGCATTGCATCACATACTCAAAGCGCGCATGCTTGTGTGGCGATGCATAGGTATGAGCTGTGTATGAGTATGAGTCAGAGTGCACGGGCTGGCAGCAGGCAGCGGCGCAGTACATCTTCAAGAAACTATAACCTGCTGGTACTGGAGGTTTTATTGGAGCGCGTAGATAATTTTGAGGAAGCAATTACTGATGGGTAAAGTAAACTTTGCGCTTTTGGTGACAAAGGCTTTGTAACTGTCAGTGTGCAACGTGATGGCGACGGGTGAGCGCTGCCACGATATTGCGCTGCTGAGCACGGCCCTTGCAACGACTTCAAAGCGCTCAAATGCTGGAGCTACTGAGGCGACATGGCAGGAATGGGATTGCAACTTCAGCACCCTGGCCCCGATTGAAGATGATTTCTTGCCAGGTGGTGGCTCGTCGGGAGAGCAATGCTGACATCTAGGATGCACAACGTATCGCCGAGCACAGGGTCCGCGCACTTGACGTGAAGTTTGTATGTTGAAGTGTGTGCGTCACCTGAATATCGCACTCCAGAACGTTCTGCAGAATGGGGAGCAGCTGCAGCGCGACCTCCAGAGAGAAGCCCTCCCACTCGAGGCTGATGGCACCCAGGAAGTTGCTGTGGAAGTTCATGTTGAAGTTCAAGACTGAATTCAGCATCCACACATGTAGGTAGCGCTGCGACATGTCACACTTTGAAATGATTCCAAATTGATATGAAAGTTGACGTTTAAAATGAGACAAACATCCGCACATGCGGACAGCGACCCGACATGTCATGAGGCACTAGTGCACTTATACCCATCATTCTAATCGTTACCCTGATCCTGACCTCTGCGCGCATAATAATAAGGGCTTGGGCTTGCCGCACAGCTTGAAGAGAATGCAGGTGGTCAAGGCCTTCGAGCCAGGCAGACAACTCTGAGAGAAGCAGTGTAGCGCTTCGTAGTTGACGTGCTCCTCCGCCAAAACAAGAAGGACGCACTTTGTGCCTGTAGGTGCATGAGTTGTAGTTGACAAGTTGCGCAGCGCGCGGCGGGCACTGAGACCACTGCATGCGCCGCCCGACCGAGGCTAGGGTATGTAAGTATTGCCGTGCACATGTCACAGGCTTGTGGCAGCGCTCATCCTGGCATGTCCGCACTCTGTGCAGACACACGTTGTGCAGCACGTGCGCGCTCGCCGATGGCAGTACAACTGAACTCGAACATTCGCACGCACGGCCTGGTCTCTGCAGTGACAATCTGCGCAGCATGCAGGAGAGAAGTGTGTCTGCTGCAGGCTCCCTCCTCCCCCCCCCCCCCCCCCCCCCTTCCCAAGCGCTGCACTGCCTTTCGTGTGCCCTCTGCTTTACTCCTGCTCCTGCGGTGTCGTCACACGTACCATGGGGGGTGCACACTCGCGGGCTTGCAGCTCTTAACCCTAACCCTAACCCTGACCCTAAGCTGTAGCCCTTGTCCCCGTCAGGCCGTCCTCTACAGGCACCGCCACTGAAATCGAATCTGGAGTGAATTTTGAGTCTTAATCTTGAGTGACTCCCTGACTGCGACTCATCACCTGGCAACGGCCCACTGCTCCTCCTCCGCTTCCAGCGTGTTGCCGCCGCGCGCCATCAGTCCTGCGAGCATGCTGAATGCTGCCGCGCCGCCACCGCCAACCCACCTCTCTCTCAACGCGCGGAGCTCGTGCAGGCGCGCAGTGAGCTTCGGCGCCAGCGCTGACCGACCCAGCAGCGTCTGCGCTCGCAGCAGCAGCAGCAGCAGCAGCAGCAACAGCAGCAGCAGCAGCGGCGGCGGCAGCAGCAGCAGCGGCGGCGGCAGCAGCAGCGGCAGTAGCAACAGCAGCAGCGGCGGCAGCAGCAGCAGCAGCAGCGGCGGTGGCAGCAGCAGCAGCAGCAGCAGCAGCAGCAGCAGCATCAGCAAAGGCGTGTGTGCAAAGCTGTGGATGTGAACAGGTTCGTGTGCGCGGCTCTCCGTGCCATCATGATCAGAATAAAGCGAGAGTAGACTAAGTCAGGGCTTGGTGCGCATGCATACGAGTGCAAGCTTTAGAAGTACCTTCACACATCTCCTGCATGGGATGGCACACCATCTCAGGCTCATGTCAACGCGCTTCCACCTAACCCTACCCCCCAACCCCAACCCCAACCCTAACCCTAATGCTAACCGAACCCAAGTCAGACCCAGACAACGACACCATTTTGAATAGCAGCACCGCCTTCGCCTGCAGCTCATCGCACTCTACATGTTTCCGTACCAAGCCCAGCCGCTGTAGAGGCGCCCCCTCCTACTGCACAGGGCAACACGCGCCGAACGCGTCCCCTTTGCAATGATCCCGTCGTCGCTGACTGCAACAATGTGCGTTCGCCTATCCCTAACCCTAACCCTTACCCAAGTCGAACCCCCACTCAAGGACACCATACTTATTAAACGAGCAGCATAATCTCTGTGCACAGCTCATCGCACTCTACACATTCCCGTTCCAAGCCCAGCCGCTGCACAGGCGCCCCCTCCTACTGCACAGCGCAACACGCGCCAACCGCCTCACCTTCGCGATGATCTCGTCATCGGGTTTGCCTAACCCTAACCCTAACCCAAGTCAGACCCCACGCAACGAGAGGATATTTCAATCAAACGAGCAGCATAAACTCTGTGCACACCTCATCGCACTCTTCACATACCCATGCCGCTGTACATGAGTACGCACAACAAACGCTGCCCCACCTTCGCTACACCGCGCGCTACACTCTCCCATACCAAGCCCAGCCGCTGTGAAGGCGCCCCCTCCTACCGCACAGCGCAACGCACGACAAGCGCCGCCCAACCTTTGCGATGATCTCCCTCCTGCTGCACAGCGCGACACGCGCCAAACGTCTCACCTTCGCGATGATCTCGTCATCACTAACTTCAACGACGACCGGCGGCTCCCAGCGCCGCCCGGGCGTGCGCAGCCTGTGACGCTCCTCCCTCGGCGAACCGCAAGAGTCGGGCGACAGCGGAGCGCCGCTGCCGCAGTTGCTCGCTGCCACATCTGACTGCAGCAGCGGCTCAGCAGGTGGCGCTGACGCGTCATCATTGCCGTCGGGTGCAGCGTAGGGTGTCACAGGGTGCGTGGCGTGCGCAGCGGCGCTGCTGCTGCTGCCGCTGCTGCTGCACCTGAGGCGGGTGGGTGGCGCGGCGGCGCGGGGATGGGCGTGAGAGTCACAGCTTGAAATTGTGGACGCGAAAGAGCTGGAATGAGGAGTTTTCCTGGACGACAAGTGCTAGGAAATATCGTCAAGAACGCAGTGCCGGGCAAAGTGGTTCATGCAGCGTTGCTGGTGACGGCGATGCGTATGTGTGGATGGCAGCATTGTGCGCATCCTTCTCAATGCAGCACGGCAGGAGTTGATTGCTGCTGTGAACGTGCGCGTATTGCCATAGTCAGCACTGATGGCTAACGACACAAGCAGCTGAGGAATGCGCAGTTGGTGCTTGTGGCTGCGGTTGGCCGATCAGAGACGAACACGTCGCACCAAATTACTGCAAGTAGCAGTTGAAGATGTATGATGGGCGACCTTATCATACATGGACGTTACAAACTTCTGCAGTAGCGTGAATGTGGTCAACGTGACGGTACGCCCCGATCTGCATAGCGCACAAAAGACTGTAGCCCGCTCAATACATGCGTACCCCTGTTCTCGCTACAAAGCACGCTTCACGCGGTGAGCGGTTCCTTTGATCTTGTTTTGTTTTGCTTCTTCGCAATCTTGCGCACCAGCCTGCAGATGTGGCACACTCGTCAAGCCAGGTGCTTTTTGGAATCAGCCAGTTACTTCAACACTGCAGCAACGGTGCGTAGTACAGGTGTGGTGGCGTCCGTACTTCCCCACGGAAGATAAGTTTGAGGAATACGTGAACTGGCACGGGACTGCCTACTTCAAGTGTGGACGCACCTGCTGTGCCCTGGCTCCACAGGGTCCCAGGGATTGTGCACCTGCTGGTGCTTCAACTCACTAGGCTGATACCGAACGTCATTGTACTTTGGCTCCGCACGAGCGCTGCCACTGAGCTGAGCGTGGCTGTCACCGTGCTGAGCATCGCTGCCGCCGTCGTGCTTGGCCGCTGCGCGCGCGTGGAATGGTGACACGCTCTTGCACTGTACATTGCGGTCTCCGCCGTGGGCGTCTCGCTCCTGCAAAGCGCCACGATGATGATGATTAGCGCACGCGGCCGCGTCCAGCAGTAGGGTTTGGGTTAGGGTCAGGGCTAGCTAGGGTTAGCCGATGAGCGCACAAGGTGACAGCGCTCCACTGTAAGTGGTGCACGGTCAGGCTTTGTGGGTGCACATCAGGCGTGGTAGCACTACACATAGCCTTCAATGCAGCGATGACACAGGCATGAACCCTGACAGGGGCGTGTATTCTGACTCTAACCCTAACACCCCAATCCTAAGCACTGCTGCGCCGTCAGCCAACTGTTGAGTGTCAATGCATGCATGCATACATACATGCGACACACAGCATGCCAATGCAGTTACAACGTGCCCTGATGCCCCTGCAAAGATAGTGTCAAGATCGATGCGCATATGCTGAAACGGGTGCATGGAGCGAGAGTCGTCGCATCTCTGTGAAGATCAGTTGCGAGACATCGAGTGGCACGTCGACCGATGTATACGGCGCACGCCGCTGCGCGAGCCGGCGGGCCATATTCTTGCACAGTTCCTGCTTAAGGCTGGGGTTAGGGTTAAGGTTAGGGCTAGAGCCAGGGTTACAGGCCAGGCCTCTATGAGTGGCGAGGTCACACTGCCCACCTTGGCAGCGGCGGCAGCGGCGGCGGCAGCATCCGCGCGCACCTCGATGCCGCCCTCCACCGGCGGCGCGCCGCCAAACGGCAGCACGCCCGCCGCGCGCAGCCCGCTGATGCTGCCGTTCCGCCGCAACCCTGGCCCTGCCGCTTTGGCATCGCACGTGTCTCCGCCGCCGCCGCCGCTGCTGCCGCCGCAGCTGCCGCTGCCGGCTCTTCTGCTGCCTGCGGCGTCGGCGCTGCCGCTGCTGCCGCAACGGCCGTTGCTGCCGCCGCGGCCGCTGCCGCCGGCGCCGCTGCTGCCAGCGCTGCCGCCCCGGCCATTGCTGCCGCCGCCGCCATTGTCCCGGATGTGCGCAGCGCTGCCGCCGCCGCCGCCGCCGCTGCTGCTCACGCGCCGCAGCTGCTGCTGCTGCTGGCGATGCGCCGCCGCCGCCGCTGCAGACGCGTCGCCGCGCGCCGCGCCCGCGCTGTTGCGCCGCGGCAGCGCAGCGGCAGCGGACAGCACCGCCGCTGCCGCTGCCGCCGTCGGCGCGCGCCTGTGGCCGCTGCCGCTGACGCTGCTGCTGCGGCTCGTGGCAGCGGTTTTGTGGGCGCTGCCGCTGACGCCGCCGCCGCTGCTGCTGCCGCCGCCACCGCGACCTGTGCCATTGTAAGTCGGCAGCAGCCGCGTGCTGGACTTGTCCGCATCAGCCTGGCAGCGCTCAACATGGAGCAGCATGGCGATTGCGCGTGCAGAATAAGAGCGGGTGGGTGTTGCTTAACCCTAACTCTGACCCTTGCCCTCACCCTAACCCTAACACTAACCCTTACCCTACCCCGAAGTGGGTTTCACCACGGACGGGACCAGGGATGACAGCGGATGGGTGTTGTTTAAGCCTAACCCTAACCTGTCCGCGCATACGCAACGGCAATATGCCGTGCTTCATGATATACCACTTGGGCCTAAGCATGAGCATACTTCTGGTTCTCATGTATGCGCAATCCAATCTCAGATGCCTCTCGTGTTGTATGTAATGCTCACCTGCTGTGTGGGGGTCTCTCCACGATGCTTCATGGTCTACCACTTATGTAGGCAGTAATAAAAGCTACTTCTGGCACTCATGTATGCGCGATCAAATCTCAGATGCCTCTGATGAAAACGAATCAAAAGATCGTAGAGCTCTAGTTGAGAAGGGATGGTTAGCCGCAAGTGCCTTCCAACAATAACCGTGGTCGCCGCTGTTGCAGTCATTGGCCACGAGTCAAGCAGTGCTATCATATCCACAGCAGTCCAAAGACTTCTGTGTGCAACCGTTGTTGGATGGGATGCTCACCTGCTGTGTGGGGGTCTCTCCGTCCGGGTCGAGCGGTGCGTCATCGACGTCAAACGCCCAGATGGACACAAAGTTACTGGTGCTCGTTGCAGCCACCACCTGACCCTCAGGGTTGTAGTGCAGCGCCTGCAGAGGGCACGGCAGACATCGAAAGGGGCACGAGTGTTTGGAAGACACACCATGGTTAGAGACAAAACACAACCCGGAGTTCATGCACATGTGCACAGAATATGCAACATCTGCTTGAACAGTAATTGAGACAGATTGCATGTTTTTCGGCATGAGCGCTAGAAAGACGCACAAGGGCAGACACGCGAAGAAACCCAAAGCTCATGCACGCATGCACACAGAAGTAGTACGCAACATCAGCGTGGCAGCTCACTGGCTTGAACTGAAGGCGCCAGAGTTGAAGGTTCAGTTGAACATGAGACTCTCTCACAAATGTCGTGGACGAAAGGGTAGCAGTACATTCTGTATGTAGCCGAGATACAAGACATCTGTAAGTAGTGGACTTGAAAATATAAAACGCTGGATTGAGTAGGAACCAGCAAGTTGGCAGCAGAGTGTTTGAAGTCCGCGCTAACCCAAACAATAGGGTGCGGGCTGTCATGAGGTATCAAGGTTTGTTGCCTCAGCATCGCACCTGCAGCACGGCCCAGATGCGCACACTTTCACCGATTCATTGACACGGGTGTAAGGCTAGGGGAGCAGCTTGCAGACTGAGCGGCGTAGGGGTGAGGGTTAGAATTACCTAGGGTTAGCGTTAACCTAACCCTAGGTTACCCTACCCTTGGTAACCTGGGGTTAAAGTTACTCAAACCCGAAGTCCGCATGGCACGGAAGGTGGCAGGGGTACCATGTCTCAGCGGGCCCTGTGGCCAATCAGGGTGAGGGTCAGGTTATGGGTTATAATTAAGGTTAGGGTGAGAACAGTGCAGCGGCTCACCTGTGGCACGTCCCACGGGACGTCATGTGTATGCAACAGTCTGGCGGTTGAGGAATCGTTGTCCCAGTCCCAGCACCTCAGTCCGCTGGCGCACGCGCCGTACAGCTGCAGTGCTCAGCAGATGACGCACACAGCGAGTTTATTAGGCTCAGCGGTGGGTCGAGAGGCCACAGGCACATGGGTACAATGTATGAGTGCACTCAGGTACACCATGAGTTCGCCATACAGCTGCAGTGCTCCGCAGATGACGCTCACGCCGTACAGCTGCAGTGCTCAGCAAAAGACACGTGTGGGCGAGTATTAGGCACAGTGGCAAGTTTGTGCAGACACAGTGGTGGGCCGAAAGGCGACAGGCACGCAGGTACTTCGAAGTACAGTGCATGATTGCACTCATGTACACCATAAGTTTTCCATGCAGCTGCAGCGTCCATGCAGCTGCAGTGTTCAGCAAAAGACGCGTATGGCGATGAGCTCATCAGACGCAGAGGTGGGTCGCGAGTGTGCGCCACAGGCACACAGATGCAATGTAGAGTGCGCTTGAGCACATCATGAGTTCACCATGCAGCTGCAGTGCTCAGCAGATGACGCACGTGGCGTTATTGTTAGACACACTGGTGGGTCGAGAGGCTACAGGCACACAGGTGCAATGTATGAGTGCACTCAAGTACACTATGGGTTCATCAGAATTTCACCTTACAGCTGCAGTGCTCAGCAGATGACGCAACTGTGGCGTTGTTATTACTAGCAGACACACTGGTGGGTCGAGGGGTCATAGGCACACAGGTACACTTTAGAGTGCAGTTGAGTACACAATGAGTACACCATACAGCTGCAATGCCCAGCAAAAGACGTACATGGCGAGTGCATCAGACACATTGAGGTCATAGGCACACAAGTGCACTATGGGTGCACTTGAGTACACAACCACTGCGCCGCATTACTCACCCTGTTGCCCTCGGCGTTGAAGGCCATGGCGTGGAACTGTGAGCTCTCCGGTGACGTCGCGCAGAACAGCTGCGCCGGTGGAAGGCATGTGGGGGCGCAGCGGGGGAAGAGAGTTCATGATTTTCAGCACGAGGGTGAGCACATGGCGCTGAATCGCCGCACTGGTTGCGCGTAATAGCCGGAGTTGACGCTGTGCTGATGCTAGCGGATGATGTTAATAATTAAAAAGTGCCGGCGACGTCGCGCATAACAACTGCGCCGGCGGAAGGCACGCATTACCAGGTCACAGCGGGGGGGGATAGGGGGAGGGAGAGGGATTGAGTGAATCTAGTGCAGGAGGCGGACATCAAGCACATCGCGATGAAGCGCCGCACCAGCAAAACGCATTCGCCAGAGTTGAGCTTTTGATGCTCATAATGAGGATAGGCTCTACAGCAGCGGGGGAAGAGAGGTCGATTTGTTTCAGGGTAAAGGTGAGCACCGTGCGGTGAAGCGCCGCGCTGGTTGCACGCAATAGCCGGAGTTGACGCTGTGCTGATGCTAGTAGGTAATGAGGGTGGGGGCGGGGGGGGGGTCGCTGCTGTGACAGCCGAGAAGGGGGGGGTGGACCAAGCTCCAGGCTAGAATCAGCGTAGGGGCGATGCTCAGCTAAGTGCGCAATGATCACAGGCGCACGCGTATGCCGCCACGTGCCGCACAGCACGCCGTACACGCCACCGAAACTGCAATGTCAAATGCGGGCCCTTGCTGTCAGGCCTGCCATTCATTTGCATTAAATTGCAATGTGACTGCGAAGCGATGAGGGCACCTGCGGTGCACGTTATTTATTTCTAAGTTAGGGTCAGTGGCGTGCTGCTTGATGAGTGACCAGCGCTGCTCCAAAGGGACCCACCTTGCATGAAGCACCATTGATGCAGCTGCCTGAGAAGCGATAGAAGTACTATTCACAAAGCATGTCGACAGGACTGCCACCGGGCATCGCATGTACTCAAGTGCAACGTGCAGCAGCCGCGGCAGCAGCAGCAGTAGCAGCAGCGCACACAAAGACACCGCCCTCACCTCCATCTCCTCCACGTCGTACAGCTTCACGGTCCTGTCGCCGACGGCCGCCGCGAGCAAGAATTCCTGCGGATTGAAGCGCAGCGCGCGCACGCCGCTGCCGCCGCCGCTGCCGCCGCCGCACGCCGCAAATGCGTGCAGCAGCTTCCCTGCGCGCACGTCCCAGATGCGCACGTCGCCGTCGCGCGCGCCGCTGGCCAGTAGGAAGCCGTCGGGGCTGAACTGCACCTCGCATACCTACGGTACAGCGGCGGAACATATTAGTATTATGCAGACGGTTAAAGTGTGGAAGCGCGGCGCAGCTGAGTGATGTGCACGCGAGTCACTGGCCAATAGGAAGCCGTCGGGCTGAACTGCACCTCGCATACCTACGGTACAGGGGCGGAACATATGCATTGAAAGCTATAGCTGTTGTTTACGCACGCGATTCCATTTCGCGATCATGTGCCTGCGACAAAAGTGTGGAAAGGGCGGCGCAGCTGAGTGATGCGCGCGCGCACGCCGCAGCACAGCAGGAAACCATCGGGGCTGAACTGCACCTCGCATACCTGCGGTACCGGGGGTGAAACACATGCCTATGGTGAGGGGTTGAGGGGAGGGTTGAGATGAGTGATGCGTGCGCGCCGCGGGCTGTTGGCTGAACTGCACCTCACATATACCTACGGTAGGTGGGTGGAACGCATGCCCATGACAAGGGGATGAGAGAGCGGCGCACTCAGCAACATGCGCGTTCTGCTGGCCAGCAAGTCGGCGGGGCTGAATGGTGCCTTGCATACCTACGGTAAGGGATAGGGTTAGAATTAGGTAACCCTAACCTTAATCCTAACCTAACCCTAAGGGGATGACCAACAAAAGCTGCCTGGGCTGAAGTGCACCTCGTAAAGCTCCGGCGGCTGCGCCATGCAGCGCTGCCTCGCTCACATCTACACTTCATCACATACAATCAGTGACTCACATTTACACTTCGCCATTCAATCAGTGACACCAGGGGGACAACATGCGCTCAAGCACGTGCCAGCAACGACCCGAAGCCCAGGCGTCAAGTCATGGTGGGCATGCCCCTTTCGAACAGGCTGCTTGCTGCCTTCGCCGCACAAAGCGTCGCTCATGCATGGGGTGAGCGCTCCACAGTCTCGTTGAGCGCTGCCCTGCTGCTGCCACCTGAGCGCTGCCTCGGTCGGTTGCACCCAAGCGCTGCCATGACTGCCTTACGTGCCGCACACAAAGCGCTGCTTCACGGTCGCGCCAACTGCTGCACCTTGCTTTATCGCGCTGCCCTGCTCACAACTGAGCCCTGCTACTGCATTCACTTCCGCCTGAGCGCTGCCTCGCTCTCTGCACCTGAGCGCTGCCTCGCTTCTTTCACCTGAGCGCTGCCTCCCTCCACCTGAGCACTGCCTTGCTGCTGAGCGCTGCCGTGCTTCTCTCACATGAGCGCTGCCGCACTCCCACCTGAGCGCTGCACCCATCTCTGAGCACAACTGCACTGCTGCGGACCACCTCACCCAACGCCGCACGCCGACTGCGAACGGACCTTGCCTGCCAAATGAGCACTGCCTTCAAGCGTCATCTCCCAGCAGCAGCACGCACACAGCCTGAGCGCTGCTGCCGCTGCACGCTGCCTTGCCGCCGATTGAGCGCTGCCATCAAGCGCAATCTCTCAGCAGCAGCACACACACAAAGCCTGAGCGCTGCTGCCGCCCCCACTTCCCTCACCTCGGCGCCGTGCCCCTTGAACGTCACGACGCACTCCCGCGTCGCCATGCTCCAGACCTTGACGACCAAGCATCATCCCCCAGCAGCAGCACACGCAATCACACTGAGCACTGCTGCCGTGCCCCCCCCTCACCTCGGCGCCGTGCCCCTTGAATGCCATGACGCACTCCCTCATCGCCGTCTTCCAGACCTCAACGATGCAGCATCATCTCCCAGCAGCAGCGCATACAACAACTGAGCACTGCTGCCACACCCGCTCTCCCTCACCTCGGCGCCGTGCCCCTTGAACGCCATGATGCACTCCCTGGCCGCTGCATTCAAAGGCAGTCAGCGCGCGCTGCGTCGCCGCCGAAGGAGCGCTGCCTGCATGCCTCATCTCTTAGCGGCAGCAGCACACACACTTACTGAGCACTGCTGCCACACACACCCTTCCCTCACCTCGGCGCCGTGCCCCTTGAACGCCATGACGCACTCCTTCGTCGCCGTGTTCCAGACCTTGACGACGCAGTCGAGCGCGCCGGTCGCCAGATACGCGCTGTCGAACGCGCCGCTGTGCAGCGCCGTCACGTTGCTCATGTGGCCCCGGAAGTTGCGCGCCATCTGTGCGAGGTGCGCGGGAGCGTGGGGAAGGCGTCAAGACGCATCGTGGAACGCTGAGTTTCTTTACATCTCCCTTGCGCTGATGCACTTTGGGAGAGCACTGGCGAAGGCGTGTGGTGCCGTGTCTCGGTGAGTCATGGGAGAGTCACAGGCGCTGTGCAGCGCCGTGAATTTGTTCACGTGGCTCCGGATGTTTTAAAAAAGTTACGTGCCATCTGTCCCAGATTTACGATCAGTCGGAAAAACTTTGGGACATTGGTTGATAGCTCATACACCGCTCTCTCTCTCATGTTAGTGACACCTCTTGTGAGAGCACACAATTAAAGCACATGTTTGTCAGCACGCTGAGTCGGAAGAAGCTGCATGCCATGATCCGGAGAATCACAGAGCGGATCCGCACCACGGTACGCGGTGTAAGTGAAGTATGTAGATTCAACGTGCAAGCGCAAAATCAGCTTTGGGCGGAAGCTTCACTGGCTTACGTTTTTAAAAGCAAGGTCTCGCTCCGTGTCTGAGCACAGTGACGTGACCGCGCGCTAAGTGGCGCTGTGCGGCGCTCCAGTGCGATGCCATGTTGCGCACGCGGCAAGTGCATGTGGTGACGTGCCGTGGAAGTGCATGCGGTGACGTGCCGTGGCGTGTCAGCGACGCACAAGCAGGCCGCTAGGGCCACTGCAAAATCGCGCAGCGCCGTGCACAACGGTCAGTGAGCGCAGCGCGGTGCCGCCACCGCAGCAGCGCTCATCGCTGGCGGCATTGCTCAGCCTGAGTGAGCGCATCTGTCACCAGCGCCCAGCACTGGCTGCGCTGCTCAGCCGTGTGCGCCCAGGTCTTGTCGATACAACGCATTCTGGGTACCTGTACAGTGTCGTGTGCAGTGTACAGTGTAGTACATGCATCATCTCGGTAGCTGTACAGTGTACAGTATCGTGTACACAGTGTGCAGTGTTGTGCAGGTACCGAGATGTGTTGTAGCGTCCCACAATGGTACCGAGATGCGTTGTACCGACATCAACAACTGGGCGTGCAGCAGCAGCAGCGGCATCAACCATCACAGTGCTCAGCACGGCAGCGCTCTGCAGGAGCGTCACACGGCGCCAGCGCTGTGCGCGACAGGGGCAGCTGCTCGCTGCCGCCGCCAGCATGTTGAGCACTGTCGCCTCCGGGCATACTGAATGAGGTACATTACCACGTCACATCATGCACACTGCGTCAGCAGAAAATGAGATCTCGAGCACAGATGCGACACTGCACACCTGTTGTTTTGAGCTAAGCGATTGTGGCACACGCGCACCCATGCAACCGCGCTGTGTGTAGATGATGCAAGGTGTGTGACAGCTGGCTTTAAATCGAAGACATGCCTGCCTTCGCCTGTCACACGTTGAATGCTACAACACACTCGCTTACTTGCCGTGGCCCCTATCATTAGTTTAGCCCATTGCTTAACGTGAGTTCATAGCTACCAGCAAAGGAATGGTCTGTGGACAAGTGCTGCTGCGTGAAGTTCATGTTGACGTTTATGAGTATCAAAGAGCCTGCGGCACAGACTCGATCAGCATGGATGCACTGCAAGCCGTACTACGAGCGCCCGCTGCGTGAGCTGGCTGACACACAAAGCATCTGTGAAGCTTTGCACATGCGTGTGTGGGTGTACGCAAGCCACGCTAGACGGCAATTTCAATGTCTTGCGGATCTGATTACTTGAAACGCCTAGTGCTGTGTGTGGTGCCTATCTCGCAAGCTCAGGTGCAGCTGCTTTCGCAGCTTGGAGTGCAGTTCTCGGCACCGGGCGCCAACACCACGCCGCGACGAGGTGTGATGCGCAGCAGCAGTGGGCAGGACTTCAAGTGCAACTGGCAGGTCCCCTAGAAACTAGGGGTACAGCCTGGCTCGGAGCACTGCAATCATGTTCTTAAGACAGAACCGGTCTGCTGCTTGCGAGCATGCCTGCATGCACTGTGAATGTGTATGATGCTATCGCTTGAGAACGACGTGTTGCAACCTGTGTCTCACACGGACGTGCATCTTGAGGCATGTGCGACAACAACAACAACAAGTCTCCTGCAATGGGACCGTTCAGCACAAGCCAGTATGGAGCCATTCAGTTCTGGAGCTTGACAAGCGTCACTTCACAGATTAGCCAGCTCAGCAGGAACGGTATGAGTGCTTAAACGGGCACCTTCAACCCCGTTCTGCTGCGCACAAAGCCTCGAACCTGCCTATCTTGATTTTCAATCTCAGGCAGAAAGCTCCAAGAGGATCATTGCTAAGAGTCAAGCCTTAAATTCCTCGTGCAAAATTTTGCAAGTATGTAATTCTTGGAGGTGCACATGATATGTCAATGAGTTGAAGCGCACCTTCCCCACAGTGAGGTCATACTGCTTCACAGCTCCTCCGCTGCTCCCACTGTACAGGTTCTCTTCCGCATGGTCAAAGCAGACACACTCTATGGGAGAGCTGTTGCCCGCCAGGCTCCAGATGTGGTTTGCTCTCCCAATCTTCCATACATTCACCCTCTTGTCCTCCCCTCCCGTCGCCAGCACCGCTCCGTGGGGTCCGATGGCAACGCAGTTGACCTTGGTGCTGTGAGCAACGAACTCGTGGGCTTTGAATCCAGCCGGCCGCTGCGGCTCGTGGCCGTAGCTCATAGGAGCTCGCTTTTCACTGTGTGTCTCACGTAACCGAAAACTTTAACCGAAAACTTCAACTTGAGCCCATGATGAACCAAACTTCCACTTTGTTCTCATCATCGCCAACTTTCCGGAGCGCTCGCAGTGAGTCACATCTTCTACATATAGTGGCGGAGAGACGTACTCAGAGCGGGCAGTGGTTGCTGCAAACTTTATCTGTTTGTGCTCAACAGCGCAAGCAGCCACACAGCCGCGTGAGACACAGGAGCTGGGAAGGAAAAAGAGGACAAGCGTTAAAGTCAGGCGATGATAATAAAGAGACCGCCAAATCGGGAAGCGATCCGGTTGTACAGGGAAATACTGCGGGGATGCAAGCAGTTTCACTGGTGCAACGAGAAGGGGGAACCGTGGTCTCGCGTGTTGAAGGAGAGCGCGAGGAATGAGTTCGAGCAGGCCAGAGAAGAACGAGTAAGTGCCAACGAAACAGACTCAGCTTGTCTGCTTTCAAAAGAAGCAGTCTCGTGTACTGGAGCACTTGCTTCGCGAGCACTGATATGGCGGCACTGTTTGTTGAGGCGCAAAGTTCCTGTTAGCCACCTGGGTAGCCCACTTGCTTTCTGTATCAGCAGCAGCATGTCAATCACCAGTACACGAAACCATCAGTTGCACTCAAAAGTACTTGAAAGTCATTCAAGCTGCATGTCTTCAGCAGCAATACATGTACATGCACCGCAATTAGAAGCTGCCCACCTTATGGTGATCACTGAGACATCTTCAACGTCAAGGACGTCTTGTGGACAAGAGTGTTGCCGACCTTAGTTGCGTCAAGCGGTTACATCAGATTAGCATTGGTGTTGCCAACCTTAGTTGCGCCAAGCTGTTACATCAGATTAGAATCAGTCACACATGGCTTCAGTGGTCGTGGGGGTAGCAGCCCCATATGGCAGCATTGCGCCTGCGGCTGTTGCAGGCAGCATGACTCGAGTTGTCTTTCTCCACTGTAGCTCTGCATGGCAACACATCAATTCAAGGCGGAGCACACGCTGAGCGCTGTTGCCAGGTGCCAGAACACATCCACTGAGCTCTTTCACCAAATATTCGTGAACATAATGGCCAGTGTGATTTCATCCCGGCTGGTGTGCATGCAGAACCTTAACAGCAACAGCACTGCAGCAATGCCACCATGAGATGCATTGACATTATGTGTGCTGTGCTGTTGTGTAGCTCATACGTCCAAGGAACTCTGTTCGAGCCCTGGTGACTTGCATGGTTTCTCCTTTGTGCATGACTTTCATATTGCTGCACCCAATGGTTTGTGGCATACTCAATAGCATGGATGTGGTCGTGGTAAATCGGCAAACAAGAACCGCCTATATACTGCATACTGTTATCTCGTAGGAACATACGACATTGACGTGTCACGTGCCACGTGCCACAAGCTGGTGCTGCGATTTTCTCACGCACAGGGTGCCAGCTCCAATAAGGCTGTACACTGATAGTTGGGGCTGACATTGTGCTGTTTGCTGGTGTCCGCTTCTGCCTGTTGCGCTTGCAGGATCCGTTGTTAGTGGCCAAGATGTTGGTGGTGGGCCGCCAGTGTCTCAACGACACACTGTACAAGTATGATACGACCAACGCTAAGATCTCAGAGAAGATCGAAACAACAAGAAACAGAAAATGAACTGTTTTTCCCCTGTTGCTGCAGTTTTCTTGCACGTATGAGCCACCGCCTGCCTTTCGCGCGCTTTTTTAGCGCCTGTATGTGAGTTGTCGCGATGCTCAGGAGTACACTGCCCCCCTCCGCTGTGAGTACACTTGCCGCTGGGAGTACGGTGGTGGACCTCTTCGCAGAGTGTAGAGTGGGAGGTACGAGCAGGCGGGTGTGTGAGGCTGGCGTTCGCTGGCCGCCGGCGTGTGTAGCGCCGTCCTGGGTGCAGCACTTCATCGCAGTGGCTGTGCTTGGTGGAGCTTTACCTGCTATTGGGGGGAGCGCGGCCGGTGTTGTGGAAATATAAGCCACTCTGGGCCGAAGGAGCCAGCCCCTCCGTGTGTAAGGAGCTTGGTTCCCTGAGGTAAGAGTCAGTTATATGGCGCAAGATGCCGACCAGCCACCGGTTGTCTTGGCACACAGCCTTTGCTTCAACCTTATTGTGGGCCTGGGCTTGTTGCGAGGCGAGAGCGCTACCAGTGGTTCTGCTGCCGCGTTCTGCAGCTGCGTGCGGCGTACGCACATTCTGATTAGTATAACTGCTCTCGTTGCCTTGTCCCCAGCGTCAATCACGGTACGGTGCTTTGTCAGGGACAAGCAGGAGAGGACGCGCAAGACAGCCAAATGGCTCGGAGGCGAGCATGTCAAGGATCGCAACGCTCATGAGAGGGTACTGACAGCCACCGACCACTGACGCGTAGCGTGCCATTGTCTGCACAGCAACATGGGCTGCTCGTCGTCAAAGTCAGCCGGTGTCGCCGCGCCTGGCTCAGGTCGCAGCGCCGCTTCTGCAGCAGTCGTTCCCCCTGGCGCTCCGAGCACTCCGCAGCAGCAGCGGCAGCAGCATGTTGTGCACACCACTCCTGATCGGAGTGAGCAACGCACCAGCAGCACGCAGGTCCAGCTGCGGGATCAGGCAGCAGCGGCGGCGGCGGATGCTGGCGGCGACGCGGAGGCAGCTTTCGATGCAGCGGCGCCGCCACCTGCGCACCCTGCACAATTGAAAGGTGACCAGCCCGGCGTCGCCGCTGCCGGTGACGGCCACGGCGACACTGGCGCAGCCAGCACCGTGGTGGCTCAAGCAGCAGCGGTGGATGCTCGCCAGCAGCAGGAGGGCGACGGCACAGCCGCAGGGCAGCCGGCAGCAGCGGCGGGGGCGCCGACAGCGGCAGCAGCAGCAGCGCCGGCGCCGCTGTCGCCCGAGACGTCGCTACGCGTCGCGCACGAGCTCGCGCAGGCGCAGTATATGTCAATGGTGCACAAGAAGCGCGCCAAGGCGACGGCGGTGACGGCGGACGCCGCGCGCGCGACACTGCTGCACGCGGCCGTCCTCGGCGGCTCGGTCGCCGCTGCGGAGCGCGCGCTCGCGCTCGGCGCGCGCGTCAACGACCGCGACGCGCTGCGCAACGCGCCGCTGCACCTCGCCGCGGCGCACGGCAACGCCGCGATGGCGCGCCACCTGCTGAGCCGCGGCGCGCGCGCGAACGTCGCCAACAGCGGCGGCTGGTCGCCGCTGCACTACGCCGTGCTCGGCGGGCGCCCCGACGTCGCCGAGGCGCTGCTGCTGCACGGCGCGTGGGCGCTCTTCCGCGACAACGCGGGGTCCACGCCGCTGCACGTCGTGTGCACGCGCGCGGGGCAGTTCGACGTGCTCGCCGCGCTCGTCGCGCTGCTCGCGGCGCACGGCGGCGGCGCGCCGTGCCTCGAGGCGCTCGACGGCGCGGGCCAGACGCCGCTGCTCGTCGCCGCCGGCTGCGGCAACCTCGCGGCGGCGCGCATTCTGCTGTCGCACGGCGCGAGCGCGCACCTGCCGGACGTCGGCGTGGGACTGACGGACGTCATGATGCGGCGCCACGTGCCCGCCGCCGTGCAGGCGGAGATGAACACGCTGCTGCTGACGTGGCAGCGCGGCGGCGGCGGCGGCCATGGCGGCAGCATGCCGCCGCCGCCGCCACTGCCGCCTGTGACGGCGGCGCAGCAGTGAGCTGGTTTGCAGAGATGAACACGCTGCTGCTGACGTGGCAGCGCGGAGGCGGCGGCGGCGGCGGCCACGGCGGCAGCATGCCGCCGCCGCCGCCTGTAACGGCGGCGCAGCAGTGAGCTGGCTGGCGTGCAGCGCTTCGCTGCTCTGGCGGGGAGCTGCTGCACCAGCGCAAGCGCAGCCCGTCGCGCATGCGCGGCGCGTCGCGCCAGCGAAACCCGTCGTTAGAACACATCGTATTGGCCGGCGCTGCTCGTGCCGCCGCTTCAGTGAGCATGGGTAGTCCGCAAGAAAGTGCAGGTGATGTCATCGGCCACGGTGGCGATTCGCTCCGACGCGCAGCCATGCTGCAACAGCAGCACAGCAGGGGACACGATGACGACATGGCAGGCGTCGCGTGGCGCGCTGCGTGGCTGCGCTCGCGGCGTCGTCGCCCGCAACAGGCGCGTCCGCGCGTCCTGGGCCGTCACTGCGTGGTTGGCGACAAAAACGGAGCGGCGCTGTCGCGTCAGGCCCTGGAGCAATTACACCACAGCACTGCGGTGCGATCAAGCGACGCCCGCCTGCCGCTGCTTATGCCGGCGGCTTCGGCGCATGTCCAAATCTCCGCCGCCGCTCCGGCCGCTGTGCGGCACTGCCTACAGTGGCACGCCGCCCGCACTTGCGGCAGTGCGGCGCATGCGCGGTACTCCGGCTGGCGAAGGAGCAGGGGCAAGGGTGGGGCGCACAAGGAGCTACTCATACCGCTCACGCATGCGCTGGCGTTGCCAAAAGCACGCGCGTTTCGTCGCCGCGAATGCATGCGCCCGCTACAAAACTGCCCCTGCGCCGTGCCGTGCAACGGGGGACACCTGCAGATAGCGGAGGCGGCAGAGGCCCTGGCAACGCAGTCCCTTGGGACGCTTGCGCGCCGAATGGGCTGAGCCGCAGCAGGAGGGGAACCATCGAGGGGAGGGGACGCAGTAGGCGGCAGCAGGCGGCGGCGGCAGGAGCGCAGGAGCCGAGAGCGGGAGAGCACGCCGGCTTGTGCTGGCGGACGGGACACCATGCTGCTGTTCAGTTGCGGTTGTCAGCGGCTCAGCAGCACCGTGCAGGGATCGCGTGCGCTTGGGGGGGAGGGCGAGGGGGGGGAAGGACAAAGAGCGGACAGGCGTTGCGCAAGGGCAGCGACTCGGTAGCGCATGCCACAATTGGCTGCAGGCCTTTGGGCCTGTGCGCCATCGGAGGCGTGGCCCGCAGCAGTGCACCCTTTTCAGGCAAGTCACAAGTTGAAGTTGCTGCGGCTGCAGCGAACCGCAGCCGCGCGTTGCCCCTGCCGCGCGGGGAGCGAGGACCAATGCCGCTCTGTGGCCTGCGGAAGCCGACTCGCTATCAGTGTTTTAAGTAGCGTTTTGTCATGGAGTGAGTGTAGCAAGTTGTGGTGTCGGTCGGTACAGCGGTGCACACAAAAGGGATTGGCAGTCTGTGGACTTTTCTCAAAGCGCCTTGATTCTCTGCTTGGTTGCGAGTGAGTGTGCTTGAGTGCATCTGTCTGTCGCAGTGAGGCTGGTGATGACTGAAATTGCACGCGCAGGAAAGCTGTATATTCACATCGTAGACGGCATCATGTCACGACATACTTGTCTGACGGCTTCGATTCTGGAAGGTGTGTCGCGACATGCTTTGTAGTTGTCGAAAAGACGGGGTGGCTAAAGACGGGGTGGCTAGCAGCAGCAGGCGACATGTGTGACAGGAACGGCATATGACAGGCATGTTGCGACACAGGCGCCTTGATGACGTGAAGTTTTGCCGGTAAGAGCGAGTTGAAGCAGAAGCTGAAGTGCGTTATTGTACTGTACACCCGTCCTGTGTTGCAGCCCTACTGTCCTCAAAACCATAGTCAGGCTCTTTTATTGCACGAATTGCACGAGAAAACAAGACACACCAAAGACGCAGCAGTTTCGCGGAAAATTGCGAGCGGTGCGCACCACCGTCGTCTCACATCACAATGCCTGACCGACCGTTCAACCCGAACTTCTGGCTGCAATGTCGCGACTTTGTGAAGCACTTCTAAGATGTATGGGCTGTGTGCATCCGCTGCAGTGCATACTATATGGATGTGTGCTGAGTTCACGCGCAGGTGACCTGCGTGCCCTGCCTCATCCTGATCATCCAAGGAAGTTTAAGTATGGTTTGAAAACTTCAACAAGTTAAAGATCAAAAGGTGAAGTTAGAAGATTTGAAACTTCAAAGGGGGCGCGCGAACTGAGGACTAAGCTCTTGCTGTCGTCGCCTTCGATATCCCACGACATGAGCACCCAGGCAGCACTGGCATCAGTGGCTGCAGCAGCTCGCCTTTGGGGAGACACAGCCTTTTCCGACGTGATCATTACGTTCGGTACTGTGGCGTCCATGTCACAGCGCGAGGGCGCTGCGAACCACAAGAGGAAGAGAGGAGCAGGCGGCAAGGGTGCTAAGAAAAAGGACAATAGCGCTGCCAGCGATCATCCCGATAGCGAGGCATGGCCCCCTGGAGCCAGGCAGCTGCACGCTCATGCCACCGTTCTCATCGTCCACAGTGTGCTAGAGACCAAGCTGAGTCGTTGGACGGGGCCAGAAAGTCCCGTCCTCATCAACATCGAGCTCGACGATGAAGCAGAAGTGGCCGCTTTTGAGGATGCCATGTGGGGCATGTACCACGGAAAACTTCGTACAGAGGACATGACGGTGGAGCGCGCGCTTCTCATCGCACGGCTGGCGGACGCTCACGCTGTTGAGATCGTGCTCTCTACCGCCATCGAATGGCTCAACCGGCAAGCTGACCTGGCCTGGGATGATGCACTGCGCCTCTGCGAAGCGCCTGCCAGCGTGCGCACTCGTCTCGAGCTCAAAAGTGCACAAACGGCGATGCTGGCGCGCGCAGGGGACCTAGAGAAGGCACTGAACGACGCGCAGGTACGCAAGCAGTTGCCCGAGCTGCCGGAAACAGCGCTCGTGGCACTGCTGAGCGATGACCGGCTCGCAGTCGCAGCGGAAAGCACGGTAGTGGCGCTCACCGTCAGGTGGGCACAGGCGCGAGGGCTGACAACAGTGCCTGACGCAGTAGCGAGCTGCATCCGGCTCAAGCATCTCGACATCGGATTCCTAGCGGCGTCGCGCACTTCTTCCCTCAGTGGACGCGCCACGCGCTGGCGCTGCTGTTCATCGGCAAAGCCTCGCCGAGCGCATGGCGGGAGATGCGAGCGACGCGGATCGTGCCAGAGGTACTTGCGGGTACCAACGAGGTTGAGCGTGCCAAGTCCTCTGTCGGCGCGGTCAGGTACAGGGTTGTCATGTCGTTAAGTGACCTGGCGAACGTGTTCAACGATGCTGTAGAGAAGGGTAGTGTTCGACGCCTACAGCCCACAGGCAGCATGCACTACGCCGGCTATAGGTGGTACCTGAGGGCCCAGGTCGCCCCTGTACCTGAAAATCCTTCCTGTTACACCGAAGGTGTGTTTGTCCAGCAAGCAATGGATGCAAACAAGTGCGTTCGTGGGTGGATCACGCACAGACTCACAGTCACCTGCAACGCCCAAGTTCAGACAAATAATATCGAGCGCTCTGAACAGGTGGGCTCGGCGACCACTTTTGGACATGGGTTTTTCGACTTTTTGGCAGTAGCTTTGAACGCTTGGGATATCCGCAAGTTCGAAGGGTGGGCGGACGATGCAGGCAACATCACCTTCAATGTCAGGGTCGACCTCTAGGACCTGCACAGCGCGATATGCACCGCATGCGATGCGCACAGCAATTACATGTTACTTCGGTCATCTGAGCCTCACTGGCGGTGTTGTTGTGTCTCCTTGTTGTGCCTATCGCTCGTGATTCTTGTACATCTTCCTAGCATGGTTCTGGAGCTACATATGCATGTACTAGAGGTAGGTGCGTCATGATGTCAGTTTCTTTTGCTGCAAAAAGTCTCTTGTACATGCAAACATTTGTATTTTTTCGTTGCGTGCAGTGATTTTTTCTCTGGAGTGCATTGCGTCCGCAGTGCGTTGCTTGTGGCCCGTGGGCATCTGTCCTTCCCTATTCCGCTGAGTCATGACTGTTGTACAAACAAAACAATTTGGCAGCAAGGGGGTCTTCAGGCAGAGAACCTTGGGGGGGGGGGGGTCACCGGAGCGTCACACTCCAGTCAACTTGAAGTAGATGGTGCCCAAAAGGAATTGCAGGACTACGCTGTGCTTGCAGCTCACCAGCCAGCCTTTGCGCGTTGCATGCGACGACGCTCAGTCGGAGCTGGTATACTCTGCTGCAATTTCCTCGGCAACTCTGGCAACACGTCTGCAGCTTCACAAGCTCGAAGCTGGCGTCTCAGCACTGCAGCTGCCAGGATGGATGGCTTGCAGCTCCCCACCGCCAGCAGCAGGACATGGGGCGTCTTCGAGGTGTGCAAGCTGATCGCGCGTCCAGGCTCACAATGGCTCACGCGATATTTCGCCGCTCGTAAACCTGCGAGCTTGAGATCGTGACTCGCACGAGGTGCCGACCAAATGTTTGCAGACACCGCTGATCTTCGCGCCTCTCGACAGTGACCCCCTGCATTCCTATAGTGCCAATTGCATTCCTGTGCTTGGGCTGCGTTGGTATCATCCACTGGTGGTCACTGTGTTGATGTCATCCACTGCTGGTCACTGTATCGTTCAGTTCAAAGAAGTGCACTTCACTGTGGTTGCAGTCCCATAGCCACCATCTTGCAGTACCGGAGCTCTCCACCGTCATCAACTCTGTCTGGCCCATACACCTCTTTGATTGGTCCATCGGTTGCTGACTCATGCAGCTGTGTTGAAAGTCAGCAGTGGCAGCAATCATGTCAACAGACAACACCAGAAAATGCGAATTCTGGCGAAAACTTCACGACGATGTGACTCACTCTTCATGTTTTCAACACCCCATAATGCGGCTACAATGCGGCTCGCTTCACGATCGTGCGGCAAACACCCCTTCAAACCCCCGCCACAGTGCGCCCGCTTCTGTGCGTTCAGCTTCGCGCCCCAACCACAACGCCCCTGCACCAGCTGATCTGCCTCAACCCTACCCCTAACCTAGCCCTAACCCTCGTCTGCCACCAGGACACTCTCCGCAACCCTTTGCGCGACGACGCAGACCTCAGCAAAGCCCTGGCGCGTTTCAACCACAAAAACAGGAGCCCCGCAGGCCTGCTCGCGGCGGCGCACGCGCTCGAGCGCGACGTCCCCAACTTCAACTTCTACGGTGACGTGCTCCCCGCGGTCCAGCACTACGCGCTGCAGCTGCCGGACCTCTTTGCGGAGCAGCGCCACGTGCTGCCGCTGTGCAGGAGCGGCGACGAGGCGCCCGTGTCGCTGACGCGGCGGCAGGTGAGCGCTGCTGCAAGCGAGAAGCCGATTGTCATTACAAACGTATTCTTCGCCGCTGCAGGCGAGAAGCCGATGGTCACTACAAACGCATACTCCAAAGTATAATATACTCAGGTCAAAGTCACTTGCATTGCAAGACCTCATCTGCACCCTGACCTTGACATCCTGGACCTGTGGGCAACAGCACAACGAGTGATATGGGCGGTCGCTTAAGGGGATTCCGGACGCTGCCAACGCGCTGACCCAACAACCCCTGCTCTAGGGCTTGTCCGTGTTGTTGGGGCGCAGTTCAGACAAGGCTGTTGCTGAGGGGTCAACTTCACAGTTGCATAGGACATCCGGCCTCCCTTGGAGCCTTTATAAATGCAAGTCCTCAAGTACAACGAGGCCTCAATTTCGCCGCAGCTGGTAGTGGCCAGGCCAAGGCGTGGGCGTCCTCCTGAACTATGCCCAAAATGCGCACTCACTGTGGCGATGCCTCTTTTGGAACGATTGCCATGGTCACTGCCACAGGCAAAACGGTTACTGTGGTGGACTTTATTGTGGTCCTGGCCACTGCCACAGCCGTCGGTCACCGTTAGCTCACGTGCGGTCCTTGCTGGCGCAGGTGCGCAGCTGCCACAGGCAAATCAATCACTGTAAACTCATGAACTACTGGTATGGTCCTTGTTGCCGCCCGCAGCTGCGCAGCCTGCTCGCGTGCAGCGTGTTCCAGGGGGCCGGCGGGTCACCGACTGACTGAGGAACGGTTGCCATGGTCACTGCCACACGCAAATCGGTCCCTGCAAACTTATGAACTTCAAGTATGGTCCTTGCTGACGCAGGTGCGCAGCCTGCTCGCGTGCAGCGTGTTCCAGGGGCTCGGCGCATCAGCGGACCGTCACCGCTTCGGCGTGCTCGACTGGGGGCGGCTGCTCAGCAGCAGCGCAGCAGGCGTCGCCGTAGAGCGCCTCAAGTGCCTCCTGTACTACTTCCACTGCGAAGCGGCGGAGGAGGCTGCCGCCGCTGCAGATGATGCCGCAGCCGCTGCCGCGACGGCCGCCGCTGCCGCCGCCGCTGCGGGCGCCGAAGCCGTATGCGCGGCTGTCGCTGCTGCCAATGGTGGCGCCGCTGCAGCCCCTGCAGCAGCAGCAGCGCAGACGCCAGCTGACGCTGCGTCAGCAGCGACACCCGCGCCGGCAGCAGCCAAACCGGAGAACTCATCTTCACCAGAAGACCGCCAACCGCAGCAGCAGCAGCAGCAGCAGCAGGAGATGGAGCAGGAGACGATTCAGTTCCAGCGCCGCGTACTCGCCGCCGCCGCGCGGCCGCGCTGGGCGGAGAGCGCCGTGCGCGTGAGCGCGGACGTGCGCCTCTCGAGCGCGGCGCGCATCGAGGACTTCGGCGACGCGGACGCCGTCGTCGACTTTGCCAACCGGCAGCTGCACCTCGGCATCGTCAAGGCGAGCGCGACGCAGGAGGAGGTGCTGTTCTCGACGCGCCCGGAGCTCTTCGCGGCGCTGCTCGTGTGCGAGACGATGGAGGAGAACGAGGCCATCGTCATCAGCGGCGCGCGCGCGTTTTGTGACTACACGGGCTACCGCGCCAGCTTCCGCTTCCGCGCGCCGCCGGCGGACGCGGACGCGGGCGCGGCGCAGCAGCAGCAGCAGCAGCAGCAGCGTAAGGATCCGCAAGCTGGATCACATGCCGAGCAGCCGCCGCTGCAGCAGCAGCACGAGGAGCCCCAGGAGCAGCCGGCGCCGCAGGGCAGCGCGGCAGCGGCGGACGCAGCGCCGCAGCAGCAGCCGCCGCAACGCCGCGCGCAGCACATCCTGGCCATGGACGCGTTCGTCGCGGACAGCGCGGGCGCGCAGTTTTTGCGCGGCGCCGTCGAGCGCGACCTCAACAAGGCGTACGTGGGCTTCGCCGCGCTGCGCGAGCGCCGCTGCGCCGCTGCCGTCGCGACGGGCCTGTGGGGCTGCGGCGTCTTCGGCGGCGACCCCGTCCTCAAGTTCCTGCAGCAGGCGCTCGCCGCGTCGCAGGCGCGCGTCGCGCTGCGCTTCTCGACGTTCCGCGACCCGCGCCTCGAGGAGGAGCTGCGCGCGCTGCTGCTGGTGATGCTCAGCAACCGCGCCACCGTCGCCGACGTGTATGCTGCTATTCTGAGCTACCCGCATGCGCGCGCGAAGCGCGCGCGGCATGGCGCGGCGGGCGACGCGGCGGCGGCGCCCGCGCTGGGCCTAGCTGCGCACGTTATGCAGCAGCTCGGCGGCCGCGGCGGCGGAGGCGGCGGCGGCGGCGGCGGCGGCGGTGGTAGCGGCAGCGGGGGCAGCGGCGATGGTGGTAGTGGGTAGGCGTGGCACAGGGGCGCGCGTGCACACGAGTGCATATACATGCATACCTGCTTGTACTTGTAGTATGTAGGTCAACATATCATAGTCTTTCGGAGCTAGGGACTACACATGCTAAAACATGCTGACGTGGCGCTGGTAGACGCTCGCTGTGCTTGTTTGCGATGGGCTTGAGCGGTCAGAGGCCTTTTGTGCAAGTAAACTTTCTGCAGTGTGCGAAGAGCAGATCAGCAGCATAGTGTAGCACTTTGCCGGCAAGCTGCTTGTGGCATACATGCCCACTTCATACATTGTTTTTGACAAATGTACTCTTTGAAGCACACATCCATCATGAGTGTCGCTTCGTTCATTGACTGATGCACGCTGGCGCGATTTCAAAAATTAAAAAACTTTTTCTTTTTATCAGCAGGCGAGTCACCGCACTCCATACTTCACTTCAAACAGTCAGCCCAGGGACACACCACGAACCTACGCCACTTTGCCAGATGAGGGTTTTCCGCGCAGGCGCTGCTCTTGCATCTGCGGTGGTGCAACAAAGCGCCGCATTCTCTGGCCTGGCTTCGCTGAGCATGTCGGCATCCGGCACTGCAGCTGCAGTGGATGTGACAACCTTCAGAACGTGGACGCAAACGAGCCCTCAGGCAGCGGCCGAGAGTTTCCAGCCAGCGGAATTTCAATGCGCTCGGTGGGCTTTTAACCCTCATGTGCATACAATTTTCGGGAGTGGGGAGGTGGCGAAGCGCGTGTTCAGAAAGGATGGCCCGGCGGTCGACTACAGGTGCGCGTCAACCTGTTGTCCAATCTACAAGCAACGAGTCACCAAGAGCGTGCAGTGCTTGCGTCAAGCGCGGCATAACAGCATCGATGGTTAAGGCTGTGCAGCTCGAGTTAGAGCACAAATAGGGTTGAACGCGTTTTGATGCGCCGACCGCGCATCGCGCATCGTCGTGTACTACGGCACTGCTGGCCCCATTTTTTGCTGCTGCAGCATCATCAGGTGATGCCTCCTCATTTCCGCTTTCTTGGTGCATCGGTGCAAGAAGTTGCCAGCGCATGGTGATGTAGGTGCTGGAAAGTTGCATGCAAGTTTGATCACAACGAAGTGTGCATTCAGTCAACAAGTGCGTCCAAGCTTGCGCTGACATCACTGCCTCATACGGCGCACATGCCTGTCCTCACGTGCTTTCGTGTCCTTGATGCTGTTCTTTCCACCCACCCTGGCACCTTGTGCTGCCGGCTGCTGTCTCCAGGAGAGAACGGTGAGTGCGTGAACTTCTTGATTGCGCAAAAAAGTCATGTCACAAGTTGTCAACACACGGCACATGTACCGAGATCTGCTAGCAACCTTGACCTCAACCATTTGGGCGCCCTGATTGAGAACTCATGTAAAGTATCCAAACGTATCTGCTCTCTGCGCAATATAGCTGCCAGCTCGTGACATAATGCAGCTTGACGCCTCTTGCGGAAACTGTTGTCTGCAAAAACCATGTTGCTATGCAGGTGATCACTGCGCCTGCGAGGGATGGCTCAGAATGCGTACAAGCACAGCATGAAGGCCGTCTTGATGTCACGGCGCTCTTCAACTCCCCAGTTTGGTGTTGCACGCACCTTGCAGAGTAGGTGCGGGGCATTCTGGCAGTTTGGCTGGACTGCTGTCACTTGATCATTTGCACAGCGTTGCCACCCTGTGCGGAGGCGGCAGCGCCGACATGGTGGGTGTGTACTGTGGTAGCATTGCTCAGAGACTCTAGGGGCAGCGAGCTCTGGCGCAACCTGCGCTTGTGGACATCTCCGCTACGATCAGTTATAGTACGCCCTGGTGTCGAGAGCACGTCGTTCCAAACACGATGAGTGGCGCGACATGGGGTATAGGATAGGGTTAGGGTTAACCCTAACCCTAACCCTAAGGAACGGCGTAAACGCTTGCTGCCAGTGTGCTTTCACTAATACATGACAATGCATTTGAGAAAGCGGAGGCGGCGGCGCTGGTGGCGGCTCGTACCAATCACCACAACTTGTCTGCGACATGTGACTCTCCGTCACGAATGGCTCTCTTCCAAGACAGGGGGGCATCCAACGCCATCATTGTCCCCCCAAACGCACGTGTGCGCAGGCTAGACACGCCGGACGGAGACTTCATCGACGTCGACTTCTACGACGGGGGGGCGAACAGCGACGGGGGGGAGGGGGCGGCAGCGGCGGGGGGCGGGAAAATTGCAGTGCTAACGCACGGTCTGGAGAGCACGAGCACCGCGCCCCTCACGGCGCGCATGGCGCTGGCATTCGCGGCCAAGGGCTACAGGGTCGCGGTGCTGTGCTTCCGCAGCTGCAGCGGCGAGGACAACCGCACGCTCGGCGCGTACCACATGGGGTTCACCGACGACCTCGGGTTCCTCGTGGAGACGGTGAGAGAGCGCTGACGCGAGCTGAGCGCTGATGCGGGATGCGCAAAGAGTGTGACTTTATTCTGAAGCGTACGCTCGGCGCGTACCACATGGGGTTCACCAACGACCTGGGGTTCCTCGTGGAGACGGTGAGAGGTTGAGCGCTGGTGCAGGATGCGCAAAGTGCAACCCCATATAGAGAAAATGTGCGCTCAGCGCGTACCACGTGGTGTTCACAGAGATCTGGGGGCTGCTCGTGGAGACGTTGAGAGCGCAGGCTGAGCGCTGATGCAGACGGTGCAGACGGAGCACTGATGCAGAATCCTGAGCGCTGATGCAGGACGCGCAAGTGCGTCTCTAGTTTAACTTACTGTTTGAAGGGGTACGCTAGGTGCATACAGTACCACGTGGGGTTCACATACGACCTGGGGCTCCTAGTGACGACGGTAAGAGCGCTGGCTGAGCACTGACGCAGGATGCGCAAATGAGACTCTGTACGAAGGGGTACGCTGCGGCGCATACCACACGTGGGTTTTCACCGATGACATCTGATTCCTCGTGGTTGGAGAGAGAGCGCTGACTCCAGGGCGAGCACTGCTGCAGGTGGCACACATATTCGTTCGTTGCGCCTTGCCTTCATTCACACATACACTCAGGCTGGCACCGTGCCTGAGTCGGACTTCCACGCCAGTAGGGATGCCATCGCATTGGGTGCATGCCACGCACTCTGAAGTACACACATATACACACACATACTCACTGATCCACAAGTGGTGGTCATTGTGAAGACGGCACGCATTCAGACAACGGGCGGCGTCCACAAGCTGCCATACATGTAGACTATATCTATAAATTGCCATACCGGCATGAAAGTGTCACATCGCGTGAGGTTTCGTTGCTGGTCTGAGGGTCCTTACGAGAAGGGCGAGCGCTGGCATAGGATGCCTACATCTGGCATCGTTTGCTCCGTGAAGGGGGGAGCATCACTTTCTGAGGGGTTAAAGGATGGCCCGATGTTGAGAGGATCCCAAGCGCCATACCTAACCCTAGCCCTAACCCTGCGGTGAGCGTGCAAGTCAGTAGTCTAGCGCGCCCACTATTGCTGAGCACTGCCGTGATCGCGGTGCGCCATTGCGGGCCATGCGGTGCTTACAGATGGTTGGCTGCGTGCAGGTGCCAATGCGGCGACGTTCAGGCGTTGCGCCGTACGGGGGGGATGCGCAGTCTAGACCTTAGGGCCGAGCGATGATGAGCAGAGGCGGCATCAATGAGTCACACTTGTCATTGAATCAGACTTGTCATTGTTGAGTCAGGTTCATCACCAATGTCTCAGACTCATCATCAATAACTCAGACTCAATTTCAGACTCATCATCGATGAGGCATGATCCCGGACTCACCACCGCCCGAGCTTACGCTGCAGTCTCCGCTCTCACTACTGCTCTCACTTTCCGCAGCTGCGCAAGCGCCACCCTTACGACCTCATCTTCCTCAGCGGGTTCAGTCATCTTGTTTAAATCATGAGAATGAGTCAGACTCAACATTGATCAGTCATGACCCCTACTTCGCCACCGCTCAAGTTCACGATGCACGTGCCACTTTTGCTACTGCTCTCTCTCTCCGCAGCTGCGCAAGCGCCACCCATCCGACCCCATCTTTCTCAGTGGTTTCAGCCTGGGAGGCAACGTCATCAGCAAGTACCTGGGGGAGATAGGCAGCAGGGCTCAGGAGCTGGGGATAATCGGGGCGAGCGTATCTTGCGTGCCTTTCGACGCAGTGGGCTGCCAAGAGCAGGTGCGACCATGTCAAAACTTCAAGTACCACCAGTTGCTCTCGGATACCTTTTCCTTGCTAAATACGCAACATGTTGACACTGGCGACCTGCAATTGAGCCTTGCCCACTCAACGCGATGGCGTGAACGCATGAATACGCAACGTATTTTCATTGGCGACCTGCAATTGAGCCATGCTCACTCAGCGCGATGGCATGAATGCATGCGAAACCCGCATCGCAAGCTTGTGGTTCTGCACACTGTGGGTGTCGTGCTTCCATACTCGTGTGTCATTGCTCCAGGGGCGAGGGCGGCTTCAGAGATACTCCTCGCTGAATGCGCAATGTATGCATATCATGCGGGTGATGGCACGAATGCACTTGAAGTCTGCGCCACAATTTCGCGAGCCACGTGATTGTCGGGTTTCGGTGTTCCTGTCACGACTCCTCAACTAGCATTTTGTTTCTGTCTACTTCCTCCAGAAATGTGCAATGCATTCATCTTGTCGACCTTGGCGCCCCTGCCACTTCCTTTTCTGCTACCCCGCCACTTAGGGTTAGGGTTAGGGCTAGGTTACCCTAACCCTAACCCTCACTCAGCGCTCAGCAGCATTGCGTGTCAGTGCTCACAGCCAGGCACAAACCCCGCCTCCAGGGGCCTTTTTCAACATGCTGCTGGCCCGTTGTGCCGTGGGCACTGGCGCTGCAGTCGGCGCGCTGAGCACTGATGATACCCATACATACCCATACCTATAGCAGCACTGAGAGGACGGCACTTTCAGTCGCCTGTGCCTCACAAACAACACCTGTGGACCTGTTGTCTGGTCTGCGTACACTTGTGCACTGCAGATTTGGCTCGGGCTTCATTAGGCGCGTCTACAGCGGCAACTCCCTCGTGCTGAGCACTGATGATACCCATAAATACTCACACGAATACCTACCTACCCCCTTGCGCTGCAGATCGACTCTGGCTTCAACAGGCTCGTGTACAGCGGCAACTTCCTGGCGCTGAGCACTGATGATATCCATACATCTCCTATACACACACCTATGCGCTGCAGATGGACTCGTGCTTCAACATGCGTGTCTACGACAACCTTAAATACATGATGAGCACTGATGTTACCCATACATGCCAACACCTATACCTACGCAGATCGACTCGGGCTTCAACAGGCGCGTGTACAGCGGCAACTTCCTGGTGCTGAGCGCTGATGTTAACCATTGAAATACATACCCTATACCTACGCAGATCGACTCAGGCTTCAACAGGCGCGTGTACAGCGGCAACTTCCTCAAGTCCCTCAAGCCCAAGATCGCGCGCAAGTTTGCCGACCCGGCGCTTGCGGAGCAGGTGAGTGACCTTCTTTACTTCAGTGACCTTACTTCTTCCCAGAATGCGCAAACAACGCAGTCTGCGTAGAAGTGCCGGGGCTCGTTCCTCGACGTGTACGTGGTGACATTGTGTCGCGCAAAGTCAATGACCGTGCGCTGGCAGACCAGGTCCATGTCTGCAGACTTGTACATTCGTCATGACACTGTGGCGCGCGAATTCGCTGACGATACTTCAAGAAGCAGCGACTGCGCAATTCAACAACGCGCCCCCTTGTGCAACTGTCCTGGGTAGCCACAACACCATGCGCAGGTTCATCAATTCGCAGTACATTCGCCACGGCAACTCTGCTGAAGCACGCAGAACGAGATTGCATCGCGCTCTTGCCGATGTTTTGCTCGCTGTTGTGTTGCCCGTGTGCTCCTCATGGCACTCAACTGTCTGCCGCGACCTGTTTCTGCTGATGCAGGCGAAGAAGGTTCTCGATCTGGAGGCCACGCGCATTGAGATTGCATTGTGCACTAGGGGTTAGTATTACGGTTAGGGTTTTGGTTCCTGTGCTCGTGCATGTCACGTTACGTTGTGCTGCGTTGCCTGTGTGGCTTAATGACCATCAAACTGCCTGCCGTGGCCCATTTCTCCTGACGCAGGCGAAGAAGGTTCTCGATCTGGAGGCCATCTTAGCGTGCTCCTCCATCGGGGAGTTTGATGACCTCTACATTGCCAAGGTGACATGCCATGTGCTAACGTGATCTCATTAGCGCTGCAAGCACTGGTTTACGCTTGAAGGTCACCCCGAAAAAAGTCAACATGTGCCATCGCTTGCGATCATTCTAAGGCATGGTGTCAAGGCCTGCGAACAGAGAGCTGTCATACAGTCTCAGGAACAGACTCAGAAATTTGTGCCCATGGTTGCACTTGAACTTTGTGAAGCACTTGGAGATGGCGTATGTCTGTTTTGCTGGTGAACTTGGGTATGCTCAGCTGCTAGTCCCAATCGTGCGTCAATGGCTACATACCCAATGCGAGCGTAGCCCCACAGCAACGTTTGCTCACCGCATGCTGCAAGCATCCCCCCTGTGAGGCACAGGAAGCGCGCCGTGCTTCCGAGTGAGGAAGATCATGCTCAAGTGTACCCGTAACCTCAAGTTGGTGTTCGTTCACATCGTGTGCACCTCAGTCAGTAGCGCATGGCTTATGATGACAAAGCTTGGTGTGTCCGTTCCTGGATCTGAGATGACCAAATGTCAATGCACATCAAGTTTTGTAGTGATACGTGGACCTCTGCCAAACCCTAAGCCTAACACCTGACCTAAGCGTACACTAACCCTTGCGATATTTTCACACCACTCTGACTTCGCGAATGTGTGTTAGAGTACCGAGGTGGGGTGCCACTGACATTTTATCATTGACCCTCTCTTTCTTACTTTTTTTTTGAAGCATCATACCATGGTCACGTGCGCAGCTTCAACTCCACCACCTTGAATTCGAGATTAAACACCCTACCTTTATCGTACCACATGTTGCAATCATTCACATCAGGTTGACGACGCAGGTGTGCGTCAGCTTGCCAGTATTCAGTGCGTCCGACACCTTCAAATACTTACGTCCACTGTACATATGCGTCAGCATATCAGTATGCTGTGTGTCTTACATCTTCTCAAAACCTCACGCCCCCTGTACAAGTGCGGTGGCATGTCAGTCTGCAGTGCGTCTGACATTGTCTCAAAATCTCACATTCGCTGTTTCCCATCAAACCTTTCTCAGGTGTACGGCTTTGACTCCGCTACCGACTACTACATCAAGAACCAATCGGGACCATTCTTGAAGAAGGTTACGGTTCCGCTGCTCGCCATCCAAGCGCGCGACGACCCGTTTATGCGGGCCGACACCCTTCCCACGCAGGAGACGTGTGAGGGCGCGCCAATTAAGCTCGCGTATTACGACAAGGGAGGTACGTCAACAGTTTGTTTTGCATGTTTTATGCCCCCTTGCAAGGGGCGTACTTGAAGGTGTTCGTTTGTTTGTGCGCTCATTTTAATGCAGATCTTTTACAACAAGTACGACCGGGTCGGTATGTCAACAAAGTGATCGCCAATTCGCACTGATACAGTTTCAAGGTGTTCACATGCATGTAGTTTCTGGTTGCAACCTGGACATCCACAGCTGGGCTTTTTCGCGCCCTATGCGAGAACTATTGAAAAGTACGTCGACACTTCCTGTGTTATGCTTGCCCGATATCTCAAGCGCGAAAGGACACGCATGCCATTGTTTGGCTGTGGCGTGCTTCCTGAGTATTGTACAGGATATAGTCAACATTCGCTCTACTTGCCTTCCTCGCTGTGACACTGAAGAATCAGTAACATGACTGTGTCAAGCTTGCCCCTGCAAGCACACTTTCTAGCGGATTCAGCGTATACCATTGACCCTGCAAGCACACTTTCTAGCGGATTCAGCGTATACCATTGACCCTGCAAGCACACTTTCTAGCGGATTCAGCGTATACAACTGACCCTGCTGTGCTGCCCCCCCGGTGCGCCCCCCTCGCGCTTTTAGGTCACTGCGCGTTCATCTCCAGAGACAGGGCCGACAGGGAGAACAACGGCTGGCTGCCGCTGCAGCTGGCGCGCTTCGCGGAACACCTCGAGACGGCGCACGCCTCCTGAGGCATTTGTGAGAGCATCTCTTAAGATCTCGAGCACACTTTCTCAACAATGATGCCAAGAACATATTATTGCAGGAGATCGCGCAACTTCAAAACGGCTGTTACAGCGCTTTCAGCGCGTGATCCCGCTTGGGGAACGACGCAGCGGCGCCCAGATGCAGCGCGAGAACGTCAGCCTGGTAACTGTGGTCAGGGGCTTTCACATGCCGACGTCAGCATACTATGGCTGGTTCCCTGGAGGGTTTGTTCTGCATAGGACGCTGTGAGTGTGCTGGGCAGGGATGCCCCGCAGCATGGCGCCCATGACACACCACCACTTGTGGTGTCTCAGTGCTCAGGCAGCAGTGCTCAGGCAGTGGCGATGGCGCTCGCAGCGCTGCAACGTTGCACGCTGCACGCAACCTGCATGGCGAAATGGGGGGGGGGGCTGGGGTCTCGGCGCTCTCTGCCCTCACGCGATGACGTTATCATTACTTAGGAAAGGCACCGCGTTTAACGCTGCAAGTAACATGGAGACGCTTGTTGCAGCAGCAATGTGTTGTACTGCGTAGCATGTCAAGCGCTCCGCGGTCGCTGCGATCAATGATTAGCACTAGCGCGCATTGCCCGCACTTGCGCGGGCGTGCATTACTATGTATAGGTAGTAGGTCGCGCTGATCTGCAGCAGCTGTGAATGATGACCCTTATGCCACGGTCTTACAGTTTGCCTGTCAACCTTGCCTTGCTCAGTGTGCGCCACACTTCGTGGTGAAGGATGCCAGCAGCACTGGCACAGTTGGGTCAATTTCAAAGCACCGCTGCACAGGCACCAGTGGCAGCAGTTGCGGCAGCTGCGGTGGCCCTGTGGTGTCATGCCATCGTTGCAGCGCAGCAATTGGCCAGGGGCCTCGTTGCAAATGCAAACTCAAGTTGCTCTTTTGGGTGATGAGGAGTTTTACTGACGGATCTCAGCATCACCCGAACGTGTAGTACTTTCACAGTTGCGCCCTGTCGTTGGTGCCGACACACAACAAGTCATTGTAACGCCACTCATTCAACTGCTGCATAGGAAATGAGCGTCGCATCAAATACACCAAGCATGGTGTTGGTGCACTTGTCCTCAGCAGAGAAGAAACAGTGCGCTCGGATCCGCATTACAGGCCGTGTGCAACAGCTCCGTGGTTATAGTGTCATGAAAGGATCTGAGCATCTCCTGATTTTGTAGTTGATTCATATGCCAAGCGGTGGCGGCGGCGGCGGCAGCGGAGCCTCAGAAGGCGGCAGGCCACCCGTCTTCATCTGCTGGTCGGGGCACGCACTGTAACTCTGCGCACAGATATCGCCAGCAAGCCGGACAACCGAGGACTCCGCAGCAGCGCATTCTTCACGCTAGTTCTGCTTTTGCGTTAAATGCTGTGGCGAGAGCAGCAGCGTTTCAAAAAAAAATTGGTAGGTTTATTCTCGCTTGGGGTAGGTATGCAGAGGTGGGGTCAAATCTCTCAGTTTGTGAAGCCGACCAGCTCTGCACCTAGACAACGCGTAGCTGCAGCGTATCTCAGGCCCGAGTGCTTCGCAGCCGTATCTTGCGCTGGCCGGCGTCAGAGCTTCACGGTGTGTGCGGTGAGAGGAGCAGCCTTGGGTGGCAGACAAGGGGCTTAGTGGGCGATGGCCGTGAAAAGAAGGGCCAAGCGAGGCAAAGCACCCGCCGCTGAAGCCGACGCGCAGCAGAACGTCGCAGAAGCATCTTCCCGGGCCGCTCAAGCCGCCCAGTCTGACCCACAGCTAGCGGATCTCGAGTCCGGTTTGCTGGCGAAAGCTGCAGCTGCAGCAGCGGCAGCGGCAGCAGCAGCCGAAGACCAGGACGTCGCGGGCCTGCCTACTGTGGTGGTCCCCACAGGATCAGATGGATGTCACAATTGTGAGAGGCTGGGAGGGCGCGAGGGTACGGTGGGGGCTGCAGCGGCTGCGGAGTGGCCATGGCGCACCCTGCCTCCAAAGACGGTGAAAGAGTACATGGCTTACGTGAGGACCTTAGAGCAGGGCAGCGGCGGCAGCAGCAGCGTTCGGCTGCAGGTGTCTGACCTCAGAGCGCAGCTCTCTGACGTGAGGTGCGCCACCTGCAGAGATCACCTCCACGCAGCTCTCGACAAAGCCCTGGCGGACGGCCACCTGCAGCTGCACAAGCAGCTCAGGCTCAACGTAGAGGACGACGGCACGGCGCTCGTGCTATCTGCGCCGACGTCGCTGGACGCGCTGACCAAGCTCTCCCGAGTCGTCCAGGCCGCTGCCGGCATCACCTCTGCCGAGCAGCAAGATGGATCCGCAGACGGATCTTCTCCCTCTTTACCGCGGGCGCGCCTGCAAGTCAGTGGCGCCGCCGGCAAGGCGCCGCCCGCCGCCACCGCCGCCGCTGCCGCCGCCGAACTCACCGTGGAGGAGCAGCAGGAGCGCGCTCGGCTGCTCTCGGCGAAGGAGCTCGCGGAGTGCCTCAGGGACCAGGCCGCCGCCGCCACCGCCATCGGCCTCTCGTCGCCCCCCGAGCCCGGCATCCACCAGCTGCTCGACGAGCTGCACGAGCGGCGCAAGAAGGCGGAGGAGCTGTGCGCAGAGCTGGCGGCGAGCATCGCGAACGAGGACGGCGGCAGCAGCAGCGGCGGCGGCGGCGGCGGCGGCGGCGGCGCCATGGAGTGGAACCCCAAGTTCGCGCAGCTGCTGCAGCCCGCGGACCTCAACGTCGGCGCGTGGCTGCGCGAGCTCACGGCGGTCGTCACCGCGGTGTGCGCGCTGCAGACGGTGGCGTTCCTGACGGGCGACGACGCGATCGCGGCGGCGCTCGCGCGCCTCGCGGACGGCGTCACGTCGTCCTACGAGGCGTCCCTCGCGCGCCTGCTCGCGGCGGCGACGGACGCGTCCGAGGACGCCGCGCGCGCGCCCGCCTCCCCGCAGCCGCACATGGTGGCGCTCTTTCTCGCGAGCAACGTGCGGCGCGGACTCGCGCGGCAGCTCGCCGCCAAGCGCGCCGAGCTCGCCGCGCTGCACGACGGCGTCGCCGCGGCGCTGTCCACGCCGCAGGCGCGGCTCGCCGTCGCGCGCGCCGAGCGCGCGCGCGCCGCGTGGGAGGCGCCGCTGCTCGCGGAGGCGTTCGGCGACAACGACGCTTTCGCGCAGCGCGTGCTCGCCGCGCGCCTGCAGCTCGTGTGCGGCGACGGCGGCGGCGGCGGCGGCGGCGGCGGCTGGCCTCACGGCGAGACGCTCGTGGCGGAGCAGCAGATGGACATGCAGCTCGCGCGCGGGGTGGCGGAGTGGGAGCAGCGGCTGGAGGCGGTGCGCGCGGACGCGGCGGCGGCGTTCGACGCACTGCTCGCGCCGGACGTGTACCCGCAGACGCCCGCGCTCGCGGCGGCGCTGCACGCGTGGCGCGGCGACTTCGAGGCGGCGTGGGCGGACAGCGAGCAGAAGAAGATGCTCAAGGTGGGTGGCGGTGTCGTTGTTGGTCGGGTTTTGCTGCGTCGTGTGTCTGCGGGAGTGGTGGGACGATAGGCGCTACGGGGTGGCGACGGCGCGCTCTGCACACACATCTGTGGAGCACTGCTCCGTTTAGCGCTGTAAGCAGCCCATTGTACAGTACAGCACACTTACTGACCCCTTCAGCGCTGTAAGCAGCCCATCGTACAGTACAGTCCACTTACAGTTCAGTCCACTTACAGTACAGTATAGTTAGAGTAAGGTTACAGTACAGTACATACAGTACAGTGCAGGCGTGGACTCGACTGCCGGCCACAGCGCTTGCGGCGATGCGCTCTCAAGATTTTGCAGGTTTCTTTGCCAGTCAGCTGAGGCGTTCATGTACCTGTTTTGAGAAGCGCAGGCAGTGATTGCTCGCTACGTCCAGAACACAGACTTGTAGATCTGCCGAATCCATTTGCAGCCTCTTGAATCGTGAACGGCGCCGCAAGATGATGTCTTCTACAACTTCTTGCTGTTGAAGTGCCGTCGGTGCGCTCATCTGATTGATGTTAAAGTTCAGCGTACGCTGTATACAGCCATCGCTCTCATGACGGCCAAAGTCGTGCCAGGTCGCATTGGTTCTAAGTGTTTGCCAGTCAATAGGGCAGTGCATTTCTGCTGGCCTGTGGCACAGCAGCGTGTATGCGACCGTGTATGCAATGGTGTGTTGAAGTTGCAGGGTAACTGCGAATACCAAAAAATCACTTCTGCGTAGGCGGCAGTTCTGTGCCATCACATGCAATCGGTTTGCGCGCCACATGCAGTGGCCAAGCCTTCATGGCGTCCATGCCTGGCGTTTGCAGGGGGTACAACACTTTAGGGGTTAGAAATACGGTTAACAGCGGTCATGGCTCTGCTGCACACCGAGGACATGGGGCAGTCTCTCTACATGCAGGCCGTAAACAGTAGCAAAGTCAGCAGCTGCAGGTGCACATGTACTCGGTTGCCCATCGCACTGGCTTCTTGAATGTGCCACACTGGCAGTAGTGCAGATCAACTGTCGAAGGCTTTCACTTTACACCCAGCAGCCCCGCACATTTCAAAGACTGGCCTTGCCGTCAGAATGACCGCGCGCACACCCACTCATCCACACAAGTGAGTAACCGAGTGACTCTACTCTACTCCACCCGAAACCGCGCGCACCGCAGGGCCACGCGAGTCAGAACGCGGTCACCAGCCACTCGGAGCGGTTTGCGCGTGTGAAACTCGCTCTCAAGGCTGTCAGCGACGAGCGTGCCAAGATCGCCAAGGTCACCAAGCGGCGTCAGATCACTGCCGGCGGCGGCAGCAGCGGCGGCGGCAGCAGCGGCGGCGGCGATGGCGATGGCGATGCTGCGGCTGCGGCGGAGGAGGCGCGTCAGGAGATGGAGCTGACGGAGCGCGAGCAGAAGCTCAATCAGGTGCGCTTTGGTGCGGCGCTGTGGTTATACTGGTGATGGTGTATCGTACAGCAAGTAGACAATCAGTTACGCTTTACTTCAGTAAAACCATTAGGCGCGCTTTGGTGCGGCATTGTGGTCTTGATGGTGGTGGTGCAATGTACTTCAAGGTGATGCAGACACCACAAGAGGGCGGGGTCTACAGTAACCTGGTGTATTTCAGGAAGACGATCAGGTGCGCTTTGCTTCAAGAAGACCATCAGGTGCGCTTTGGCGCGGCGTTGTGTGTGTGTTGGTGGTGTAATGTAGTTGAAGAAGACAAGCAGGTGCGCTTTGCTTCAAGAAGACCATCAGGTGCGCTATGGCGCGGCGCATTGTAGTTGTGCTGATTGTGGTGTAAATGTACTAGAAGAAGACAGTCAGCTGCGCTTTGGCGCAGCGTTGTGGTTATGCTGGTGGTTGTGTAACGTACTTCAAGAGGACAATTCGGCTGAGGCATCAAAGGGTGTTGTGGGAGTAAGAGGGAGTATGGTCAGGTTTTGCTGAGCACTGATGGCAAAGGATGACACCGCCAGTGGGTGGGATCCAAGCTAAGTTGACAGTCACCAATGCCGCTCATGAGCATTCATCAAGGTGCCAGATCTGCTGTCGCTCGCGCACTCCACTCAACATGTGCCACACATTGTCACTCTTGACGCAACTGCTGCATCTTAGGCGCGCGAATCAGCGACATTGGCGACCTCACGAGACCCTCATTGCACTCAGCTCGGCCACGCACCACCACAGCACGCGCTCTGCACAGAAGCCCTGTTCACTGCAACACTCTCATCACCGCTCAACGTAAAAACATACCCCCCCAAACCCCCCTCACTCTCGCACCGCAGGAGCGCCAGCTGGCGCACCAGAAGCAGGTCAGCGCCAAGCTCGACTACCGCGCCTTCATGGTGCGCCTGCTCTCCGCGCGCCACTGGCAGCTGCGCGAGTTCTACGCGCGGCAGGGCGCGCGCATCGCGGGCCGCGACGCCGCGGCGCGGCGCCTGTGCGGCGGCGCGGCGGCGGCGGCCGCGCGCCTGCAGGCGGCGGCGGCGGCTGCGGCGCTGGAGGCAGCGGCGGCGGCGTGCAGCGCGTGGGCGGCGCAGCGCATTGAGCGGCAGCTGCTGCAGCTGGAGGCGAAGGAGCAGGCAGGCGCGGCGGCGCGGCGCCAGCGGAAGGTTCCCGCGCGCAGCAGCGGCGGCAGCAGCAGCAGCGGCAGCGGCGGCGCAGTCGCCAGCGGCAGCGGCGGCGCAGTCGCCAGCGGCGGCGGCGCTGCGGCAGCGCACAACGAAGCCGCTGCTGCCGCCGCCGCTGCTGCTGCTACTGCTGCAACGGAGGCAAAGGCTGCGGCGGCAGCTGCAGTGAGAGTCAACGCGCCAGCAGCGGTGGTGGCGCCGCCTGAGGCCGTCCAAGCAGCGCCCATTGTCATCGAAGCGGTTCATGACTCAGACGGCTGGTGGCAGAAGTACGATCCCGCTGATGTCGACGGCGACGGCGGGTTTGTGACGATCTCGCGCGGCAAGCAGGCGCGCCCGCGCAAGCAGCAGCAGGCGGCGGCAGCGGCGGCTGCGCCCGTTGCGGCACCGTCCAGCGGCAGCATTGCTCCTCAGGTGCGGGCAGCCGCGGCCACTGCGACGTCGCCCGCCAACAAGGAAGCTGTCAGCACGGCGCCCGCGCAGCAGTGGCAGCAGCAGCAGGCGCGAGCGGCATCTCCGGGGGGAGCGTCTCGGTCATTCGCGCAGGCCCCCGCGACGCACCCGCTGCAGCCGCTACGCGCACAGCCGCCGCCGCCGCCGCAGCAGCAGCAGCAGCAGCGGCCCGTGACAAAGGCTCCAGCAAAGCCAGTGGCGGCACCGACTCCTTCCGCTAGCCGACCGCTGCCGCCAGCTGCCTCTTCGCCGCCGCCTGGCGACAAGGCCGCTGCGGCAGCGACGGCGGTTGCGGTTGCCGCCGACGTCAAGCTCGCTGACAAGGCAGCGGCGCTAGAGGTGCTGACGCCTGATGGCGCGTCTGCGACCGGAACCGTGGCGCCAGAAGTTGAAGTGCCGGTGCCCGCCGCCACTTCGTCGAATGCCAGCTCTCCCGCCAAGGTGGCGGCTGCTGAGATGCCCAAGTCAGCCGCCGCAACGGCAGCACCAACAGCAGCACCAGCTGCAGCGGCGGCAGAGCTGGCAGCGCGCCACAAGGCGCTGGCAAAGTCTGCGCCCGCTGCGCCGCTGTCACCAGCCGCTCCGACTGTCGTCGAATGCAGTACTGCCGCGGCGCTGGCAGTGGTGACTGCGGCGGAGCTTGTGGTGGATACGGAGGCGAGCGGCAGCAGCGGCGCAGACAGGTGCGCCGGCGCGGCGCCGCAGCGGCCGCCGAGCCCTGCTGCCATGCCGCTTGTGCGCGTCAACGGCATCGCCATCCAGTTCGGCTCGCTGGAGGTGGTGGAGCTGGAGGAGGAGGAGCTGGCAGCAGCAGATGCTCAGCAGCAGCAGCAGCAGCACCGGCAGTGCTCAGCAAGCGCCGCCCCAGCCGCCGCTGCCGGCAGCGCTGAGGTCGCTGCTGCTGCCGCCGCCGCCAGCGCACCCGCTGAGCAGTGCCGTGATCACGCTGCCGACGCGGGCACTGCGCCGCTGCAGACCGGCGCGCCGGCGCCGCCGCAGCAGCAGCAGCGGTCGCAGCACAGCACGCAGGCGGGCGCGGCGAACGGCAACGGGTGCGACGCGCCTCTGCGCGATGTGCAAGCCGCGGACGCCGCCGGCGGCGCGAGCGAGCCCGTACCGCAGGTCAGCGACGACAGCGCAGCGGCAGCAGCGGCAGGAGTGACGGTCACAGATGGCGCGCCGCCCACGGCGGCAGGTGATGCTGCTGCGGAGCCGGACGCGGAGGCAGGGGCGGGGGAGGAGGCGGCGCCGATGACTGCGCTGCAGCCGCAGCAGCAGCAGCAGCTGCTGCCGCCGCAGCCCTACAACCCGTATCTCGCTGCGCAGCACATGCAGCACGGCGGCGGCGCCCCGTACATGCACGGGCCGCCCATGTACCCTCACTATGGGGGCAACGGCGGCGGCGGTGCGATGGGCTACATGAACGGCGGCCACCACGTGCCGTACATGCACCACCACGGCGGCATGATGGACATGCCGCCGCAGCAGCAGCAGCAGCAGCAGCCGCCGCACGGTGGCGTGCACGAAGGCTCCGGGCCGCCGCACCCGCCCGGCGCCGGCGGCCCGCACGCGCAGCGCCACGCCGGCCCTGCGCCGCCGCAGCAGCAGCAGCAGCCGCAGCAGCACCAGCAGCCGGTTTACTATCCGCCGCCGCACTTCTATGGGGGGGGTATGATGGACGGCCAGGGGGGGTATGGGTACCCGCACATGAACGGCGCGGGCCCCATGCACATGCCGCCGCCGCACCAGCAGATGGGCGGTATGGGCATGGGCATGCCGTTCCAGCCTCAGTACATGGCGCAGCCGCCACAGTACACAGGCGGCGGCGCCATGAACGGCGGCAACAGGCGCGGTGCTGCGCAGCAGCATGGCGGGGAGGCCGGCGGCGGCGGCGGATATGTGCCGCAGCCCATGCCCATGCCGGGGGGGGGGTTCATGTACCCGCAGTACCCCCCCTTTCAGCAGGCCATGGCGCTGCCGCCGCCGCCGCACCAGCAGCAGCTGCAGGTGGATCAGCAGCAGCAGCAGCAGCAGCCGCAGCAGGCGGCGGCGGCGGCGGGGGAGGGGCAGGGGGACGCGCAGCAGCCTGAAGGGCAGGACGGCACGGACATGGAGCTGCACTGCCACGAGCAGTACCCGCAGCTGCCGCCGCCGACGCAGCAGGCGCCGCAGCACAACTACTACCAGCAGCAGCACCAGCAGCAGCAGCAGCAGGCGCAGCAGCAGCAGGCCGGAAAGCAGTTCTCGCCGCGGTGGGGGCGGAACGGGGGGCGCGGCTCGCGCCACAGAAAGGGCAGAGGGGACGGGTGGAGGGGGCCGGGGGGGGCTGTGGCAGTTACAGCGCCGGTGACGCCAGCAGCAGACACGATTTTGCAACAGAAGGAGTGTGAACAGGCGAGCATGAACGGTGTCGTGACGAACGGCGCTGCTGCCACCGGCAGCGGCAGCGCCGACGGCACGGGCACGGCAGGCGCTGTTGACGCACCCGCCGCGGCCGCCGTGAAGTGCGAGTCGTGAGCTATGAGTCACGAGCCGTGATTCATGAATCGTGAGTCGTGATGATCATGAGGGTTTGGGGGGCGAAGGCAGGCACTCTGTGCTGATAGGCGTACGCGCGTGCGAGAGAGAGAGAGAGTGAGAGAGAGAGGGGTGCAGACGTTTTCTGGTGCTATCGGCGCGCCATGGTCAGTTTTGTTTAGGCAGCAGCGGCGGGGGATCACACAAAGAGCGTGCGCGTTGATGACGAGGAAATCGATGCAACTTGTCGTCATTTCTGCTGGTTGCAGTGTTCAGGCGGAGTGCACTGGGGGCGAGAGGACGCGGTTGACTTGCGAAACAAATGAAACATTGGGTCATCTTGGCGTGAGTGCGATATGTACGCGTTTGCATTTGGTGCTGTTTGCTTTCTGTTAGAGCGCTGACTGTGAATGGGTGCTCACTTGACAATGGTTCACATGCACAAAACAAACGCCGTGATGCATTTACGAGAGTGCATGACAAAGTACATGACAAATTCCATAGTGTATGCTCAAATATGCTGTGAGCAATGGTAAGTGCAGTTTTCAAAGTATATATAGGTGTGTTGGAAATGCGGTGGTGCACACTAGCAAGGGTGCAGCGGACGAGGCTCAGAGGCATTGCCGGTGGTGGGCCAGATGAAAGTGAATATCCAAACACCCATGTTGTCATATGGTACGAATGTAGCAATGCGTTGCAAATCTACCACCTATGTCACCGCAGCACACTGATATACTGAAAGTCATGGGGGCTATACTGCTGTTTCATGTGCTGATTGCAGTGTGTCGTGACAGGCATTGATTGGCAAGTAAAGGCAACCACAAGGCCAATACAGCACAGCAGTGAGATAACAGCCAGAAGGCGACATTGATTGCTTCAGGACGTGTGTGATTTGTCACGAAACACGTGTTGCGATCAAGCAGGGGAGAGTCGCCGCAGGCTCTCCAGCCGCTTCTGCTTTCTTAGAAAAACAGCATATACAGAGGCTGCTGTACAGATCGTGCAAGGAAAGCGACGTGAAGCCTCGAGGCAATCTGTTGCAGAACCGCAACATGCCTTACGCGCAGCGAGGCCCATTGCGCACCTCACAGCGCGAGACAACGTCGCACGTGCCTCCTGCGACGGGCATGCTCACAGGAGCGTCACACACGCACCACAACTTCAACATAGCGACGAGCTGCAGTCGTACATGAATGTTGTGTCTGCTGCACTGCCGACTACTAACATCACGACGCCTGGCATCGCCCAGCAGACGCAGCCTCAAGTGTTGTACTGCCAAGCTGCGTCTATCTCTTCCCCTCTGTCCTGCGTTAATCCCCCCTGCACGCCCGCTCAAATGGCGCAAGCAGGCATGCGCTCCTGCTGACGGCTGCGCCCTGCCGCAAGCTGAACAGTCGCAGCACACCCCACAAGCAAGGGTGCGCCGCTTGCTGCACGGCGGTGCACTGCCGCAACTGCTGCCACCCGCGGCTGCCGCTGCTGCCGCCACTGCCGCCATCGCCGCTGCTGCCGCCGCGGCCGCCGCTGCTGCCGCCGCTGCCGCTGCCGCCGCCACTGTCGCCGCCGCCGTCGCTGCCGCCACCGACACCGCTGCCGCCGCCGCTGTTGCCGCTGCCGCCGCTGCCGCCGCCGCTACCGCTGTTGCCGCTGCCACTGCTGCCGCCACCGCAGGCGCCGCTGCTACCGCCACCGCCGCCGCCACCGCCGCCGCCGCCGCCGCCGCCGCCGCTGCCACTGCTGCCGCCACCGCCGCCGCCGCCGCCGCTGCTGTGCCGCGTCACACGCAAGCATGCACAGCTGCCGGAGTCCACTCGCTACCCACTAGCCGACGCCCATCACATGCCACCCACGGGCATCTCCGCCGGCGCCGCGACTGCTGCCGCTGCACCCGCCGGCCGCGCGCCTGCCGCCGTGGGATGCCACGGCGGCAGCACGCTTAGCACAAACGCCGCAAAGAAGTAGACAACGTCCAGCACGCGGCCGCCGCCGCGAGGCGCAATGGCGCCGCCGCCGATCGTGGCCGACAGCGCCGGCGCCGCTGCTGCCGGCGCCGGCGCCGCTGCTGCTGCTGCGGGGGCGCCGCGGGCGGCGCGCGCTGCCGCGGCGGCGCGCTCATCCGCTGCAAGGTGGCCGCGCCGCCCCGCCGCCAGCAGCGCCTGCGCCAGCCCCGCGTGCAGCGCATATGCCAGCAGGCCCGCCAGCATCAGGCCCAGAATAGCGAGCCTGTCGCTGGTGTCCGTCATCATGATCACGAAGATGAAGATCTTGACCAGCGTCATGGCATCCAAGAATGGCCGCCGCGCCCCCGCCGCGTCTGCCGCCGCCGCCGCCGCCGCCGCCGCTGCCTGCTCCTCCGCGGTCAGGCCCTGCCCTGCGCCACCGCCGCCGCCGCCGCCGCCGCCGCCGCCGCCGCCGCCGCCGCCGCCATTGCCGGGATCGCGATGCCGCACGCGGCGCACTGCCGCTTGCGCAACCGCGGGCACGGGCACCAGGTCTGCATCGGGCGACGCTGGCGCGCGCGCAGCCCCTGTGGCAGTGTGCTGTTGAGCAATGTGGTCTTTGTAAGCACGGCTCAGGAGGGCGTGATCGGCGGCGTACGCGTCGCTGCTGGCGTGAGCGCGCTTGCGTGCGGTGCCCGCGGGCAGCGCAGACTCTTGAGCGCTGCTGCCCGGAGCTTGCGCGAGCCAGCGGAGCAGGGGGGCGACGCTCGCCATGGAGGTCGGCGGCACCGCTGCGAAGCCGCTGCCTCCGCTTCTGCCACTGCTCTGCTGCTGCTGCTGTTGCTGCAGCGCTGTCGCGCTCTGCACGCGATCGTCCTGAGCTTGCAGAAACGCCTCGTGTGCGGCGCGCAGCCGCGCGGCGGCAGCAGCAGCAGCAGCAGCAGTGCCGCTGTCGCCGTCGTCATGTTCCACCATGATCGCCCGCGCCGCGCCTGCTCCTGACACCACTGCTCCAATGCCGCCGCCAGTGCCAGCGCCACTGATGCTGCTGCTATTGGCCATCAGGGACGCAGCTGACTGTGCTAGCGCAGCTGCAGCCCTCGCGTACACTAGCTCCCCTGGCGGCACAGGCCTGCTTGTCGCTGGTGGTGTGGCTGGCGGCGCCGCTGCCGTACGAGTCGAGGCAGCGTACGATGCACGTGCGCCTGGTGCCACCACCACGTGGAAGCTGTGCGGCTGGCATGGGTCGTCCAACTGCAGCGAGGCACGCAGCAGAACAAGCATCGCATGCGTACAACGGATTGAGCCAGGACGCATGTGCAGTTTTGTGAAAAAGCTCATTCCAGTAGACTCAGCGCTGTCCCGCCAGCAACATGAGCGAACCCATCGTCAACCTGCAGTGGCGCAGTCGCTGACAACGGCAGCGATACACCTGGAATTACATCACATACAGGGTGAAACAACATGCTCGGAAGTGTCGATGAGCGAAAACACCGACCAACTCACAGGAGGGGTGTGCAACCGCCTGCGCTTACCGGCCGGATGAGATCTAACAACTGCTCTCCATCGGAACAAATCCTTCCGTGATAAATCAGTCGCTGTGCCGATGGCGAAGGCTCTCCCTGGAGCAGTTCCGTCAGCGCCTCTTTGACATCCAAGACGCTGGCAGTGGGAGGGAGCTGAAGGGCATATGTGCCACTGCTGCCGCTGGCGCCAGGGGTCTTGACAACGATACTGTACGATTCTTCACTCATGAGAGCGCGCAACAGTGCACACCGTGCTGCCAGAATGTTGCTCTCTGAACACGGTACACGTGTCAAACGTAACCGAAAAGTGCACACTTGAAGTACTGCCATCCGCATCCGCTCTTCCTGCACGCGCGTGTCGTCATGCAGCGGCAACATTGGGCCGGTACAGTACTGCTGGCCGTCGCTGGCGACAGCGCGCCGGTACAAGCGCATGTAGAGCTGCAGGCATTGCCGCACGCTCTGTTGGTGCAGGTTCGCAGCGATGATGGGCTGACGAGGAGGACGTTGACATACGACGAAGCGCGGCGGATGGTGTTTGACGCTTTCTCAAATGGCAGGGCTGTGGAAAGACACATGAGCGAGGTGATCATGAATCTTGCGACCCACTTACAGACAGACGTGGTTTTGTGCGAGCGTTGAGCCGAAAACTGTGTTTTTATCGGTCCTCGTGCTGCTCTGAGCGTTCTCTAGCCTCATAGACCAATGGCTGAGTCGCTTGAAGCTTCTTGAGGACAGCAGGAGGCAGCTCCAGAGGTCTCAGTTCGAGTTGGTTCATGGTGCTCGAAGTTGAAGACGGCGTTTTCGAGATCCATTTTGCAAACTTTTTAAAAAGGTTGCAAGGCGCAGTGGAAGCATGTCTGCTGAGCCTGTCAGAGTTGTACTTGTTCAGCAGGCAGCATGTGCGTGCACCAACACCACTAATGTGCTTGTGACTCTCAACTGCTGCAGGTCGTCTCGTGGGACGACGTGCAAGAACTAGGCAATGCTGCAAGGTATGAGCCACCGTTGCCATCAAATACAGACCAACAATGTGCAGTGCAAAGTGTCTCGCTGGTAAATTTGGCGCTTGGCAGCTGCACATGGTTGGAAAAGGGTCTTTCATCCATCATCTCAGGTCTCTTGCACAAAGCAGGCCTGCACTGTTCAGCGTCTCACTCCACATTGTGTGCCAGGTCTGAGAGCAGAAAGGCAAGCTGGCTGACGCCTGCCTGTTGCAATGCTAATTGCTGGGAGCTCAGCAGGGAAATGCGGTGGCGGAAGACGAAATGATTTAAGTACACTGCACAAGAACTTGCAGCGTGCAGCAGCAGCGGGCCGGTGGCATGCCTGTGCCTTCTAACCATGGTCATACTTGTAACGTGTTCGAACAGCATGAGCGGGCGTACAAACAAGTGTTGCCGCCGTGATGACAGCCTCAATTGCGCGTCACCATCGCCCTAACCTTGAGGCCAGCGACACCGCGCAGCAAAACCCATGCACAACTGCGCAGTGCATCGCGTCGCACTCGGCTGCGAAAGACGTACTGATGCGAAACTACTCGCAAGACCGCCACGCTCACCAGCGGGACGCATCTGTGTGTCGCTGCTCAGCAATGCAGCCGCAAGCACCGCGCGGCAACTGCTGCAGGTATGATCACACAGCATGACCATGCCTGACTCTAACCCTAACCCTAACGTAACCCTGTGCCACTGCACGCACGTTCACATACCGCGAACGTGCCTGACTCTAACCCTAACCCCAACGTGATCCTGTGCGCACAGGTCCTGGGCCACGGCGAGCGGCGGCGCGCCGCCCCCCGCGGCGCTCGAGTGGCTGGCGTGGCACATTCAGCTGAGCACTGATGCCCAGCACATCACCTTCCCAGGCTCGCCTTCACGCGCCAGCGCTTCATACGCCGCGACGCGCAGACAGCGCCCCGGCTACCAAGAAGGCTACAACAGTGATGATGACAGCGGTGTCGATGGCGGCGCGCTGATATTCGAGGCGGACGATGCGGAGGTGTGGTGCCTCGGGCGCCGCGTACGGGTACACTGTACTGTGCATGAACTCTCGCCGACGTACCGGCTCCACATGCGCGTGCGACGCGGCAGCAGCAGCGGCAGCAGCAGCACTGACGAGGCAACGCTCATCGTGACGCTCGAAGACCTGCGCCGCGCGCTGTCGGCGTGGGTACGTAGCGACGCTACGGCGGCGGCGGCGGCGGCGGCGCTCGCGCACACGGGCGGCGGCGCGCGCGGCCGCCGCGCCGACGCGGCGCTGCGGCGCTGGGTCGTGTGCGGCGCGCCGCCGGACCGCGCGCACCTCGTGACGTGGCTGCTGTGGCGCGTGGCACTGGTGCCCGCCGCCGCTGCCGATCCCGGCAGCAGCAGCGGCAGCAGCAGCTGCGGCAGCGGAGACGACGATGATGGTCATGAGCGGCGACCGTACATGCGCGTGAACGGCGGCGGCGGCGGCGCGGCGCACGGCGCGCGGCTCGTGCTGCTGGCGGCGGGAGCGCACGGAGAGGGCGGCGCTGCCACTGCTGCGGATGCGCCGTCGGAGGCGCTGCCGTCGTATCACAGCAGCGTGCGCGGTGGCGACGCGGCGAGCAGCGCGTGCGGTGGCGACTGGTACGATGCGCACCCGTACGGTACGTACGGCGCGCGCCACGCTGCGTCTTGCAGCGCTCTGCCTTCATACGACAGCGGCGATGACGCAACGGACGCCGACGACGCGGGCCACGATGCTGATGACTATGCGTATGGTGCGCCGCCGCCGCCGCCGCCATACGACGCGGCAGCTTCGGAGAGCAGAGAGGCATGGCTCAGCCACAGCGCGCCCGCCGATGGCGACCGTGTGCAGCAGCAGCGCTCGACATCGCGGCGTCTCAGCCAGACCGCGCCCGACCTGAGCAGTGCTGAAGAGGCAGAGATGATTGAAGTTGAGGGTGAAGTTGAAGCGGCGCGGGAGCTGGCCGCCACGGCGGCGCTGGCGCGTGCGCGGCGCGGCGGGAACAAGCTGTACGGCTGGAGCGTGCGGCGCACGGAGGCCAAGGGGGGCGCGTCTGTGAGGGGGTGGACGGAGGACAGGTGGGCCGCATATTGGTGATGTTAGGCGGTGAATTGGACAGTAGGTCAGGTTTCCAGAGCAGTTGGGTAGTTGGCAGGTTGCAAGCTGTGGGCCGCATATTGGTGAATTCAGGCGAGAATTGGACAGTATGTAGGTCAGGTTCGAGGACCATTGGATACTTGGTAGGGATGCACGTTTGACGCTGACGTAGTTGGGTCTAGCGGCGCAGGCTGTGAAGCTGTGCGGACGCGATTGACCAAGTAGGACCCCCCTGCTGAGGATAGGATTGAAGGGTAGATGGCCAAACTGCACCCCCGCGGCCACCGCAAGGGCGTCTTTTATGTGCTGCGATTGCGTCCTTGTAGCTATTGTTGCCTGCTTAGAAGCATTGATGTTTAGGGTTAGGGTTAGGGTTAGGGTTAGAGTTAGGGTTAGGGTTGCAAGCACAACATCAATTTTTGTAATGCAGCGGCTTCAAGCCTCCAGATGCATTCAAATCGGTGCATGTGTTCCGCTCACAAAGTACAGTACATGTCATGCTGCGAAACATCTCCCCAATTGTATGCAGCGGCGGTCTAAATGGCGGGCCCAGGCACACACGTTGCAGCGCGCACTGCTGGCTGTGGCCGCATTTGCACATGCCAACGCACAGTTCTGTGCCACACAGCGTCACGGCAGTGCGCAATGCACTCTACGCCTGAACTCCGGCTGTTCCTGCGACGCGTGCGGCAACGTGCTCGTCCCCGAGCTCCTTCTTGCGCTTTGGTGAGCGGCATTGCGCGCGTAATCCCCGCATGGCTGCCTTCACGACGCAGCCTTCAAGCACATGATGCGAGCCGCGTGACATCTCTCTGGTTCTGGCGCGCAGGTGGCGGCTCCAAACCGCCGTCGACGTCGGCAAGAACGAGCTGTGCTCCCTGCGGCAGCAGCAGGTGGCGGCGCAGGCGACAGCCGTAGAGCACGAGCGGCAAGCGGTGGCCAAGATCGCAGCGGTGCGCGCTGCGCAAGAGGGACCGCGGGGCGAGCGCGCGTGGTTGAAGCAGGCCACAGCGGATGCGTTGGATCTGAGCATCATGGCCGCCAAGCTGGAGCAGGTACGTAGGTATTGTAGAGTGCATGACCTACATACATGCCCTGGACCTGAACGTCATGGCCCAAGCTGGAGCAGGTACGTAGGTATTGGGGGAGTACACGACTTCTTTACAAGTGAGTTCGCAATTGTGTATATCTGTGTCTCGCTGGTGATGCGCAAGCGTCTGCTTGACGTGCGCGGCGGGAGCGGGGGGGGGGGGGGGGATATTATTTCAATGTAAACTCTAAAGTGAAGCTTAACAACAGGTCATGCCTGTGCGGGAGCAGCTTTTTACATGCAAGGATTCGCCGCCTTGATGCACCAGCAATGAGATGCCGAAGCTGCATGCTGGCCGATTCAGGAAAAGCGTGAGCAGGGATGCAGGCAGTCTCGCAGCTTGACAACAGACAGTTGCAGCTCGAGCATCAGCTGGCCAACAAATTATTAGCTCGCAGAACAGGATATGAGTTTGCACTGGGCTAGGGTTAGGGTTAGGGTTAGGTGAGGGTCAGGCCTGCCCTTGCAGGTCGCAACGCCACAAAGCGCTCTGCTGACCGAAGTCAACATTGCGTCAGAAAGAGATTTCCCAGCTCCTGACATGAACCACACAATGTGCCAACACCAACATCAGCTTCATCCCCCCCCCCCCCCCCCCCCCACACGGCGCCAGGAGGTCCACAAGCAGCGGTGCCAGTCCTCGCGGCGCGCGCGCGCAGCAGCGCTCAGCAAGCAGCCCTTCCGCGAGCGCCGCGGCCGCTGGCAGAAGGGCCCCCTCCTGGGTCCCGGCCCCCTGCCCGCGGAGGCGCTGCACCCCCCCCAAGACCCCCGCATTGCGCGCGCCGCCGCGGCATTTGTGTGGGACGCGCACGGTCGGCGGCACGCGCGGCGCGGCGAAGAGGCGGCGGAGGGCGCGGTGGCGGAGGCGCTGCGGCGGCTGCGCGCGCTGGCGGCGACGGTGAGTCGAGCGCTGCTGCGGCGGCGTTTGTGAGTATGTAGCGTGGCTGCACGCGCGGTTGTGCTGGTGTGGGCGAGGCCACGAGTCGGACTCTGAGCCATCAGCGTCTGAGCGGTCACTCAGAGGCGGCGGACGGCGCGGTGGCAGAGGCGCTGCGGCGGCTGCGCGCGCTGGCGGCGACGGTGAGTCGAGCGTTGCTGCTGCGGCGTGTGTGAGCATGTAGCGTAAGTGACAACTACTACTTGCACAAGTGGTTGTGTTGGTAGTGCTGGTGTGGGCGAGTCAATGAGTCGGACTGTGACTCATCGGCACCTGCGCGCGCAGTCATCATGCTGCGGCGTTCGTGAGTAGCAAGGTTGCACGCGCGTTTTTGTTGTGGTAGGCCGGTGTGAACGAGTCAATGAGTCGGACTCTGATTCATCGGCGCCTGAGTGCTCGTCATCATGCCGAGGCGTTTGTGAGCAAGGTTGCACGCGCGGTTGTGTTGGCGGTGCCGGTGTGGACGAGTCAACGATTCGGACTCTGAGTCATTGATGCCCGAGGGATCCACCGGCATTCAGAAGAAGTTGAAGTTGAATATCGCTGCTGACATGCGCCTGTCTGCATGAAGCTTGTTGACATAGACACACTGCTTCCTCAGCTATGCCACAGAGCGCTGCGTCTTCGTGGCTCTGACGTCATTGTCCAGAGGGCATGCGCTATTGACGCTCGCTGCAGGTGCCAAATTTGGCACCAAAGTGTGCGCATACCATGAGTAGATGCTGGTGCAGTGTTGGGCATGGTAACGGTGCGCTAATGATTCTGCCCACTTGAATTAGTTACAGCAGCTGTAGTCCAAGGCCACGTGCTACGGCAACTATGTTCTGAAAGCAACTATGTTCTGAAACAGCGCGTACTACCCACAATTGATCATGCACACACGCACGCGCGTCACCAGTGGATGTCAATGTCCACAGTAGCGGCCTCTTCACCTTTGCTGCATCAGTGCCGATGGAGCATTGTGTAGGCACGAGCGCTGTGAAACGTGCACGAACGCACTCAAAGGCCTTTACATCAGCAGCAGACAGCAGGAGCAGCAGACAGCAGCAGCAGCAGACAGCAGCAGCAGCAGACAGCAGCAGCGGCAGCAAGGCAGCATTGTGGACACATACACCGCCCCTTAGAATGACTGACCAATCAGCAGCAGCGGGCACCCAAAATCCGCATGTGAATCATTACCACTTGTGGCGCACGCCTTTATGTGTTCATTGATGGCAAGTCGGAGGAAAACACAACAGCTAATGAGGTACGACAATAACGATTGTGCAGCAGTGCACACTCTCACTCACCACTTTGCGCCCGCATCGCTGCAATCTGAGCTGCTGCTGCGGGACTCTGCATTGGACTCTGACCCGCTGAATCTGAAACAATCACGGGAGAGATTCCCTCAACAACTGCGGATGACAAGACTGCTGCTTTCAGTAATCGCCGTCACTCGCCTCCGGAGGCGCCTCCTCTCCAGTGCGAGCGGGGGGCTCGGGACACCCGTTGGCGCAGGCCCACTCGATGATGTGTCTCGGGTAGTACTGGTTGGGGGCCGCAATGACACGGCTGCTCCAGGGGCACCCATGGGCGCGCGCCCACTGCAGTACAAGCAGGTGGCCCCACACGGCGGCCTGCACGCAGGTGTCCTCATCCCAGGGGCACCCGTGCGATCGCGCCCAGCGCAGCACGTGCAGGTGCCCCTTTTCGGCGGCGTTGGCGCAGGTGCGCGCGTCCCAGCGGCACCCGTGCGCGCGCGCCCACTGCAGCATGTACATGTCCGTGCGCCGCGCGGCGTACGCGCATGTGCGCACGTCCCACGGGCAGCCGTGCGCGCGCAGCCACTTGAGCAGGCGCCAGTCGCCGTTGCGCGCAGCCTCTGTGCACGTCTGCGCGTCCCAGGGGCAGCCGTGAACGCGCGCCCAGTGCAGGGCGTCGACGTCGCGCCTTGCCGCCAACGCCGCGCAGGTGCGCGCGTCCCAGGGGCAGCCGTTGGCGCGCGCCCACCGCAGCATCTGCAGGGTCCCGCAGGCCGCGGCGGAAGCGCAGGTGCGTGCGTCCCAGCGGCAGCCGACGCTGCGCGCCCACTGCAGCATCCGCAGGTCGTTGCGTGACACGGCGAGATCGCACGAGTCTGCTGGTAACGGGCAGCCAAGGCTGTGAGCCCATTGCAGCATCTCGAGGTGCCCCTGGCACGCAGCAATTCTGCACATGCGCTCGTCGACGGGATCCCAGGGGCAGCCGTTCGCTAACGCCCACTGCAGCACCTCCACGTGGCCCTTCTCCGCAGCATCACTGCACGTCCATCCATCCCAGGGGCACCCGTTGGCTCGCGCCCACTGCAGCACCGCAAGGTGCCCTCTCGCTGCAGCATTCCTGCACGTACGCGCGTCCCAGGGCTGCCCATCGGCGCGCGCAAACTGCAGCACTTCGAGGTTCCCGTGAGAGGCAGCGTCTGAGCATGCCTCCTGCGCGTCCCAGGGGCAGCCGTTGGCGCGCGCCCACCGCAGTAGCTCGAGGTGCCCCCGATCCGCAGCGTGCCTGCACACCCACTCGTCCCAGGGGCAGCCGTTTGCGTGCGCCCACTGCAGCACATGGAGGTGCCCCTGCGCCGCAGCATGCCTGCAGGTGCTCGCGTCCCAGCCGCAGCCGTTTGCTAGAGCCCAGTGCAGCACGTTGAGGTGCCCCCCTGCAGCAGCGGATGAGCAGACTTCGGTGTCGTCCCAGGGGCAGCCGTTGGCGTGTGCCCACTGCAAGAGCTCGAGGTGTCCGCCCTTTGCCGCGTAAGAGCATACCGCCTCACGCCAAGGGCAGCCGTTCGCGTGTGCCCACTGCAGCACCATGAGATGCCCGGCCTTGGCGGCAGCGATGCACGTATCGGCGCTCCACTCGCAACCGGCCTGGCGCAGCCACTGCAGCACCCCGAGACGTCCGCCCGCCGCAGCGCTCTCGCATGCCTCATCGAAGGGACAGCCGTTTTGCAGCAGCCACTGCAGCAGCGCAGATGCCCCCTCTCGGCAGCAATGTTGACGTGTGCTCGTTGCAGCGGCTCAGGGTGCACGCTACGCAGAGACAACAGGCCCTTGAGGTCGCCGCGGCCGATGCACGAAAAGTAGGCCTGCTTTAAGTCCATGCCGTTCAGCACCGCCCACTTTATGAGGCTAGCGCTGCCCACCGCATCTGCCGCCACCGTCTGGTGCTTTCGTGGGGCTTTGAGGTGCTCGATCTCAGCGTTGAAAGCGATGCAAGTGCATCGGATCATGAGAGAAGGAGGCAGGAGCGCCAACGTGTACGGCGCAGTGGCCAAAGCTGGGTGCTCAGCAGCCTCGAGCCTGATCCTGATGGATTTATCTCCAGCCTCGGCCGGTGCGGCTGCCATGGCTCTTCTCAACAGATTGCACGTCTTACTGCTGTGGCGACTGAGCTATATCAGGACTGAGACCGATGCGCTGGTGCTGCCCGCCTCCACCACTGCCTTTCCGACTGCATGGATGTCAACGTCAAACCAATTTAAGTTGCCAAAACGGTTGAAGTTTGGGTTAAGTAATCATAGAGGTTTCACACTCATCGCTGAACTCGTGCACCAGGTGTGAAGCAGCATTTGATGGTGATCGCCCACAATAGGAAATTCAAGCGCTGCAAGACTGCAAGTTGGAGCCTTTACTGTGCGAGGCGGCGACGATGCCAGAATTGCTTTGACTTCAGTTGAGGCACCAAGCTTGTGCCTATGCGTATATGCAACTTCGGGCATGTGCCCTGCCGGTGGTAGGCAGACAAGACTGTGAGCTTGACTTTTTCTTAATGGCTTCAAGTGCTGTTCCAGGCAGCACATGCACGTACACGCTGCTGCCTCAGCCACACACCTTCGCGATAGTGCCGGCACCAACGTCCTTGACACCCATCATGGTTAGCTTTCTCTGCACACCACCAAACGCACACGTTCAGGTCAGATTCATAAGCATTTTCATGGAGCTTGTCAGTCAGTTTTAACTTAAAAGGTTGTGCATGCGACAGTTGGGCCGAACACAACTCGCATATGACCTACTTCCATGTCATGTCTCACCGGTGTCATGTAGTTCCTGTGCAGCAGCCAGCAGCAGACGCGTGTCGAACCCTCGCGCTGCACTGTCATGCGAAGCTTCCCTTGCTGTGCGCCTCAGGTTCACTGTAGTGCGCTCATCCTGTGAATACTAGGCATTATCTTGCTACAAGTATAGGGTGCCACTCTACCATATGCCTTCGTGCGCCCACATGGCCGGCAAGAACAACCCTCACATATTCGAATTGCTCGTGCTTTCAGAAATCATTCGAATTGCTGATGCTTTCATAAATCACTGTGCACCACCTGAGCACGCTCAGATTGCCGTTGAATGGAAACGAATCAAAAGATCGTCGAGCTCTAGGTGACAAGGAGTGGTTAGAATGTTTGCCTGTGCGACTGCACCACGTGACCGCCAAGGTTACTGGCATGCTGTCGCGCACGGAGTTTGCCCCCACGCTGGCGGCGCTCAATGCCGCCATCACCATGACCGCTGAACGCCCGTCGGAACCACCAAAGAATGCGGACGTGTAGTTGCTGGATCCAGCAGCTCACCGCGCACAACTGTTCCAATGTGTTCCTTCTCCCCACCATATGAACGCCCGTCTGCACCACACATGAACGCCCATCTGATTGCTGCATCCACTCGCTCATGCTGTGCAGTCACGTGCTCCTGCCCTGCACCGCCGTGACGCCGCAGGCGCGAAACTCCGCCATCGATCTGCGCATCCCGTTCCGCCGCTTCGACGCGGACGGCGACGGCGTGCTCTCGCTCACGGAATTCGGCGACGCGCTGGCAGCGCTCAACGCGGGCCTCACCGCTCAGCACCTGCTGGCGCTGTTCAAGCACTTTGACCCTAACGGCTCGGGCACCATCAACAGCGGCGAGTTCCTATGGGCGTTCTTCAACCGCAGGCGCCTGCTGCGGCAGCTGGGGAGCGGCGGGGGGGCGGCGGCGGCGGCGGCGGCAGCGGCAAAACGTGTGCGCGTCACTGTTGAAAGGTGAGCATGCTACTTCGTCAACACGTACTTGACGCGTTGCGTCGACGTCCCTGTAATCGATTCTAAACGCCCTGTCATTGATCACTGACACACGCCACAGCACATATTCCGCTCCTGCAGCACAGGGGGCGACTGAAACGCCAATCTGCGATATATGCCCACGGGGCTTGCTGGGGTGACCAGATATGCAAAGTGAATCCTGTTTAGTCATTTGATGTGCCCAAGCCACACATCCCAAACTCTTGCTGCATCTCGGTTCGGATTGTGGTGCTCAGCATGCGAGCGCCTGCCAGTGAACCAGCTGCCAGTTTTCAAGTGCAACCCATCGCCGCTCTGCAGGCTAGAGATCTTGCGCGGACAATCAAGTGCTGGCCATTGCCACTGGCACAGCTGCAGCAGATTGTGAGGTCACGGTCTCGCCAGCATCAATGCGAGCTGTTGTCGATGTTGCCACGCATAGGTCATGATGGGTCAGCTTGAGGCTGCGAGCAGCATTGCTCAGCTGCTCGATCACACTTCTCTAGTAGGGCTGCCTCCGTCGTGCCTCTGCACCTCTGCGGTGCCTGTGCCACATGTCATCAGCAGTAAGGAGCGGCTATCTGCAACCGCGCCGCCAACCGTGGTCAGGGTTCCCTGTGCCATCCATGCATATGTTGAGCACTGCAACACAAGTCGAGGTCAAGGATGATATGAGTCACTCATGACCTTGTCTTATGTGCCCCTGGCAGGTGCGACGCCACCGGCGATGGACGCCTGAACATCAGGGAGCTGCGGGCAGCGCTGCTCAGCCTGGGGGTGACGCTCCAGGAGTGGGAGCTCGACACCCTCATGCGGCGCTTCGACACCGACGGCGACGGCCGCCTGGACGTGGAAGAGTTCACCCTGTTTGTGCAGCAAGGCATTGGCGGAGGCGTTGCCAATGTCGACACTGCTGCTGCAGGCCTCAGAGCAGGTGGCCATAGTGGCGCTGGCGGCGGCGCCGGCGGCAGTCGCAACAGCGCAGTTGCAGGGCCCAGCAAAAGCGCCGACGCTCGTGGAGATAGGACCGGCCGCAGTGTGGGAGATGGATACATTGTTGCATATAGCGGCACCGGCAATCACAAGGCACCCGCAATCAAGACTGCACGCGCCGTAAGATATGACAACATAAAGGGGGGGGGGCAAGGGAACATCGATGGTGGCATTCTGGATCATTCCAACGAGACAGCCATAAGTCTAATGGCTGCTGGAGGCTGAACTGACCGGAGCCAGAGCAAGGAGGGGCACTCATGGCTGACCTTCTCAAGGAATTTGATGAATATCAAAGTCAGACAGGCACCACAGGCCGTTTGTTAAACATGTCCGTCCAAAATGTGCCCCATCCTCACTTACTGCAAGCGTCATATATCTGTAAACGGCAGGCGATCATCAGCTCAAATGCAGGGCCCATTTGTAAGCCTGCTGAGCCAGCACAAATGCAAGCGGAATAATGATCTGCATGTGCTGGCCGAATAGCAGCCAGCACGATACGCTGCGCTGCTTTACAAGGCTAGCGTTCACAGCATAGTATATGCAATCAATTGCATCTGTCTAGACCATCCTGTGGAGTAGTGACAGAAGTCATGCTGATGAGAACAGCGGCCAAAGGTGACACCAGAACACCATTGCAATGCGATTTACAGAAAGACCACACTGTGAAACCTAACAAAGATAGCGGCGTCATCACGGGCATATTCACCAAACCGACGCTTTCGGGGACTGCGTGCGAGCCGAAGCTCTCGGCACGTCGAGGAGGCGCTGGTACGCTACCGGCTGCCTTCTGAGCACTGGCGCGAGGCGCTCGATCGCATCGCGTTCCTGCAGACTTCTAAGGAGCAGGCTATCATCAACAGCATCGAGCTTTTGCCGGCGAGGACGGGGGCGCCACCGGCAAGATCGCCGCCTGCGGCGACTACGACCGCTGCCGCGACGCGCCTGTCAAGTACTCTTCGACAACGCCGGGCACCGCACCCAGGCGATACAGTCCGTGGACGCTGTGGCCAAGTGGCTTGGGGAGGCGCCGCAAGAGTACGGCCACCGCATCAAAGGCGTGGCGAACAAAGACGGCAGGCCTGAGCTGGGCAGACTCGCGGATACCGCAGGCGTACTTCCACGGCATGCCGGCGCAGGCGGCCCCCAATCTACGACAGGGGGGATGTGACAGCAAGGCACAGAATGGCAACTTGAAAGCGACGCTCGACGAGGCGATCGACGCTGCGTCGGAGAGCTACAATGCCTTGCCGGCGCAGACGCGCGCCGACTGCAAGCGCAAGCTGGAGCAGAAGCATTCGCCTCAAGAGTGGCAGATCGATGCTCCTTGACAGCGACGAGTACCTGGAGCGGAGCCAACGAGGGTTGGGGTTAGGGTTTAAAGCGCCAACGAGATCCACAACAGGACGGTGGGCATTGAGTCCAACGATGCCGACAGCCGCCCACACCCTCGCAGGCTGCAGGCGCGCGGCATGGCAGCTAAGGCCACCAGCAACAATGGCGCGGCGCCGCCGGCACTCACGGCAGCAACGGCGCCAGCAGCACCTATCGCGCCTGCATCTGCTACAGGTGCGAGAGGCTGGTGGACGCGGGCACAAGCTTCGCGGAGCACTGGGCCACTCAGCAGTGCCAAGATTGGAACCACTACGATGACCAGCGCATGGCCGACGGTCAGCAGCGGCGTGTGCTAGATATGCAGGACGAGGCGCGCAGCTTGCAGAACAGACTGGAGCGGCTGCGTTTTTAGCACATGACGCTTCTGACCGTTGCCCATGCGCTGGTTGTCGTACGTGTTCCAATCCTTGCACCGCTGAGTGGCTCGGTGTTTGTGCCTGCGCCCACCGCCTCTTGCACCTGTAGCAGATGAAAGCGCGATAGTTGCTGCTGGCTTGAGGACAACTTATCATCCTGCACATTCAAGAGCCTGCATGCAGCACATGGATGACTTTGCAATCTTCTGACCGATGCCATAGATATCATGCATAATATACTCCCATCATGGCACACATGAGAAAGTGATTCAAGCCTATGTTGTGCAGTGCACTTGCACAAAAAAACCATGGTGAGCTGCCTAACCACAGCACGTTGTTTTTCATCAGCAAGGGCAGCAACTGCGGTGTCTTGGCGCCTGGTGGTCTTCGTCATGCAACGTCGCTCCGCCACTCCTGTTGTTCGTGTGAACAAGTCAGCAGAGGCTTTTGGATTCTCAGACTCATCAGCTCAGGCTTTGCACCACTGCTCCTGAAGCACTTCTCCCCAGTGAACTGCCGTCACAACTTCAACTGCCTCAACTTCCATGTGTGTTGGCTCATGTGACAAAGGTACAGTACAGTAGATGTCGCCAAAACAGATGGGCCTGCTGGCCACCTGCAGCGGCATGGCGCTGCTGACAGCGCAGGCCTTCGGGTTCGGCTCATGCAGCAATGGCATCGGGAGCAGAGCGGCGCAGCCAACCTCTCAACAGCAGCGCTGCAGTGGCCGTCGGCAGCGGCAACTGGCATCTAGCGCTCTGCAAACATCATCGTTGAGCTCTAGTAGCACTGCAAAACCCGCGTTCGTCGGCACTTTGATTGACAGTGGTACGGCTGTCAGCAAAACACCGGATGGGTCGCCGCAGGACCCTATTCCTTTGCCTGATGTCGATGAGGAGAGTGCTGCAGCGGCTGCTGCGCAATCATCCGATACAGCTGATCGGAGTCAGCGAAGAAAAAGTGCCAGGCCGCCAGCACCACCATCAGCCTCCAAAAGCAAACAGCAACCGCAGCGGCAGCCATCGGACCCCTCGCAGCAGCCGCGTCGAAAACGGACGAGGGAGGACGACAGGCTGGGAAGATTTTTCAGCCGCCTCGTCACCGCGGCTCGAAACAGGGATAGGCGGCTGCTGGTGGCCACCCTCAAGAAGCTGGAGCGAGACGAGGAGTTCTTGGAGGGGCAGAGGGGGGGCACAAGGGAGGCTCACAGGCTGCAGGATGCGCTGCTGAAAGCGTGCAGCAGATGCGGCCTCGTTGACTATGCCGACAGGCTGTTTGAGGTGAGAGTGTGTGTGAGCGGGCAGCGATATAAGCACGCAGATTGCATTTGACAGTGGTCGACCTTTCCGCGCACGAGCCATGCCGCCGTCAACTTCAAGAGCGCGCAGTGATGCGGGGATGTGCGTTGTGTGAACTGGCTGCTTGAGGTTTGAGCATCGCCTGCGAGAGCGATGACAACAGGTACGCTACGTTTTGCACTGCATCAGGCCCTGTGGAAGGCGCCACTTGTGAACGATCCACGAACGTGCGAACTCATCTGTGATGAACTTTGCTGTTGTGAGGATAAACGTATGCGCGGCCTTTATGCTGAACTTGGCGGACCTCGTATATGCAGGATGCCATTCGCATTTGGCAGCACTGTCAAGTGCTCTATGCTGGCCGCGACTTTAGGGGACATTTCTAACGAACTGTACCACATAAGCCAATAATGTTAGCCAACCAACAATGTCAGCCCTGGCGTACGCTGCCTGCTACGCTACGGTCCTGGCCAAGATTGCCGCGCAGCAGCACCGCGCCGACATGTCTGCTTCCAGCAACGCCATTTCCGCACCTGGCCTCGGCTCCGTCGCAGCACTCATCACGTGCCACAGCCATCGCAGCACACCGCTCGACAACCCCCCCCCCCCTGCTTACTTCCAACCTCATCAGGACATGCTGGCGCGCGCGCGCACGCCCACCGTCGCGACCGCCGCCGCGCTGCTGGAGGCGCGGCGCGAGCGCGGTGACGTCGCGGCGTGCGTGTCTCTGGCGCAGCGCCTGCTGGCGGCGGGCGTGTCGCCGGGGCGCGTGAGCCTGAACATTGTGGTGGGGGCGCTGGCGGAGGCGGGGCGGTATGATGAGGCGATGGAGATGGTGGCAGCGGCGGCGGGGGACGCGTGGCAGTGCGCCGCGGACGTCATCAGGTGCGCAGCCTGCGCTTCAACTTGCACACTTGAAGTGTATGCGTGTGTATGTGTATAGTGCGTGTAGCAGGTATGACGAGGAGATGGAGATGGTGGCGGCGGCGGCGGCGGCGGCGGGGGATGCGTGGTGGTGCGCCACGGACGTCATCAGGTGCGCACTTCAACTTGCACACTTCAAGAATATATGTGTTGTGTGTGTGTGTGTGTGTGTGTGTGTATGTAGTGCGTGTAGGTGTAGTTCAATAAGTTTGGGAGTGTAGTCAGTGGTGGTGGCGCATCCTGCGTCCGCGTGGCTAGCTGCAGCAAGCAAAAATGCCCGAGTCTGGCGACGACGACAGTGGACGAACGGTGGCATTGCCAGCTTGCTCGGCATTAGGCACCCTACTTAGGGTACCTACATACCTAACGCTTACCCTAACCCTAGTCATCCACCAATACATTTGCACCCATTGTTGAGGGTGCGATTGCTGGCCAAGTCAGGGCCAGGATGGGTACTGGGGTTTGGCATGTGCGCCATCACAACCAGCTGGGCTGTATCGATAATGGCGGTGCAGAAGCTCACTCAAAACAGCCTTGCGATGCGCCACGGATGTACATACATCTGTATGTATGTATATACAGGTTGCGGTCCACGGATGACGGCCTAGACAGCCTTGCCCTTCGTCAAGTTTGTGTACATGCAAGTGGCGATACATGTATGGCAAAGAGCTACCAGCTTCGCCACGGATTTGTCTTCCTCCATAGAGAAGCTGGTGGTGGAGGAGTCGGTGCTGTAACACCTCTGATGCAGAAAGGCCGCACTACATGTTGTGAGCCTTGCGCACACTCTACTCAGGAGGTGTTCACAGTGCATTTGTGCGTGCTGTCAAATGCAACATGGTGGCGGCAGTTCTTGCTTGACCCCCTTGTCGGTGGCAGTTGCACCAGGTAGGGTAGGTATGTGGCCCACATAACTTCAACAGCAACTAGAACTTCAAAGCTGACAAGATGACGGTCAGGGAAACAATATCTGTTCTACTGTACCACCTGCACCTACAGTTAACTTCAATAGCACTGTTACAAATAAAAGCTCAAAACTGATGAGTTGAGAGCCAGTCAAACATCAATTGTTTTATTCCACCTCCTACACCGGGGGGTGTAGTCTGAGTGTCCTCCAGCGCTGCGCTTACAAAAGTGTCACTGCTGACAAGTGGAATTTCACCACGTTGGTCTACTGATATACTATATATATATACTCTAAGTGATGTTTTTTTTGCCTGCAGTGCTGCGGCAAACGCATTGCACACGCAGTTCGAGTGCGTGCAATACGCCCCGCATCACTGCCACCCTGCACTGCACAAGCCAATAAGCAGCCCCCCGCACGTGACCCCCTGTGTAAGCAGTTACAACATGGTCATCGGTGCGGCTGCACGAAAAGGCCTGGTGAAAAGTGTGACTTGCACCATTTTACTGCCATGATGTTTTGCCCGCAGCGCTGCGTTAAACGCATCGCACACACAGCTGCAGCACGTGCAATACGCCCCGAACTACCGCCGCGCTGCATTGCATGAGCTGATATGCAGCCCCCCTGCGCGTGACCCCCTGTGTAAGCAGTTGCAACACTGTCATCAGAGCGGCAGTACTGCGAGAAACGCATCGCACAAGCAGCTCCAGCACAGGCAATACGCCTCGTATCACCGCTACACTGCTCTGCATAAGCTAATATGCAGCCCCCCTGTGCGTGACCCCCCTGTGGAAGCAGTTACAACACGGTCATCGGCGCGGCTGCGCGGAAAGGCCTGGTGGAGGTGGCGGACCGAACGCTGCAGGCCATGCTTGCAGCCGCGGTGGCGCCCGATGCCATCACGGCCAACTCGCTGATACACGCGCGTGCGCAGGCGAGGGACCTGAAGGCAGCGCAGCACCTGTTTGAGCAGGTTCTGGCGGGGGTGAGAGCACGAAACTGCCATAAACGAAAAACGAATCAAAAGATCGTAGAGCTCTAGGTGATGAGGGATGGCTAGCCGCAAGTGCCTTCCACCACTGACCGTGGTCGCCGCTGCTGCAAACGATAGAAGTAGTATGTCGTGAATGCTCACTGTGCCATCATGTTGGACGCTGGGGCAGTACCTCCGGAGAGAGCGCGGATGTTGCGCGTTCCTCTTGAAGTATGTTGACGCTCTTGTGTACTTGTACTTCCGCAGTTCTTTGATGCATGTTGGGCCATACTATTGGCTTCATAATGCGCAGTCTGCATCTGCAGGCGTGGCTTTAGCGGAGTCTGCAAGCATTCTCGCAGACAGTACGTTGCCGCCGTATTTTTGCGCGCACGGCCTCAGTGTTAGGGTGAGGGTTAGCGTAGCGTGGCCCGGAGTTGTGAAGACAGTTATACAGGGTGTCAATGCTGCATGTCGGCCGTGGTTGAGCTAACCCTAACCCTAACCCTAACCCACCCGGTCTGTTCAAACATATCTAGGGTACTCTGTGAATCTACGCCATGCAGAAAACCGTGTGCGCACGCCGGCAGCGGGTGTGATGCTGCGCGCGGACGCAGCGCCGCGGCGTCCATAGTGAACTGCCATGGTGTGGACAGCGCGCGCATGCTTGTCAGATCACCGCGCCATAGCGCTGGGGAAGCAGGGCACACATCACTTCGATGAAACCCATCAAAAGGCGCTTGACTCATCTGAGACTCGGTCTCTGGAGTCTGAGTCATCAGTGATGCTCAACGCTCAGCACGTGCACTCGTGCTTACCGCGTGGCAGTGCTACCATTATGTGCCCGCTGCTGCTGCTAGCTGCTGAGCTCTGTGATTGTATGATATCTGACTTGTGCTGCTGCTGTCTGGTTGCCGTGCAGGAGTTCTACGGAGTAGATCCGACCCGCAACACCTTCAACATTGGCATAGCGGCGTATATCAAGGTACGCACGCATGCATTGCCTGCCAGTACTATCGTGACCGTCACTAGAATCTTCATGGATGAATTCACAGCAGCACATGCATGAATTTCCATGGCGTGCACGCATCGAGTGAACTGTGACTGCACGGCCGGCCGAGCGTGCTTGGCTTTGGCAGCCGAACATCCCAAGTCACCCACTTACGTGATCGGTGTCCGTTGTCATGTACTGATTCGAGGATTGCGTCTTAAACTGTCCCCTCTGGGCCTTTACACTGTTATGCAGCTGCATGTTTACCCTTTTCTTTTCAAGTACATTTGCAGGGTAGGTATGGCACGACCAGGGCATGTTTGGTATGTATGAAGAGGAATGTATGAAGAAGAGTTTTATCAAGACATGCATATGCAGTCGTGTGCCATTCAATTCGTTGTTGTTGTGGCGCACAGAGGCGATGACAGATGACGCTCGGTTGCTAACAGTTGTGGACGTTCCTCTTGAGATGCTCACAGCGTGGTGCACAGCTGCGCGTCATCGCACCGCAGCTTATACATGCCTAGCGCTTGTGTCGCTGATTTAGCATGACTGGCGTGTTGCAACGATCACCATGCATCAACTCATGGTACCACCACCATGAATGCACTCATATCATAACCTTCACGGGTACACTGATATGACAATGTTGGTGACAGATGGGTGTCGCATTATGTTTTGTCAGTGCTTATGATACAGCTGCGCAGCTGCCTTGCTGAGCATCGTCGTGTTCTCTGATGTACTTTGGGGCTGGAACGACTGTATGATGGTCGCTCATGTCCACAGGTTCGCCCCGTTGACTCTTGGCGGGGACATAATGTTTTTTGTAGGTCTCAAGCTCCTGCAGGGCGACCTTCTCTGTCGTATGACAAATCGTGATTGCGGCAGTGCAATCTGGTACAGCCACGCGCGTTGACATTGCAAGCATCCATATGTCTTGGGTTGGTGAGCAAAGGGCTCATATATGTAGTTTGAAGTAAACGTTTGTCGCGCCCATGCCGGATGCAAACAACATGATCACCTGTTTGCCCGGACCTGACGTCCATGTGTTCCGTGCTTTACTAATGGTGCCAGGGCGGCGATGTAGAGCGAGGGCTGGACCTTCTGGAGGAGCTCAAGAGCAGAAACCTGGAAGTGCAGGCCGACACGTACAACACCGTTCTGTCCGCGCTTTGCAAGGTGCGTATGGGATCTCAATGGGGCATGTAGGTATGTGCTTTGCAGGTCGCCGGCCCACGCAGGGCTGTGGCAGCAGAAATCTGGAAGTGCAAGCCGATACATACAACACCGTTCTGTCCGCGCTGTGCAAGGTGCGTAGGGGATCTCAATGGGGCATGTAGGTATGTGCTGCCCAAAGTATGCAGGTTGCCCGGCCACTCAGGGCTTTCACAGCGGAAATCTGGAAGTGCAAGCCGACACATATTATAATGCGGTGCTGTCCGCGCTTTGCAAGGGGCGTATGGGCGGGCTCTTTGAGGCACGTTGGTATGCATCGGCAGTCGCCACCCCCCTCCTACCAAATCCCCCCTAGAGTATTTGACGAATGAGTATCGCATTACTGTGCTCTGATGCTTCTCAATGATTGATGGGGCTGGAGAGGAAGCGCTTGCCCTGGCAGTGGGTGTGACACATACCTTGGGTTTAGGGTTAGGGTTAGTATTAGGTTTACACGGCGCTTCTCGCTTCTTTGCAAGGTGCGAATGGAGAGCATGCTGGGGCATGTACGTATGCTGGTTACCAGCCAGCGGCAACGCCACAGGATGAGAGTCATTGGTGACCGAATTGCTGCTCCCTTCATGCATGCCCCTTGTCAAACAGCACTGGCCGGTTGTCGAATTCCCCGCCACCGCCTGTGACCGCTTTCTCGTGCACTGTGGCCCACCCTGCGAGTGCCAGAAGCCCTTCTTGAGGTCGACATCCCTCACAGGCCCTCCATGCAATCGCGTGCGTCGCAGCTTCAGAATCACGGCCTTCAAAGGACTGATCCCCAGGAACGATCCTCAGCGCGCCTCACTCTTTCAGCCTCAACAGCGACGCTCATAGGCACTCCCCCGCACTACCGCCCGCAGTGGCATGATCCTCAGGAACGATCGTGAGCACAACACCTCATCTTGTTCTCAGTGATGTTTGAAGGGTGCGGTCCGGCCAGCCGGAAATTGCTACAGCGCCTGCATTCACATCACTCTCCTTTCAGCAATGATCCTCAGCACGCGTCTCTGTCCTGACTGCTCGCACCCCCCCCCCCCCCCCCCCGCCCCCCCCCCAGGCCCGCCAACCTGCGACCGCGATAGCGCTATTTGAGGAAAACGTGGGTGCAGGCCCCGGCCTTGTCGCGCCCAACCGCGTCACGTACAACATCATGCTGGAGGCGCTGCGCAGCGAGGGCCGTGCCGATGAAGCGCGCCGCCTGTATCGCGCCATGCGCGACGCCGGCGTCGCACCCGACTGGTGAGTCTGCTTGTTGAAGTTGACCTTCTGCTTGTTGAAGTTGAAGTTATGCTGCCACGCTGGTGTTGCACCCGACTGGTGAGTCTGCTGAAGTTGTGCTGCCCCTGGAGACATGTGAGCGCCTGTACCGCGCTATGCGCGATGCCGGCGTCGCACCCGACTGGTGGGTGTTTGCCCTTGATGAAGTGAATGTAGTCGGAGCGTCCGCTTGTTGAAGTGTAATTTTCACCCCATGATGACGCAGCGCCTGTACCATACCGTGCAAACGCGACGCCGGCGTCGCACCCGACGGGTGAGTGGTCGGAGCGTCTGCTTGTTGAAGTTTAAGTTCTGCTTGTTGAAGATGAAGTTCTGCTGCCCTGACGGAGCGGCCGCTTATTGGAGGTATAATTTTGACGTTTAGATGCGCAGCGCCTGTACTGCGCCATGCGCCACGCCGGCGTTGCACCCGACTGAAGGGTGTGTGCCTAGTGAAGTAGGAGGGTCTGCCTGTTGAAGTTCAACTTTCGCTGCCCATCACACAGGACGTGTGAGCGCCTGAACCGCGCCATGCGGGACGTCGACGTCGCAGCCTTCTAGCGAGGAGTCCTGTGCTCACGTATATCTGTGTTGCACACATGCCCACACACACACACTCCCTACGCCGCAGCCACACCCTCTCGGCGCTTGTGCACGTTCAAGCGGACGCTGCCCCACAAATGAAGGATATACAGCAAGCTGCATTTGTTGACCTGGTTGCGTCCCGCAACTTGAATTTCAGATGTACGTTGCAAGCGACAGGTCCTGTAGTCACGTATACTTCGAAGTATACATATTCAGCACGCGTGCCCACACACACACACCCTGCCCCCCCCCTTGCCCCCCCCGCAGCCACACCCTCTCGGCGCTCGTGCGCGTGCAAGAGGACGCCGCCGGCGTGTATCGCGCGCTGCAGAGCATCCACCGCCACTGCCTCGCGCCAAACACCATCCTCATGAACAACGCGATACGCGCGCTCGGCGAGCACGGCGACGCCGCCGGCGCGTGCCGCGTCTTCGACCAGATGGCGCGCGCGCGCCTGAGGCAGGACCGCGTCTCGTACAACTCGCTGCTGCACGCGCTCGCGCAGCGCGGCCAAGCGCGTGAGTCATTCTTAGTCGAGTCATTCTGGTTCACGAGTCAGCCTGAGTCGAGTCGAGTCATTGAGTAAAGTTCATTCATGAGACACTCGTGCCTGCGCCAGGACCGCGCCTCGTACAACTCGCTGCTGCACGCGCTCGCGCAGCGCGGCCCGGCACGTGAGTCATCCTGAGTCGAGTTATCGAGTAGAAATGTATACTTCGAAGTTATGAGTCATTCGTACCTGCGCCAGGAGCGCGTCTCGTACAGCTCGCTGCTGCACACGCTCGCGCAGCGCGGCCCCGCACGTGAGTCATTGAGTCGAGTCGCCAAGTCGAGTTACCGAGTCGAGTCACAGAGTGAGGTCTTCACATGATCACCCTTGCCTGCGCAAGGACCGCGTCTCGTACAATTCGCTGCTGCACGCGCTCGCGCAGCGCGGCCCGGCGCGTGAGTCACGAGTCAAGTCACTGAGTCATAGAGTAGAGTTGCCAGGACCGCGTCTCGTACACGCGCTTGCGCAGCGCGGCCCAGCACGTGAGTGACCGTGAGTCAAGTCGCCGAGTCAGTCGATTCATTCCACGCGCCAACTGTGTGTGCGTCATGGTCACATATCGGTTGCAGCTGGACTCGGTGGTACATAGCTCATCTGAGGCCGAGCTGTTGCATGCCGCACGTACATATTAGGGTTAGCCCTAACCCTAACCCTAACCTAAGCGGTCCACACTTGCAACCATGATTGATGGGTACCCTACTGAATCTACATTGTTGGTTGCACCCTCAAGTCAGAGAAACCCGCCGGCGCAGCGCAGCATGCAACCGTAGTGCTACACTATGCGCAGTACCGTTAACACGCCGTGGGCGTAAGTGAACATAGTGGATGCAGGGCTACATGGTCATTCATCTTTGCCTGACACATTTTTGCCCCCCGTGCTGTGTTTGTCACGCCGCAGCCGTGTGACGAGAGTCCGTGAGCTCCAGACCCTACAAGCGCTCATCAAAAATATGCTCTGGGCATGGAGTGAACATTGTGATCGTGGATGCACAGCCGCATCGTCATCCATCACGAGGTCCTTGATTGACTTTTGTGTATCGCCCCCCCCGTGTCACCGCAGCCGTGTGGCGAGAGTCCGTGAGCTCCAAACCCTACAAACGTTCAGCGCTGCCTGTGGCGGGTTTGGACCTCTGGCCCGCGACCTCCAACATCACCGCGCCTGCAGGTGCGCAATGTTCTCTGTGATGATGCTAAGCCGTATGCTACACCTAACCCTAATTGTGAACAACCTCTGGGATTGCTGCAATGGCGCCGCGTGAGCCACGCGTGATGCAATGCGCCCACGGCTGATAGGGGCTGGTTCAACATCACCGCGCCTGCAGGTGCGAAAATGTTCTCTCTCTCTCTCTCTCTCTCTCTGATGATGCTCAGCACTGAGCCAAGCCCTAACTTTTACCCTAATTGTGAACAACCTCGGGGACCGCTGCAACGGCGCTGCGTACAAAATCACGGCGCCTGCAGGTGCGCAATGTTCTTTCTCTCTCTGATGATTCTCAGCGCTGAGCCAAACCCTAACCCTAACTGTCACACAACCTCGGGAACCGCAGCAATGGCTCCACACGAGATGCATGCAATGTGCCCACGGTGATTGGAGCTACCTCAACATCACCGCGCCTGCGCAGCTGAGCTCTGGTCTCGCTGATGAGGCTCAGGGCTAAGCCGAATGCTAACCCTACCACTTACTGTGACACAACTCTGGGACTATGTCACCTCAACCCGGGACTTATCCTAACCCTCACCTTTATTGTGAACAACATCTGGAACCGCTGCAGTGGCGCTGTGTGAGCCACAGGGGATGCATGCAATGCGTTCACGGCTGATAGATGCTTGTTTAACATAACCGCCCTGCAGGTGCGCTTAACCAGGCTCTGCTCTTTCTGATGACGCTCAGCATCAAGCTCATGTGTTTCTGACGCCACCTTTGGAAACGCAGCACTGGTGCTATGCGAGCCTTTTGCGATGAATGCAATATCCTTAGGGGCAGGGTTACACGGCGCGCATGCACTGCATACTCAGGGTTAGGGATAGGATTGGAGTTTAGGGGTAGGGTTAGGGTTTGCGGCATGCATAGACTGGCATGCATAGACCACTGGAGCGGTTGCCATCTGAAATGCACTCACCCTAACCCTAACCCTAACCCTGCGCCCGCGCAGGCCCCATCGAGACGCCTAGTGTTAGGGTTAGGGCTAGGCGTGCATAGACTAACGTGACGCTAACTTGGAGCGGTTGCGATATTGCAATGCGATGCGCCGGCGCCCTGCACGTGCACGAGCAGGCCCCATGGAGACGCTGAGGGTTAGGGTTAAGATTAAGGATAAAGTTAGGCATGCATACACCACGGTACCTAGAGCGATGACGATTCTGAAATGGCAATGCGCTGGCGCCCTGCACAGGCCGCATGGAGACGCTTGGGGTTAGAGTTAGGGCTACGTGTGCACAGATTACAGTACCCCAGAGCAGTTGCGATTCTGACATGCGAATGCGCGTGTGCAGGCCCCATGGCGACGCACGCGGCTGCGGCCGCTCACGGGCACGCAGTTCCCGTGGGTACCTAGGGGTAGGGTTAGGGTTAGGGTTAGTGATACGGTTAGGCCTGCACAGACTACGGTACCCCCGAGCAGTCACGATTCCTTGACTGCGATACAACTTCGAAGCGCAGTTCGCCGGCGCCCTGCACGCGCGCGCGCACGCTCGCAGGCCCCATGGACGCTTAGGGTTAGGGTTAAGGGTAAGTTATACGGTGAGGCGTGCATGCACTTCGATACCTAGCGCGATGACGATTCTGAAATGGCAATGCGAATGCGCGTGTGCAGGCCCCATGGAGACGCGGCTGCGGCCGCTCACCGGCACGCAGGCCACCATGGCGGTGCTCCGCCTCATGCGCGACGGCGACGGCAGCGGCAGCAGCGCTCCGCCAATCGGCGTCGACGCCATCACCTACACCACGGTCCTGGCGGGCGTAGTGCGCGCCGCAACACCGCTTGGGGGGGCGAGGGGGGGGCAGGGGGATGCGGTCTTGGGGGACGCCAGGGGGGAGGGGGAGGGGGATGCTCAGCAGGGGGGGGGCTGGGGAGAGGGGCAGTCGGCGGAGGCGTGGTCGCAGCGGCGGGATGCGTGTTTGGCGCTGCTGGAGGAGGCAGTGGGCGCTGGGGTTGCCGTGAATGGGCAGATGTGCAACGCGGTGCTGCAGGGGTACGGCGCGGATGTGGAGGTACGTTACATACTACTTCCATACATTAGTACATACATACCATGGCACAGATGTAGAGGTATACTTCTATGTAATTTAGAAGCAGGTACAATACATAATCACCTGGTATGTTGTAAACAGCTATCAGGTGGGCAGATGTGCAATGCGGCGCTGCAGGGTACATGGAGGTATGTTACAGACCGTATGCATTTGTACTTCATGCATACCCGGCTGTGATAGCCAGCGGGTAGATATGCAATGCAGTGCTGCAGAAGTACGGCATGAATGCAGAGTCATGTAGATCAGAAGTGAGGTCTGATACATGCGGCTGTCAGCGGACAGATGTGCGACGCAGTGCTCCACAGGGGTAGAGGAGGTGTACAACTTCTGTCGGCATCTCCGTATCCTGTTGAGATTGGTACTGCTAGATTTCAATGTACATCGCTCAGAAATGGCGAGCTCAGGGTTTCTACTGAATCAGGAGGGTATTCCACCATACAGGCATTGCCATGGAGCGTCTCACAAGTGCTGACTGGCATATCCATGACGCGGGGCCATTGCGATGAATGGCTATCGCTGCTAGCCCAATCTTTTCCTGAGGGTCAGAATTAGCGTTTGTAAGCGCGTTAGTCTGGTATGCACGGCTCTGGTACAGCAGCAGCAGCGGTGCGCCGCCGCCGCGGCAGCAGCGCTGCCCTTGTTTTTGCTGCACCCCAGGCACTGATGCCCTGCAGCGCTAGACTGCACATCAATATCAAACATCAATTCCACCCACCCTGCGCGCTCCTGCCAATCATTCATTCTGCAGGGGAGCATCGAGCTCTGGCGCACGCGGCTGCGCCCGCTGCTGCTGCGCGGCAGCGGCGGCAGCAGCAGCGGCGGCAGCAGCAGCGGCAGCAGCGGCAGCAGCAGCAGCGGCAGCACGGAGGACACGAGCAGCAGCGCTCAGACCAGCAGCAGCAGCGCTCCGGTGCTGGTGAACCTGTTCAGGGGATACACGGGGCTGCTGTACGTGTGCGGCCGCGCGCTGCGCCCCGATGCCGCCGTGAAGGTGGTGTACGCCATGGCCAAGGATGGGCTCACGCTGTCGCCGGAGGTGGCGAGCGCATACTTCAACGCGCGGCGCGCCACCACGGGCGAGGACTACGCAAGTGGGTACATGGCGATGCCATTGAGAACTTCGAAGTGATCGGCAATGCGCATTGAGACACTTTCAAGGTGTTCGCAAAGACACATGTACATTCTGGTCGCAAGTCCATGGACGTCCACTGTCTGGGCTATTTCGCGCCCTGAGCGATAATTCACAACAAGTACATTGGAGTGAGACGCGGTTTCGCCGTTGCCGATGCCGCGCTAGCGCGGCAGCTGTAGAGGGCCTGGTGCGAGCTGCGTGTGCTGTGTCAGCATTTGTCCAGCAGCGCCGTTCGCTGCAGTTTCATACTTCTATGAAATGTTTCGAGCGTTGTGCAGGTTGGGCTTGTGCTCATGCCTGACATCATGTGGCTGGTGCTTGTACTGAAATGTCACGTGAAGAGCAGTTTCCATCGGTGCGACGTGAGCAAGCGTTGCGCACTGCTCATCGCCTGTTGAGCACTGTGGCCATTGCTAACCCTAACCCTACCCCAAAGTGTTGCGCACTGCTCATCCCCTCTTGAGCACTGTCACCATTGTCTAAACCTCTATCGGAACCCCGAACTCTTATGGTGGGCCAGCCAGCAAAGTCCCCTGGACCACGCAGCTCAATGCAGGTCCCAGGTGCCCATCAGACGTTCGCTGCTGTGCCGTCCAATTACACCGCCGGCACACCAACGTACCAGGCTGCTGCCCTCACGCCGCATTGCTCCATCGCAGGCGACGACGCCGGCAAGGGGGGCGCGCGCTCCGCTGCCGAAACTGCCGCCGCCGCAGCCGCGGCAGCAGCAGCGCCGGCGACAGTGCTCGGCGGCGGCGGCGCCATGGGGCGCTACCTGCGGTGCCAGTTTGAGGAGCTGCTGGTGATAGAGTGCGGCGGCGCAAGTAAGAAGACGCCGCCCAGCTGGACAGACGATCTGCCCATCAAGACGATCCGCATCAAGTGGTAGCGCCAGCCAGGCGTCCACCGCTTTGGGCGTGGGTGCTTCGATGTCGAGACCTGTTCGTCGCGGCGGCGGCGGCGGCGGCGGCGGCGGCAGCGGCAGCGGTGGCGGTGGCGAGGGCCAGCCCTGCAGTAGCGATTCGCCTCAGTGATGGCAGATATCGCGCGCGCACTTGAGCACTGCTGCAGCCGCCGCGGCGCTGCACCGAACTGCTTGCCGTTCCTCCTCACGGGATGGTGCGGCCACGCAGCAGCCCTCCTCTTGGCGCAGCGGACGGACAGGCGAATTGGTGGTGGCTGGAACTTCAACTTGTGGTATGGTGCGTCACCGTCCTCAACACCCACAGTCACACTTCAAGAATGCCTCCGCTGTCCTCAGGAGCGTTGGTGGGCAACGCAGCTGACGACTTTGCGGAGGGGGCAATTTTTGGTGAAGCCTACCGCACGTTGAGCTGCGCGGCAAGCAGTAGTGCACGTCTTGCAGACGCAGTGGCAGTTGCTGCGCACAGAACACATTCGTACATACGATATCTGGCCACTCGCCCCCCCCTCCCCCCTGGTGATCGCAGGGGGTCGCCACGGCTGTCAAAGTCACACGACCCTACCGGGAGTAAATGTTTGATAACTAGCATGTTAACAGCCGAGACTACAGCTACAGTACGTATGGGGGCAACAACGGCACTTTTCACGTACAGCACAGAGAGCGCGTGCGCGCCGCATTTTGATTGGGGGCACATGAGACGTGCCTACTTACTAATCAGAACACTTTTTGTCGGTACAGCATATGTGTATGCGTCAAATTGTCGCACATCCTCACAATCGCGCTTCGTGCATTTGGTGCCTGTATTGTCGCGCGTGCACGTCCATTGCTTGTCACCTACCTGGCAGCATTGCGGTGCACAAGGCAACAATGCTTCCAGGCTTGCAGTATGGCAGTCACCGTCGCTTCCACAGACACCTCGTTGGCTTGGAGTGCGTGGCCAACGTATTGACACCCTGTCAGACATAAGTGTTGGCATGCTCAACATGCATACTTGAAGTATCATTTACAGGCACATCCCTACTGTTCAAACAAGGCCAGGAATGCGAAGCAGTCAGCTCACATACTACTGTGCAGCCTATGCTGTCAGCTCAGCATCAGAGTTGCTGCAGAACAAAACTGGTGTCGCTACATGTGTCATTGGTGAAGGCCAGGCCTTTGCAGGCTTTGCGAGCTGTAAGGATTGTCCTGCATTTCAAAGTACATGAAAGCAAAGATATGGCAACACGGCTGACGGCAACAGCGATTCAAACATCAGCCCTAACCCTTACCCCACACCAGCAATTCAAATATCACACCCAGTACACCCTCAAGCTGTAATCAGAAGCCTTGCGCCACCAATGCAGACACACGCAGCATGCGAGAACACGCATTGTCAACGCGCGATCAGCACACAACATGAAGGAAGTGCTGTGCCCCCGTGTAAGCAAACTAGATTCCATTAGCGCACTGCATACCTACCTACCGCTGCGGCGCGTGCACTCGCGCGCACAGCTCGTAGTTCTTGCACAGCTTGTGCGTGAGCTTGGGCTTGCCGCACGCCTCGCACGTGCTGATATTGGTTATGCGCTTGGGGGCGCGGTGGTAGCCGCGCTGCCGCTTCCTGCCGGGGCTCACCTGCGACGCGCGCGGAAGCCAAATCGAAAATCAGAACCGTCAGATGGAACTGCAGTGTCAGAAAAAACAACACTGCTTCAGTGTGCCGGTACAGCTGAAGCAGCGTTGTGCTACCACGGGTTACTGGCAGCCTGCCCGGGCTTATCAGGCGGCATGCACGGAATTTACTAATGTCAGACCGGCAGCGACACAAACGTTCAACTGAGTGGCGGTATGTTTGATTCTAATTGCCATGACACTCTTTGCGAATTGTGATTCCCACTTGGTATGCTCAAGCAGCAGGAGGCACATCTAGTGTGACAACGCACTCCGAAATTGGAACCGTCAGACTCGTGCGGCACTGCACCGGTGTCTAGGGTGGCCGCTGTAGAGTGCATCACTGTGATCACGGGCGCAGAATTGAGACCATCAGATGAGACTCCAGCAATGCGTATGCCCACCGACAGCCTACTGACCAAATAAACAGTGCTCACGTATACCTGCTAGAATTGACATTGTCAGATGAGGCTCCAGGAACGCTGCTGCGGCAGTGCACCGGTATGCGTCAGAGTACATTACGGTCATTGCTGTGATGCCGATGAACCACCATTGAAGCCCCAACTGTCCCAAATACTACTTCAAGTAGTACTTCAAGTACATGAGCAGACAGCCAGGGTCACAAGGGCGTGATTGCAGTGATTGTGCTGCTGGCTTCAGCAGTGCCGCCGAAATGTACTCGTGAAACTCTGTATCCAAGTGCGCAGTGGTGGCCCGCCATTGAGGCTCAACTGTCAGAGAGCTACTTCAAGTGCATGAGCAGATGCACGGGGTCACGTAGACCTCATTGCAGTGGTTACGCAGCTGGTGACAGCGGCGCCATCAAGACGCAAGGTCTGCAGAGTTGCATCAGAACACTCATGTCAGCAAAATAACCGCTGCTGCGGTGTGACGGCAGGTCAACGGAATGCACCTACTCTAAAGTTTACCAGACCTTTAACATGACACATGGTGGTACATCTGCTGGCTCGGTTGTGCATGGCTCGGTTGTGCATGCAGTCTGCAACGGAATGCACCTATTCAAAAGTCCACAGGACCATTAGAACGACTCATGGTGGTACGTCTGCTGGCTCCATTCATGAATTTCATGCACTCAATTCATGAAGTTCATGCACTCTGCAGGGCAGCCACCCGACAAGCATCAACCGTCAATGATTTGCGCCGTGAGCGGCACAGCTCCCTACGCCTGACACCTTACACTTTCCTGATTGTGACCGCGAATGTCAACGTCGATGACTGCAGATGTCGTTGACGAGAAAGGCTTGCGCCGCAATTTAAAAGGCATACTTACTGTAATGCAGATGATATGGTGTGGGCACGCGTCGGGAGGCAGCTGGATGGTGTTTACCAGTTTACTACAGTTCGTTCAATCGTTTCAGGCCACTCGGGCCGCCTGTGGCAAGGCATGAGCCTGGCTGGCAGGGAATTTTGAAGGCCATGGTAATGTCCTGACGCGCACCGCTGCAAGCTGCATGCAAATTGTCTCATTGCCATACGCTGATCAGTCTAGACAACAGACCACGGCACGAGCTGCCGGTGCAAAACGTGTCACTAGAGCACATGTAGCCCATTGCTCGATCAAGATGCCGCGTCGCAGAACGACTTCCAGCGTGAGTGGTGCTGCCAGCGCTGTGCTGCGCGATGATCAGCGGCACGATTTTGATTACAATACTAGTATAACGTCGTCAGGGTCTATCTGCGCCACACGAAGACACACATTATTCGACACAATGTTCAAATGAGATGAGTACAAGGAATGGTGTCAGCCCACGTACCATTTGGTCACAACAAAGAAACTCACGCTAGCACAGTAAACCTCAATGAACGCACCTTTGTTTTCGGCACTGCAAACCACAGTGGCCCAAACACGCTCTCCCACACCGAGCTTTGATCCTGCCGTCGCTCCTGGTGCATAAAATCGCCAGGCGCACCTGCCAGCTCCAAACTGGGCTGATATTCTCGCCATGCATGGCTGTCCCTCAAGGCTTCTCGCACTGCTGTCGTGATACGGTCTTGCGCCGCTGCTGCGCCAATGATCGTATTGGAAGTTCTTGCTGCTACCGATCTCCAGATTCGCACACCGCTGATCAGCGCCGACGATAACATGGCGAGCTTTCCCCCGCAGTGCCACAACCGCGTTTACACACTTCACCAAAAACCGGCAGTTGAAGTTCAGTGATTGTGTAACCGCCCCCCCCATTTCTTTGTAGAGGACATTGTCATAGATAGAGCCCTTCAAGAGAGGCTTTTGATGCACTGTGTGTGTGCTTGCAGAGGCAGGCAGGCGATACAGTAACGCCAGCCAGTACTCGACAAAAATAGCGAGATGGTGGGCAGCGAGCTGGTGGATGCCGTTGTCGTGGTATCTGCCGGCGGCAAGCCTGTGCCCTTCAACACTCACAGGCGCTCCAGCTCTCGGGTTACGGAGGAATTGCTGGATGTAAATGCTCGTTATTTGATCGAGGACAAGGAGATCGGGCACGGGCACTACGGAGTCGTGCGCAAGTGCAAGAGCAGGGACACAAACGTGGACTACGCGATCAAGACCATCAAGAAGGGCAAGGTACTTAACTCGGCTACCGTGAGAATCATCACGGTCCAGAGAGCGCCTCTTGCTTATTGCCCGAGCAGTGCAGTGGGCTTCGCTCAGGGCCAGGCCATCGACGCAGCTTACCAGATGACCGAGGGCCTCCATTAGACCACATGCACCCACACGCAGCGATCATCGCCATTTTCCTGTTCAAGTCTTCCAGTCGCTGGCAAGCATCCCTGTGTGCTCAAATATGAACTTGGTGCATGATTTGTGATACAGGTGGGACGCTTGGAGCTGCTGAAACGCGAAATTGAGATTTTGCGCACCGTGGACCACCCCTCCATCATCAAGGTCAGTCACTAAAGTTTGTTTGCTCCATGGTCTGATGTGATCGTCTGGCAGTCTCTGTTGAAAGCAATCCAATGTGGTGAAGATGGGAACTAGAGGGCTCAATCCCTATTCTACTTCATGCACGCCTTTCGGTACGTGACTGGGATTGCAAAAAGGGAATTGAGAGTCGCCTTGATTAGCCTGTGTAAAATGGGCACAGTAGCCACAAGGTGATGTGAGCGAAATGGGCACACAACCTTTCCTGGTGCACACCTGGTTGAAGTTCACCCACTTAACTGGCATTGCAGGAGTCAAGGGCTGTCATTTTATCCCTCAGGCATTTTGTGTGCTGCAAGAGGTGGCGGGAATGTCTGCACAAGAAGTGGACAGCGACGCCGATGGTGTTTGAGGGCACCATCACTGTTGCCGCTGCTCCATGCCATGGTGCTACAGCTTTTGCACGCGATATGAAGTGCCGGCTGATGATGTTGCCGCTGTGCTAGTCACTGACGCTTGCGTCGTTGCAGAAGTCTTAATGTGAAGCGTGACTGTGCGATCAGAAGGCAAACAGCGTACACACAAGCGTGCTGGCATATGCAGATGATGTGATGTATGTTGCGCGCCAGATGTCAGTATTTACTGCAATCATCAAGTGCTGCTGGCATGCTTTCACATCGCACTGCCACACTGTGTCAGTCCGCCGCTGTGCTCATGAGCACAGCTCGAGTCATTGTTGTCATAGGACAGGGGCCTGCAGCTCACACATGCCTGTGACGATGCCCATCATACATTGAAAACAACTGAGGTCTTGGAAGCTCACTTGTGCTGCTTTGTGAAGATTGCATCATCCGCAATTCAAAGCATGGTCTCCGCTGACAACCCCTCGCAACATGCCATGTGTGGCGGGTGCTCGTGGCGTGTGCGAGCAGCTGGTGGATGTCTACGAGGATGCCAATCACCTGCATCTGGTGACGGAACTGTGCACCGGCGGAGAGCTCTTTGACAGGTCAGTTGCCTACCCTAGCCCTAGCTGTAACCTCAAGTGCAACAGTTTACAATCGCCGCAACGCAATCCCCAACACACATGCTGCGAGGCCGTCCTTCACTGTCTTTGAGTGGTCAGGCGGCCGGCTCTGTAGCATAAAGCTCTGGAAGTCAGAAAACTGTTTGTCACAGCAGTGGCAGCACTGCAAAACGTGTCTGCGCGCTGCGTGCTCACCGACTGCCCCGTTGGTAGCGCACGGACCTACCCACCTTACAGACTAGGGTGTATATTGTGAGTTTGCAACTGCCTTCATGCGTGAGCGGCAAGGGTATGTATTCTCAAGCACGTACCACTCTACTATACGCACTCACACCTCCATTGTCAACACATGCTTTCTGTCTGGAACGTGAAGCAACGCTCCTGCGCGGCTTATGTGTGCGTCTACTCCCTTGTTACAGATACGTTTACCTAAAAAACATAATGTGATGTTCCAGGTCATAGAGGTGCTGAGTGAACGAGGCACCATTGCTGCAGCACGAATGCATGATCTGACATTTTTGACATGTCCAGATACACCTCTCTCAGGCATATGCTCAAATGTACGTCGCTCTCCTACCATTGAATGCGCACCGACTGACTACCGCCGTGCCGTACAATATCAACCTACGTATGATTTCAAAGTTACATATGCGGCAAGCATGTAGCTGATGTGGACAATCTGGAGGTATCGTTCTAAAGTCCCCACACCACTCATGACAAACGGGGCTAGGGTTAGGGTTAGGACCACGGCCGACAAAAGTATGCGGCGAGCACGTATCTGATGTGGCCAATGTGGAGGTACCATTTGAATCCCCACACCATTCACGGCAAACCAGGTTAGGGTTAGGGTTGGCACCACAAATAAAAAAAGTGCATTCGCGCGCGCGTGTTTGTTTGCCGCAGGATCATAGCCAAGACGGAGAGCGATGAAGGGCATTACTGCGAGCGGGATGCGGCGGGCATAGTGCACAAGGTGAGGAGGGCTACATGGTCCCAGTCTTGGTACACTTATGGTACACTCATCAGTACACACACAGTTCACGATGAAGGGCATTACTTCGAGCAGGATGCGGCGAGCATAGTGCACAAGGTGAGGAGAGCTACATGGTCGCGTTCTTGGTACACTTATGATACACTCATCAGTACACACACAGTTCACTACGATGGGCATTACTGTGAGCGGAATGCGGCTGGCAACACGGCAACGCTCGCAGTACATTTGCGGTACACTCAAATGTACACACACAGTTTTACGTTTGCTGTGCAGCCAAGGTTTCATAACCATTGTTTCCTGTATCCGTTGTGCGTGTGGCCACTGCTTGACCAAGTGCTGCTGTCAAGGTTTTATGCACTGCACCCCCAACATCATAATTTACAAACACACATATCATGAGTCATGACTGATATGCATGCTGCTGCCCCTATTAAGCTCCCCTCCTAGTTGTTGTAGCAGCTGACATTGCAACGGAGGCGCGTGGAGTTCTGCTGCTGTTCGCACAGGGGGTACTTACTTATGCTCATGTGCTCACACTTCATATTTGAAGTTGGTTGATCTTTTGGCACAGGTGCACAATGAGAATTGACGACACTTGAGTGGCAGCATTGCCGACGGCTGCCGTGCAGCAGGGTGGTGCTGTTTGTCTTGGGTTAGGATGAGTGTTTTGAATCAGGGTAGTGTTAGCGTTACGGTCAGGACATTCATCTGCCACGTGTTTCACACTTTTGCTGCAACTTCAACATGCACTTCATGGCCCCCCATCCCTGTAACTTATGGTATGCTTCACATGTAGAAATTCAAAGTTGACCGAGTTTGACTTCCATGTTTAAGCTGCTCTGTGACCTGCTGCCCCTCCTGTGCCATCCTCCGCAGATCTTGTCGGCGATTGAGTACATCCACAACGAGCACAACATCTGCCACCGCGATCTCAAGCCCGAGAATTTCCTGTTCAAGAGCGCAGCAGACGACAGCGACCTCAAGATTATAGACTTTGGCCTCAGCAGGTCAGTGACTTTCTTAAAAGTTAAAACACATGTTGGTACAAGGTCTAGGGCTAGGGTTAGGGTCAGGGTTAGGGTTTGGGTTAGGGCTAGGGCTAGGGTTAGCGGACGACAGCGACCTCAAAATCATAGACTTCGGCCTCAGCAGGTCAGTGACTTTTAAACACATGTGGGTAAAAAAGATCTTGGGTTTGTCTTAGGAATAGGGTTAGGGTTAGGATTAGACTCAGGGGTTAGGGTTAGGGTAAGGACTAGGGTTTGGTTAGGTTTAGGGTTGGGGGCAGGGTTAGGGTCAGGGTTTGGGGTAGGGTTAGGGTTAGGGTGTTGCAGGTGTTTGCGCCTGCACATGCGGTAGCCAGGCAGGATGCAACTTGAACCTACTCCCATATGCTACTCATCCCTCGAACCGTAGTACTATATAGTGTGTCACTGCCCAGCAGACTTGAAGGCCAGGCCTCTCACAGCCCCATCCTGGTGCAGGTGGCCATATGGAGCGTGCCTACATTTCGCAGTAACGGCCACTGCACTCGTTGCAGAGCTCACACACTGGATGCGTGCTCGACGATGACTCACCTGCCCTGTTCACAGCCCTAACCCTAGCTGTGCGCGACGTGTCATTGCTCAACAGGTTTGAGGACCAGGCCACGCACATGACCACGCGAGTGGGCACGCCCTACTACATTGCGCCAGAGTGAGTTGACGCGATTGCTGTGATCATATTTTGCACATGCCTAGTGAGCTGCATGACAAAAGTGTTGTGGGTCAACAGTACCCGTGTGCGATTGGCGATGGGCATGCAGTGCTGACTCGCGCCAGACTGAGTCAGCATTGATGCAGACATTGCTGAGGTTTTGTTTAACTGCCTCACACAAGAGTCGTCGATCTAGAGTACTTCAAGTGCTTAAAGTGCTTGAAGCGCCTGTGTTGTGACTGTGCACTGATGTCAGTGCACTTCAGGTGCACCCTGCAGTGCTTGCAGCAGGCATGCATGTATCACTGTATGGCTTGTGTTCTGGTACAGTCAGTGCTCAACCCTCACTGATGCATGCTGTGCGCCGTGTTGTGCATTGCATATGATCTTGGTGGCGTTAGTAGCAGGACGCACAAAAGTGCCGGTCGGATGCCGCAATACTTCGTGCGGCAAAGCTCAACTTGGTCAGTGCGCAGCGAGACAGCCGTTTTTACCTTATACTTGGAAGCTAGCGTGCACTTACAATGGCGGGAGCGATGGCAACAGAGTGCAGCGCCTGGTGTCATCACCGCTCTGCGATGTGCTCACAGCAGAGGCGTGCGTGTGTGTGTCTTGTAGTGATTGTGATAGTATCAGTGACTTGAACTGACTGCCTTCTTGCTCCCTCCTCCGTGCTCGCCGCTTCGTTGTGTGCATGCAGGGTCTTGGAGAAGAAATACGACAGTGTGAGTTCAGAATCAAAGTCAGAGTCGCTGGCACATACTTGAGTCACTCTAGTTGCAGACGCCTCCGCTGCGCTGTGTCATGATGAGGCTCTTGACCGTACACAAAAAAAAAAGGGTGGCGAGGTGCATGTCTCACAGAACTGTGTACTCGACAGACGCCGGCCATACACAAGCAGATATTTCGTCAGAATATGCGAAGAACTGCCGCTGGTGACTTGTTGCATCTCCAAACGGCCTTGGCTCTTCTATGCTCAAAGCAACCTCGACACAAAACGATCGCTGGCAGCAAGTAGTGGCGTTGCGAAACAGACTATGCTGTGTGCATGCTTAATGGACTCTTGCTGTTGCTGACGACGACTACAATTGCAGTTGGCATTAGGGTCAGGGCAAGGGTTAGAGCTGGCTTCCAGAGGGACAGGCTTTGCACATGTTCAACTGGGCCTGCTGCCTGTGACACAGGGTAGCCCAGGCCACCATCACTGGCACTGTGCCACAAAACAGTCAGCAAACAGTGGTTCTTAGGGCTGCAGATTAGACAGATGACCACTGCTACGTCATGGCATGATCGAGTGTGTCACATTCACAAGTTTGTTTTGGGGTTCCTCAACTTTGAATTTCAGGCTCAAGGCTGAAGAACGAGAGTTCGAAGCAACTTTGTTGATGCTGCGCACTCTGAGCCTCCCAGGGTGCTGACTGTAAGAGTCGAATTCAACTTCAAACCTGCAGGCTTGCGACCTCTGGAGCATAGGCGTCATAACCTACATCCTGCTGTGCGGCTACCCGCCGTTTTACGGGGACAACGACGTTGAGATCTTCAAGGCCATACAGCGGGGGACGTTCCGCTTCCTCAGCCCAGAATGGGATAGCATCAGGTATGCAATGCGGGTGTGTTGTACTCCTGCTCAGCCCGGAATGGGTCAGTATCAGGTATGCAATGCACGTGTTTTGTGCGCATTTTAACGGCTTCCTCAGTCCGAAACGGGGCATTCTCAGGTATGCAATGCGCGTGCTTTGTGCCCATTGCAACAGCTTCCTCAGCCCGGAATGAGATAGCACCAGGGATGCAAAGCACGTATTGTCCTCCCGTTGAAGTTTACGTTTAAGTGTAGTCAACGTTTCATCAGCCCTGCGGACAGGCAGGGACGGTGATGCACACCTAACCATGCTTGCTCAGGCACGGTAAGTAACAATAAAAAAGCATTTCCTCAATTTCATTTCTGCAGACTGCGCAGCTGGCATCGCTTCCAGCCCGTACGGCTTCATGCTCATTTGGTTTCTTCCAATACATACCTGCCTTAGTTGAAGCAAAAGCTCTGATCCAGCAGTTGCTGCGAGAGAGAACTTCCGACGGCGATCGCTAGCATGTATGTGTGCTCTTCTGATTTGTCCCCAATACATACATGCGCTACCGCCGCAGCGTCGAAGCCAAGGACCTGATACAGCGGTTGCTGGCGAAGTACTGGCGGCAGTTACTTTGCCAACATGAGTGTAACAACATTACTGTGCTAATTTTTCTATCAATACATATACATACATGCCCTGCCGCCTCAGCGTCGAAGCGAAGGGCCTGATTCAGTGTTTGCTGGAGAAGGATGGCCGGCAGTGACTTCGCCAACATTAGTGTGAAACATTACTGTGTGCTTAATTTTGTCTCCATACATACATGCTCTGCCGCCTCAGCGTTAAAGCCAAGGACCTGATTCAGCGGTTGCTGGAGAAGGACTGCCGGCAGTGACTTTGCCAACCTTAGTGTAATCATTACCGTGGCGAAGAGTTTCAGTTTGTCCCTAATACATCCATGCCCTGCCTCCAACATGCCACAGCGTTGAAGCGAAGGACCTGATTCAGCGATTGCTGGAGAAGGACTGCCGGCGACGGCTCACTGCGTCCCAGGCGCTAGTGCACCCGTGGTTCGAGAAAGTCATGGACACGGCTACCACCGCTGCGAATCTCAGGGTCAACATGCAGCACATGAACCACCGACTGAAGCGGGTGAGCAAGCGAGGGTTGGAATTAGGGTTAGGGTTAGTGTTGAAGTTAGGGTTAGGGTTAGGGTTAGAGCTAGGACTCGAGACACTGCGACCACCGCTGCGAATCTCAGGGTCAACATGCAGCACATGAACCACCGGCTGAAGCGGGTGAGCGAGAGAGGATTAGAGTGAGGGTTAGGGTTGGATTTAGGGTCACGGTGAGGATGAGGGTTAGGATTAGGATTAGGATTAGCGTTAGGGTCAGGGTGAGGGTTCAGGGTTAGGGTTGGCCATAACCCTGTCCAGAAATCCTGGGTGCTAGGCAGGGGGAGGGGGTCACCACCTGTTACGGATGAAACCAGTCGTCACGCAGAACGGCGATGTCTCAAGGCGACGCCCCTTGCCGCTGCAGCGCGGTAGCAATGAGCAAAATGTGCTTGCATTGTGCCGCCTGCCTGCGCGGTTCTGAATCGCACTAGCACTTGCGGTTTCCTGGTCGCCGCAGGACTCAAACAGAAACCCTGACGCTTTCCCAGTTCTCGCTTCTACAAGCCAGCTATTGACCTCACCGTTGCCCCTCGCTCCGACACAGTATGCTCAATGTAGGCTCAATGCCATCATCAGGTATGCATCGCTGCAGCGATCCCGAGACTACAGATTCTGTACAGGAGTCCTGTGGTGATGCTGTGATTTGGGGCCAATGTCCAGGTGAAGCTGTCTGTGCTGCGCTGATGGCGCATGGTGAACTTCAAGTTGAGCTTCAAGTTGACAGATGCCGGCCTGGGAAGCAATGCTTGTGATTTGCTGCTTTGTATGCGCTGACCTTAATCCCAATCCCTACTGCTAGCCCTGACCCTACCAAACTGGCGCCTGTGTCACTGCTTGAGTCTGCTTTGTGTGCCCCAACTTGAACTCTAATGCTGACCCTAACCCTCACCTTGACCCTAAAAACTGTCTCCTGTTTCGCAGTTTGTGGGAGCCAACAACATGAAGAAACTGGCGCTGAACATCATCGCCAGTAACCTCGCCGAGGAGGATGTTGGCCACCTGCACAAGATCTTCCACAGGTGAGCGGCCCTTCCCACCAAACCCTAATCCTAACCCTGAGCTAACCTCGACCTTAGCTCTAGCCCTTTTCTGCCCTTTTCTAATCCTGAGTCCCGGAGTCTTGGATGTTGGATCACCCTGCGAAGCGTGCGGCCAGACTGCTTGGAGTTGGGGTTGTGAGGTGCTCCACAAGCAGCCATGACTTAGGCGCTATGGTGATAATTGAGGCCAGCTACTAATGCAGCTTGAAGTGGTACGCACTACCTCACCCAATCAGCAAATGCATCTTCAATGATGTTGTCGTCTTGCGGCAGCGATTGTTCGCCTTAATCTTAACCCTAACCTTAACCCTAACCCTCGGTGCGAGCATCAAGGCGTGACTGAACTGGCAATGCAGCTTAGGGTGAAGGTCAGGATTAGGGCTAGGAGAAGGGGTAGGTCTTGACTTAAATGCAATTCTGGTCCCACTCTGCTGCAGCATTGCCATTGAAAGCAGCAGCAGCACCAGCTCGCCAGAAAACCTCAAGTTCACTGCAGCATTTCACTGCATCTGACAGCCTCAGCGTGCAGACTGAGGAGCCACGCTGTGTCGCGGCATGTAACGACTAAAAAATAGCTGAGCATCCACGTCTGTCTCCGCGCCGTTTAAGCACTGGCATTGATGGCACCGACGCCAGCACCGGCACCACACGAGCTTGAACAGTTATTGATGGCTTTGGGGCGCGTCACAGCCTGACCCTAACCCTAACCCTAACCCTAACCCTAGAGCGCAGGCGCCAGCATGACTCGTACAACCAGATCGTTCGACTCGCTTTGCCCTTCCTACTTCGACTGCGACTACAAGCTTGTGTGCCACGTTACACGTGCCACCAGAGAATCCACATCCAATCTGCCCCGTTTCAGCTTGTCAACCTTGACTTCTACCGTAGCATCGACATCGACGGCAACTGCATCACACCCTTACAAGTACAATCACTTTCCTACTTGAACTCCAACTCTGCCCTTTTCAAGTTGAACTTGAACTTCCAACGCAGCATCGACATCGACGGCAACGGCGTCATCACCACCAAGGAGCTGCAGCGCGTGGTGGCGGCGGAGGGCCTCATCAGCCTGCAATCTTCTCATACCTCATGTCAATTCTGGCCCTTGCTGATGCTCTAACACCAACTTCAACTTTGTCAACTTCGCCTTTTACCGCAGCATCGACATTGACGGCAACGGCGTCATCACCACTGAGGAGCTGCAGCGCGTGGTGGCGGCGGAGGGCCTCATCAACCTGCAGGCGGAGGTCATCTCGCTGCTTGAGGGCATTGACATGGATGGTAGCAAGACCCTGGACTGGCGGGAATTCCTTGCGGCCAGCATGGACAGGGCCATCTTCCTGCGCGAGTGCAACATGCGTAAGGTGCGACTCACCATCAAGCGATGGACTGCAACAGCGTACATTCAACAGTGCGGCATGCGCAAGGTGTGACGCGTCATCGCACAGTGAAGTGCAACAGCGCTTGCACGTGTACTTTAACGTGACTCGAGCGGAAAATTGAAGTTGGGTGCTGGCGTCAGCGACCGGAGCATGCTGCCCTCGCGATGGCTAGTTGACTGCAGCGAGGGGTATGCATGTTTTATCCACTTCATACTTGGGAAGGACGCACTGCACACGGAGCATCAGGTTTCGCCCTGCACAGCACAGCTGTGAGCAGTGCTCTGTAGGCTGCACCTTTGCTTGGCAAGAAAGCTTTGGTGGTGCGTGCCGCTGCGACCGTAGCCTTACCCCTGATTAGTCGGCGCGTTGACCCTGCAGTGCGCACGTTCAGTTCATGTCGGCGAAATCCCGCGACGTCTATGATATGTGCGCTGATCTCGAGTGTGTGCTGTGCCTTCACCACAAGCAGCGTCGCAGGAAGTAGAGCGTGCATCGCTTTGGGTCTCTGACCTTCTGCTGCCTATATGACCCCCCCTCCCCCCCCCTTCCCCCTCCCCAATTGCCTCTTCGACATCATTGCTGACGATATGTTCAACTCACATAAGCTGCGGGCTGCCTGTGACCGTTCGTAACAGCAGACCGAACACCGCACTGCCAGATCAAATGTCCTCGCTAGCCCGATCGTAGCGCTCCTTGCTGCATCACATCAGTGACCATACCTTCAGCACAGACTATGTTCTCGCCTTGTGCCCTCTGCAGGCCTTTGAGCACTTTGACCACAATAGGAAGGGCAGTGCCTTGCCACATATGACACTGCTTCAGCGATCATGGTTCAAGTGATCGTTGTCACGCTGTGCCTTCTGCAGGCCTTAGAGCACTTTGACCACCAGGGTTCCGCCCCATTTGTCAAAGTGCAGGCCTTTGAGCACTTTCACCTCCAGAGGACATGCAGTGCCTTGCTCAGGGTTAGGGTTACTACTGAATCAGCTTAGGGTTAGGGTGACTGCATCACATCAGTGATCATACTTCCAGCACGTACCGCGTTGTCGCCCTGCGATTCTGCTGGCCTTCAAGCACTTTGTCCTCAGCAGGGAGGGCAGTGCCTTTCTTAGGATTAGGGTTACGACATCAAATTAACCAACATGCTTGACGTACTCCGTATGTTAAAACAAAGTTCACTTTGCGCTTGTGCAGGCCTTTGAGCACTTTGACCACCAGAGGAAGGGCCACGTCTCCATGGAGGACCTCCTGCGCTGCTTCGGCTCGCAGGAGGAGGCGCTCAAGATCCTCGGCGACGTCGACATTGACAAGGACGGCGTCATCACCTTTGAGGAGTTCCAGATCATGATGAAGGCGTCCACGTGCTGAGCACTGCTGCCGTTACCAGATTTGGCTCTACTGTGGAACAGTCCAGAGGAGTGTGTGTTGTTCCCCACAGTAGAGCCAAATCTTGTAAACGTGTCACTGCCTCATCAGTTGCAGCAGCGCTCAACTTCAACAACAACAACATGGCGGCGGCGGCGGCGTCACTGCGCGCTGCGAGAAGTAGTTCCGGACCGTGATGAAAGCCTCCCGTGTGCGTGTGTGCCGCGCGCTGCCATCAGCGACTCTGACTCTGACTCGGAGGCAGCAGCGCTCGCCGCCGTCGCGCACTCCTCCACGCCACTCCTTCTGTAGCCAAATGCCTGTTCCGGTCGAGGTTGTCAACGGGCATACACGGGGGCATCTGTGCCCACACCCTTGCCTCCGTGCGCTGTGCCCTTGTGTGTGTGAGCAGCCTGCAGGGGTGGGGCTAGCCCTCACCCTAGAAAGGCCCCTCACGGCAGCTGAGCATCGCCTCCGGTCATCTGTACGATGACATCCCACTCCACTGGATGGGGCTCTAGTAGCAGTAGACGAGACAACGGGGGCGTGCTCGGTCGGGGGCACAGCACAGGGGGGGGGGGGAGGGGGGTATGTGTGTGCACGCAGGGGGGCGGGAGTGGGGGGTTAGGGGGGGGGTGGGGGGGTAGGTATAGGGGGATCACATATACTGCGATGCGCGCGCGCGCCGCGCTCGCTGCCTCTGCGAGAACTGCTGCAGTACCAGCAGCGGGGGCGGCGGCGGCGGTGACTGTATGATAGAGGTCACAATAAGGCGCTGGTTTTCGGGAAGTGGTGTGTGATTGCGTTGCGGTCTCTGTGGCATTTGGTGGCACTTTGAGAGCGTGAGCGGCGAACTTTCCGCCCCCACCCCCCCTTTTTTGGGGGGGGGTGTTTGGCGCGGTGACATGCAATGCACTGCCGTTGGCACGCTCAGAACGTGTGTCATGAGCTGCTTTGTGCTGCCTTCGGTCACGAGCTTATGTTGTGATGATCCTTGAGAACTTTATGTGCCCAGCGGGTGGCACACCATGAAGTGCTTTTAAGATGTGGGGGGCTGTTTGTGCACGTCTTGCCGCCATCACCATCAGCACCATCGTGTATGTATACAGTGGCATCTCGGCCAGAAGACGAAAAGATGAAAGCCGAATGCAGGCGTCACTGCCTTGATACAAGTGCACGACTTCCTTCCTTCATTTCAGGCCAGGTTGAACTGTAGATGCAGTTGCCTTGAAGTGTAGCTGGATTCAAAAGAGACGAACTTCAAGTTTCGGGTTCCCGCGCTTGCACCTTGTGTCCGCGATGGATGTGCCCCGGATACCGTCAAATGATGTGACACTATGATCAGCGACAGTGATGGAGATGAATGGGATGGCCTGTGCCTGCAGGCAGTGCAACAGGTTGAGGCCAGACTTTGCAGCAGCACTTCCAGTTCAACCTCTGTTGCCTGCACTGAGAGCTCCACTATAGCTACTACGGTTGCCGGCAACTCCGATGCCAGCAGCAGTGCTGCAGTAACCAGGTGTGCAGTCCCACAGGTAGTCAGCGAGTATAAGTTCCAGCAGCCTCACGCACGCCAGGCGCACCATGAGCCGCCGTGTGCCATTAGGCAGCAGCAGCAGCAGCAGCAGCAGCAGCAGCAGCAGCAGCAGCAGCAGCAGCAGGCGACAGCCGCCTCCATTGCTCGCAACCCGTACAAAAGGTGTCCGATCGCCAATCAACAGCGAAATGATGTCGCAGGCATCGTAGTCACTGCGCACGGCGCAGCCAGCAGCTGTACAGACACCAGTAATGGCCCCAACGCCATCAAGTTCAACAGCGACCCCAGCGGCAGCAAACATGCAAAGGAAGTTGCAGGCATCGTAGTCACTGCGCACGGTGCAGCCAGCAGCTGTACATCCACCAGCAATGGCCCCTACCCCAGCGGCAGCGAACACGCACCATCCCACCAGCCCGCACAGCCCGAGGCCCGTCGTGACCAATTCCAGGAGCACCAGCACCACCCCCTCCCGCAAGACGCGCCCCGCGGCCCTGCGGACCCCTGCTGGAAGTGCGGCGGCCTCGTGCTGCCGCACGCGCGGCGGGACGGCGCGGTGCGCTACCAGTGCACCGGCCGCCCCTGGTGCAACATGGAGCGTCACCGCCCGCAGAACGGCACCATCGTCGTCGCCGAGGCCATGGCGGCGGCCGCGGTCATCGACGTCGCGGCGGCCTGCGGCAGCGACGCCGCGGCGTGCGAGCACGTCGCCGTCATCACCGCCGCCGGCGACGGCAGCAGCGGCGGCGGCGGCGGCGGCGGCCCGCAGTCGCCCGCGGGCCTTGCCGTGGCGGAAGCGCTGCGCGCCGCGCGCGCCGTCGATCTCGCGGCGCACCTGCTGGCGCCCGACCCAAGCGTCGTCGCGGTGCTGCCGATGACGCGGCCGCAGCTGCGCGCGGCGTGCGCGGCGCTGGCGGCGGCGGCGGCGCGCGGCGCGGAGCTGAGGACCATACCGGCGGCGTCGGCGCGCGCTCTGGTGGCGGAGGGTGGCGCGGCGGCGGCGGCGGCGGAGCCCCACAGCCTGCTGCGGATACGGCGGGAGCTGCTGGACGTGCTGATGCCGTTTCAGAGGGAGGGGGTGAGGTTTGCGCTGGAGCGCGGGGGGCGGTGTTTGATCGCCGACGAGATGGGCACGGGCAAGACGATACAGGTGCGTGGGTAGGTAGGTATGCAGGTACAAGGCAGTAGGTAGGTAGGCAGGTATGTAGGTATGAAAACATACAGGTAGGTAGGTACGTAGGTAGTCATGTGTAAGTAGGTAGGTAGATAGTTCTGGTCATGCGTCTGAGACTTCAGCACGTCAGTGCTCCGCCAGTGGCGATGCTTAGCGAGCACACGCTCTGCCACGCTTCATCACGCATTAGTTTGCTAGTATACAACACAAGGTACTGAGCAAGATATCTGCTCTGTTGCGAGGCCATTTGCTGAGCGCAATTACATGACCTAGTTGAGTGCAATGCTATGGCGCCACTTTGAGCTAATCATCACCTCTATTGTAGCGCCGCAGTGCGCGCTTTGAACAGCTGTGAGCTGGGTTGCGAGAACTTAGGGTTAGTGTCAGGCTACCCTAATCCTAAGTCAAATGGTGGCCCACTGGTACACCGTCCATTAAATCATTCACAGGTAGGCCTATCATGGGTGTACGTACTGATCAGAATTACAGTTAGAGCTAGGGCTGAGGTTTTTGTTTGGGTTTGGGCCCGGGTCAGGTGTGTAATCCTCAGGTCATTGACTACGCATCAGCGAAAACACTGCGCCACTGAGGCTTAGGGCTTGGGACGAGCCCCACAGAGTTAAAGCTTGAGCCAGGATTCAGGTGCGGGCCGGGTGTGCCATCCTCAGGTCATTCTTTCAACGGCTGGGCATCAGCGACGACGTTGCGCCACTTAGGGTTAGCCTTTTGGTTTGGGATCTGCCCCCCGACGACACTGAGATCATAGAGTAACGCGAGGTCGGCGACTGTTGAGTTTCCGCTTAGCTAGCGCTGCATGCTGGCCCGCAAGGGACAGTTGCTCTGTTGAGCGTCTGCGCCTGCATACATATATAAGGCCCCCCTCCATCGCCTCATCCCCTTTTCGTTCTCACTGCTGGCCAGGCCCAGGCAGCAGCGCTGCGCCACCTTTCACATTGAGGATCATAACGCAAGCGTCACTCTAGCCTCACTCTTTTGCCTGGTATCCTCTGCTGTCACCGCTGACCAGGCGCTGGTGATCGCGCTGCACTGCCGCTCACATTCATACCATTGAGCATCATAACGCCTGCACGCAAGCCTCACTTTTGCGCCTCGTATCCTCTGCTGTCACCGCTGGCCAGGCGCTGGCGATCGCGCTGCACTGCCGCTGACAGTTACAAGATGACAGCAAAAGATGACGGTTACAAAGATGACAGTTACGTTGAGCTGAGCGCCTGCACGCAAGTCATGCGTCCACTGCCTCATTCGCATTCGCGTTCACCGCTGCCCAGGCGCTGGCGATCGCGCTGCACTGCCGCTGGCAGCTACAAGATGACAGTTACAAGTCGAGCAACAGCTACGTTCGCATGAAAGCCTAAACTCTTTTGCCTCGTCTCCTCTGCTGTCACTGCTGGCCAGGCACTGGCGATTGCGCTGCACTGCCGCTAGCAGTTACAAGATGACAATAACACTGTTGTTGAGCATCGCGCCTGCACGCAAGCCTCACTCTTTCACCTCGTCTTCTCTGCTGCAACCGCTGCCCAGGCACTGGCGATTGCGCTGCACTACCGCCGCGAGGACTGGCCCCTGCTCATAGTAACGCCCGCAAGCGTGCGCTGCATGTGGGGGGAGGAGGTCGAGCGCTGGTACCCCTTCTTGTTGCCCAGCGACATACACATCATTATTTCCTGGTGAGTCATGGAAACGAATCAACAGAACGTAGACCTCTAGGTGACGAGGTTTGGTGCGCCGTCAAACTGAATGCCTTCCACCAATAGCCGTGGTCGCCGCTGCTGCGGTCGTAAGCGCTGCCCAGCGACATACTTCAAGTTGAAGTACACGTCATCATCTCCTGGTGAGCTGTGAACGCTGTTGGATCTTGTGTGCAAGAACTACCCTAGTCTTATCTACATAAGACACCAATTTGAATCAATGGATGCGATAAAATTTCAAGCTACTTGCCCCTTCCTGCTGCCTAGCGACATACACATCATCGTTTCCTGGTGAGCCATGGGCTTCATGCATAAGGCTCATCTGGCGCGACAAGTGCACTTTAGCCCTGCGCCGTGACTTTTTATGTATGGCATCTAAACGGCATAGTATCGCGCACCTCTAGGCGTGTAGAGTGCCTTGTGGTTTTGCAGCAAGTGCACATCGATCATGTGTGATGTCTAACAAGGCCTGCTATCGTGCACCTCCAGGCCTTTAGACTCCACTCAAATCATGCGCATCGACCCCGCTGAGATTGAGCACTTGGCTTCTGCTCACACTGCAGCACAGCATCATTTCGTGGTGAGCCGCATCTCTGTATCATGCGCACCTCTTGCTTGTGCACAGTTGGTGGAACGGAACAGTCATGTGCATGCACCTGCGCAGTGATCACCCCTTGCTGCCCTAACCCTAACCCTAATCCTAAACCTCAATCCTGACCCACTGGCGGGCAGACCATACACATCCCATCAGCCGCACTCAGCGCCCAGTCCACCACCATTCACAGAATATGCTGTATATCCCACCCGATAATGTTTGCGATCTCTGGCAGGTGACCTTTGATAATGTTTGCCACGCTTGCAGAAACCACTACAATTGGTCTGCGGCAGAAGCAGCCTCCGGTGCGTCGACAGCCATGTGCCTCCTGTTGTGATGTGACGTAGATGATGGTGCTGCTGCGCCACTGGGCGTTGTTTGCTCACATTGGCATTGCCACACTGTCACTATGCCCTCGCAGCGTGGACAAGCTCTACCATCAAGACCCTGCGCTGCGACCGAAGGTGAGACTTGAATAGAATAATACCTTCGGGTCAGGGGTTCCAGGAACGGTATTCAGGTGTGGCTCACATGTTCAGTTACTGTGATCAATTTAAATCACACAAGGCGGAGGGTTGTCAGCTGAGCAGTTGCAGGCAAGTGAGCCATGTGCAATATCAACAATTACAACACGACAGGATGAATGACCTGCCTGCAGAATGAGGCAGCAGACCCTGCGCTGCAACGAAAGGTAAGGTTACCAATGTACCTTTGGGTCTTTACAGTGTTACAAAGGGATTCCGCTACAGTGTACAGCAAGTTATCAATTGTGGCTCGAGTGTTTACTTACTGTTGAGCGCTGATTCTGCTGATCATCACCGCAATACGACAGAGTGAGTGACTGCCTACAGCAGAACAAGGCGGCAGAAGCTGTCACAACGCGGAATGATGCTGTTGAGCGCTGATTTTGCTGATCATCACCGCAATACGACGGAGTGAGCAGAAGCTATCACAACGCAGAATGATGTGCTGGAACTTGCAGAGGCAGCCTCAAACAAAACTCTGCGGATTCCCACAGGCATTCCACGCATGCCACCAGTCAATGCACAGTTTATGCAAGGTACATACTTGGGGTTAGGATTAGGGTTAGGTTAGAGTTAGGGTTAGGGCTAGCCGCAAGGTAATGCATACACACAGCCCGTGCTTACTCGCCTGGCCTTGCCCCTTCCTATGACTCTTTTCACTTTGTTGCCTGGCCCTCGCTGAGAATGCAGCAGCAGTTGCTGCGTGCACGTTGCATCGCTCATTGCTCGTCTGAGTGGCAGTGGAGTGCCATGAATTTTCGTGAATTCATGGAGGCAGCTCACCCTGGTGCTGACTTCAGGGTAGCCCGGGAGTTAGAGTTAGGGTTAGGGTTAGGGTTAGGGTTAGGGCGTAGTTTGACCCATCCCTTGCGCGGAGACTCCGCGTGTGGCTGCTGCTGGGGTTAGGGTTAGGGCTAGGGTTAGTAGCGTTACTCCGACACCGCCATCAGTTGTGATAACATGCCGCGACTGCTCAGGTGCACAGCAAGGTCAGCACGCGCAACTGTGGTGGTGCTGGACGAGTCACTCGTTATTGATGAGTCACTCGTGCTCAGTGCTCAGGGTGGTGGACGAGTCGCTCGTGTTCAGTGCCGCTCAGCAGTCCTGGTGGTGGACGAGTCACTCGTGCTCAGCGCTCAGCTCAGGTGGACGAGTCACTCGTGCTCAGTGCTCAGCACCTCACGGTTGTTCGCTGCTGCTACAGTTCTCCCTCTTCTCCCCAGAGCGCCTGCCAGGTGTTATCTTCTTTGGCGCCGAACGCGCTTCTGTGCAGCAGCAACATTGTCGAAGGGGGGTTCCTTCCGAGTGCAATATGTGCACTTATCCTAATCCTAGCCCTAACCCTAGTAGCACACACGAACAGCCAGTGCGCGACAGAGTACCCCACCGCTGCGCCATCATATCATCGTGACACATCATTTCGTGCCGTGTGTGTCGCGGCCCTGACCCTCATCTAAACCTTAACCCTAACCCCAGCCCTAACGCTAACCCTAGAAACTGTGTGTCACGACGCGGGTCAGGTGACCATCATCAGCTACCACATGCTGGTCGCGCAGACGTAGGCGCCTCCGTGAACCAGCGACATTGTTGAAGGGGTTCCTTTCGAGTGGCGAGTTGTGCAATAATCCTAACCCTAGCCCTAGCCCTAAGCCTAAACCTATTGGCACACATCGTTGTGACACATCATCGCGCATGCTGTGTGTTGCGACCCTAACCCTAGCCCTAACCCTAACCCTGGAAACTGCGTGCCGCAACACGCGCGTCAGGTGACCATCATCAGCCCTAACCCTAGCTCATTATAACCCTAGGAATACCATACACACTTAAGGATCATACAGCAAAATTATCAAGTTTACCTAAATCAACATCAACGAGTACTGCATTTTGTGTGCCGCGACGCGCGCCAGGTGACCATCATCAGCTACCACATGCTCCACCAGCTCAAGAGCACGGTCGGGGCGTGGCGCTGGGGCGCGGTGGTGATGGACGAGAGCCACATGCTGAGCACTGCCGTCAGCGAGGCTAAGGACCGCCCCCTCACCAGGACAGCTCTGCAGGTGCTTCTTCTTTTCTTCTAGATTGTATACTTCCACGTACCTTATGTAACCCTAACCCTAACTGCGGTGGTGATGGACGAGTCCCACATGCTGAGCACTGCCGTCAGCGAGGCCAAGGACCGCCCCCTCACCAGGACGGCTCTGCAGGTGCGCTCTACAAAGTGTATACTTCCTACCCCTTACCCGAACCCGAACCCTAACCCTTGCCCTAAATCCTAACCCTAACAGTTGAGTCGCACTTGCTGAGCACTGCCATCAGCAAGGCAAAGACCGCCCCCCTCACCAGGACGGCTCTGCAGGTGCGCGTTGTAGGTTGTATCTTTGGCACCTCGCTAACGAGCCACCCAAGTTCAAACATACTTTCAACAGCAGGGTCGTTCCTGCTCCCATGCACTTGTAGACTAATGCTTGTCAACAGCATGTCCGTGCGCATTGCAGCACGTGCGTCATGCCACTGGCGGTGTTTGGTGAACCGAAGCCGTGTGGTTGCTCACTTTGACTTGCGGGGATTTTTGCCGTGCCTGGCTGAGCAGGTGCTGTAACTTCACCTTGTCTCAATGTGGCTCATGCTGTAAATTGAACTGCAAAATAGTATAATGGACTGCAATTGCTTGCTGAGCGCTGCAGGTGCTGCAAACAGTTTTGCTGTAACTTCAACTTCTCTCAAATGGCTCATGTTGTAACTTCAACTGCAAAACTCTGTTGTCTGTTAACTCACAGCAACTTCTTGCTGAGCGTGCAGGTGTTGCGGCGCGCGCGCAGGAGGATCCTTCTCAGCGGCACGCCCAGCCTCGGCAAGCCCTTCGATATGTTCAACCAGGTAAGTCGCCGCTTGAAGCTGAATCTTGAAGGTTTCTGACGTCCAACGGCACACGCAGCCTTGGCGAGCCCTTCGACGTGTTCAACCAGGTAACAGTCGCCGCCGCTTGGAGCTGCTGCTTGGAGTTTCATACCGGCTTGAAGTTCGACGCGCGTGCCAATTAGTGCATTCGAGACGCCTGATCTGAGCGCTGCTGCATCCTGCGGAGCGTAACCAGCATCGCCAGCAGCCCTCAGCTGCACATGAATCCACCGTGCGTCAGCACCGACAGAGCGACACTCATCGCTGAGATAATCGCCCGTAGCGCCACTGTCCTGATAATGTGTGTCCCCAGTCAACCCGCGGATGCTTGCGACGGCATGTAGCGCGCACACGCACGTGGCCCTGCAGCCCATTTTTGTCGCCTGCCTACCGTCGCGCGCACGCACGCGAAGTCCGTTGAAGGCGCACTTGCACTTGCACTCGACTCATGGCGTGGCTGAGACAGTTGCAGCTTTGAATGGTCAGCCACGTCACTTGCTGACATTGCACTATGTACAGCATTGCAACAGCATGGCCCGCGCTGACGTTGCCATGGCTGCTGCTGCTGCTGCTGCTGCTGCAGATTGACGCCATCTCGCCTGGCCTCCTCGGCGCCAATCGCACCGCCTTTGCCGCCGAGTACTGCGGCGCCACCGCCGCCTCCTTCCTCGCCTTCGCCGACGGCAGCGGCAGCGGCAGCGGCGGCGGTGGCAGCGGCGGCGGCGGCAGCGGCGGCGGCAGCGGCAGCGGCAATGGTCATGGCGGCGGCGGCGGTGGCGGCAGCGGCAACGGTAATGACGGCGTCAGCAACGGTAGTCGCAGCGGCGGCGGCGGTGGCGGCGGCGGCGGCGGCGGCGGCGGCGGCAGCAGCGGCACCTTCGTGCGCGGTCGCATCCGCCACGGCGGCTCGCGCCACGGCCAGGAGCTGCACGCGCTGCTGAGCCGCGCTGTCATGATCCGGCGCCTCAAGCGCGACGTCATGGCGCAGCTGCCGCCGCTGCGGCGCACGCTGGTGCGCGTGGCGCCGCGCGAGGGCGCACTCAAGTTGAAGTTGGCGGCGCGGCGGCATGAGCGGGAGGCGGCGGCGCAGGCGGCGGCGGAGGGGAGGGGGGGGGGGGTGGCGCGGGGGAGGGGGGCGCGCGGGGGCGGGGACATGTCGGACGTGCAGAGGGAGGGGCTGCTGAAGGTCCTGAGCGCTGTGGACTGGGTGAGTTGCTGAGCACTGCCGCACATGTTATGATGCTGCGCGAGGCCGCGCGGTGAGTTGCGCCGCGTGCGCCTCGTTACGCAGTGATGGTTTTGTGACTTCGCATATGTGTACAGGTGTTCGTGGTCAATTCAAGAGTCGGCTGCGCGGTCTCGTTGTCGCTCTGCCGACGCCACTGAGACAGCCGCCACCTTATTCGTGGCCTTTGCAGGGGACGCAACCAAACTGCAAGTTGAACTTCGGACGAACGGACCCACCCACCCTTTGGCGTGCCAAGTGGGGCATGCTCACTCCGACATAAGCGTAGGCTCACCCCTGACTCTGACTCTAATGAGTCATATTCCTGACTGCAGATGGTGGAGAGCCAGCGCGACGCCACCCCTGTTTTTGCCACTTCATCCACCGTGCTGGTGAAGCATGCTGACTCACTCCCAGCTCCACCCTTGACCCTTAAGCTACCTCTTTCCTGTGTGCAGATCACGGAGAAGCTGCGCGCTAGCGAAGCCACCGGCACCAAGTTTGTTGTCTTCGCGCACCATGCGGCGGTGATGGACGCCCTTCTGGATGGCTTCTGCACCAGCGGAGCGGGCAACGTGTCCGAGCCGCCGTTGCGTATTGACGGCAGCGTGAGTGTCGGGGACGCCTGCGCTGTGACGTTGCCACCTGTGTACGTAATGTATTGCATACTTCAAGTACTTGTTGAAGTACATGCATCAACGGCAGCATGAGTGTCGAGGACGCCTGTGCCGTGACGTTGGCACCACGTATACGTACCGTATTGTCTTTAAGTGATTGTGCAAGTACAGGCCGCTGCGCACCGAGTGCCGGCGGCACCTGCGCCGTGACGTCGCCACCGCGTATACGTACCGTATTGTATACTTTCAGTACTTGTTGAAGTACATGCCGCTGCGCATTGACGGCAGCGTGAGTGTCGGGGATGTCTGTGCCGCGACATCGCCACCGAGTATGTATATATACCGTATTGTGTACTTCAAGTACTTGTTGAAGTACAGGCCACTGCGCATCGACGGCAACGTGAGCGTGTACCGTGACGTTGGCACGCCTGAGGCTCTTGCTGTTCTTGTGCGCTGACACCGCGTGTACAACAAGGCATGCATCTTGAAGTTCTTCTTTAAAGTGCAGGCTGCTGCGCATCGACGGCGGCGTGAGTGTCAAATGCCTCTCGCTTAACGTTGTTGGCCACATCAATTGCGCGATGCTCAGGGGGCGCTGAGCATCATCACCCGCGGTGCACGAAGCCAGTCCTCCCCCGCAGTCTGTGCGAGGCCTACTTAGCAATCATCGTGAGCTGTTAGGTGGCGCGGTTTGCGCTGCCCCTGCAAAGTCTCGACGTGTTCTTAGACCTAGGTTTGGGTTAGCAAAGTACTGACGTGTTCTCGCCATCCATCGCTGCTGGTGACGCTTCCGTCACACGGACGAACCCCCCTGTAATGCGGGCCAGAGCGAAAGCCAGTACACATCGCCACACTATGAGTCAACATACAGTTTACACAGTCTGAACACGGGTACTCTCACAGCCATGCTTTCATCGTGTTGAAGAGAGGCACCCCGGTCACAAATGGCTGTGACAGGCCGGCTCCCAGTTACGTTGAAGTTTAAATCATATTGAAAATTGGCAAACCGCGCGTGTGTCACTGCTCCGCAGGTGGACCAGGGTGAGCGCAACGTCAGGCTGCAGCGCTTCAAGAACGGCGCCACCTACAGGCTGCTACTGGTCTCCACGACTGCCGGCGGCATGGGGTTGGACATGAGCGCTGCATCTGTAAGTTGAAGTTGAAGCTGACCCATCTGCCCTCTTCAATGGTGCGCCACCGCTCGTAGCTTATACAGGCCTTGCTGTCAGGGTTCAGCAGCCTGGCGCCCAACAAGTTAAGGTCACTCCCGGTTATGTTAGAGTTGGTGGTGGAGCGAAGTACAACAGTAACGCATCTCAAAACGCGGTAACTTTAGAAGTATATGAAGTTCAAGTACAGGAAGTAAGGCCTAGGGCTGCGCCCCGTGATATGAGCGGTTGATGCAAGGCAAAACGGTGTCGCACGTCGCAAGTTGCATGCACCCCGTTCAAAAATTTCATGTAGTTCAAGCAACAGCACGTATCGGCATCTATGGTTGAAGCTTCACTTCAGGCTTGTCGTCACGAGATTTGGCTCGCTTGGCGCTGTCAACGTCTGTGTGATGATGATCAGCATCTGCCATCGACTAGCAACGCCTGCCAGGTTGCATCTGCGCGCAACTGATTCTAACGAGGCATCCCATTCTGACAGCAGCGTACCGTACCCTAAACCTACCCCCCCACTCTGCCCCCACCCTTGAACAAGTGGCGCCCGCCGCTCCCCCCTCATGTCCCCTTTCTGTACAGATGGGCACATTCGTGGAGCTGCCCTCGCACCTCCCATGGCTGTGCAGGCTGAAGACAGGCTGCACCCTAACCCTACTTTAAACCTAGCCCTTCCCCCAACTGTCAATGAAGCTAGTTCGAAGTATATAGCTTGCGCACCACTCCCCCCTCATGTCTCCTTGCTTGCGTTTCTTGCGGCTGCGGGAGGCGCAGGCCAGGCTGCACCCTAACCCTACTTCAACCCTAGCCCTTCCCCCAACTACAACTGTGAATGAAGCTTGCCCGCTGATCCCCTGACGTCGCAGGTGGGCGTATTTGTGGAGCTGCCCTCGCGCTTCTCATGGCTGCGGCAGGCGGAGGACAGGCTGCACCCTAAGCCAACTTAAACCCTAACTATTCTACTTGAACCCTCACTTCTCCCCTGACGTCACAGGTGGGCGTATTCGTGGAGCTGCCCTCGCGCTTCTCATGGCTGCGGCAGGCTGAAGACAGGCTGCACCGCCGCGGCCAGCGCGCCAGCGTCAACATCTACTACCTCATTCTCCCCCCCGGCAGCTTGGATGACAGGCAGTGGATGACCATGAGCCGCCGCCTGCGCATGGTGAGATGCATATACTTCAACTTTGAAGTGTGAGTACATGGGCACTTTTCTGAAGAAACAATTCGGTCGCCGCCTGTGCATGGTGAGGGGTAAGCCACTGATCTACATTTTCTTTAACTTAAAGTATAATCTACAGATTTACTTGAAGTACTGATGCGGTACGGCACGTGCGTAACATGCAGCGCTCCGTGCGCGACACCGGCATTTGCGGTACAAGGCTGTGTCGATGGTTGTCGCGACGTCGAGGGGAAAAAAATACCAGCACCACGGACGGCTGCATACCGCATCAGCACAATGGATGGCAGCGCTCACCTGTAGGGTTGCGCAAACGTATTTGGCCACACAGATACGGCGTATCTAGGGCGTATTTGGCAGCCAGGAATATGTCTTGAGCCAACCTCAACATGATGATATGCTGCGCGAAGGGCGTATTTGTGGAAAATGTGGCGTCTGCTCAATTTCAAGCATACAGTCCACCACAAAAGCGGCACTTGAACTCAGAAGTAAACTTCAAACTACGCTCAAACTTCGCTTTGTTGCAACCTTCTAGCTATTTGCGTGACATAGGCATGGCCATGAACGGTACTAGCATCTACGCGGCAGCGCGATGTGCATCAGGATGCCGGGTAGGTGTGCAGTGAACGGTATAGTTGAAGTTGAAGTTGAAGTTGAGGCATCGCCCCCTGTACCGGTGGTCAGCACGTTCTGCAATCTGCACACTCAGAACGCTAACGCTGGGTTGTGGGTCGTGCGGTGAACGGTGCAGTTTAGGTTGAAGTTGATCCTTGGGGCACCACTCTGTAGAACTTCCAAGTGATGTTCATTTACCGTAGATCACGGAGTATACCCCCCCCCCATTTTGTCACGCTGCGAGGCCCGTGTTCGGAAGACGGGGGTCTTATTGGTGGGGGGGGTCTTATACAACGACACTGCAGCACACAGCTACTGCAAGCAGCAGGCCACAAATGATCGTTCTGCAGCTCCTACCCTAGCACGCCTGGTGCAACTACAGTAGCATCTATGCGGCGGTGTGGTGTGTGCCACACCACCGGGTCATAGCAAGTGCGGGAAACGGTGTAGTTGAAGTTTTGTGCTCGATGCTCAGCATGTTCACCAGCCTGGGCACCGCGCCAAGTTCAACAGCCTGCACACTCAGAACGCTGGTTGTAGCTAGTGCGGTGAATGGTGTAGGTGGAGTTGAAGTTGATGCTAGCATCTACACGGCAATGCAGTGCGCATCAGGACGCCGGGTCGTGCGGTGAACGGCGTAGTTGAAGTTTGGTGAAGTTTGATTGCGGCATCGCCCAGTGCGCAGCACGTTCACCAGCCTGGGCTGCGGACGTGCTGATCGTTGTCACCAAACCCTAACCCTAATCCTATGTGGCAGGTGAGCAGCGTCTTCAACAGCGCCGAGGCTGCGCAGATGCTCGACGTCCACGCCATCACCGCGGCGGATGCACTTAAGCTGCGGCCGCGTAACCCCTTCAAGTCCCTTCCAAAACTCAACTTCAATCGCACACGTCCGTGGCATGTGAGCAGCGTCTTCAACAGCGCCAACGACGACTCGACACACTCATAAGCTGTGACCCTCAACAACACTCGCAGATCTCAACTTCAATTGTATCCCCTCCAAATCTCAACCTCAGTCGCAACTACATGCGGCAGATGAGCAGCGCCTTCAACAGCACGAGGGCCGCAGCAACTCGATACGCACGTGCTGTTCCCCTCACATCTCAACTTCAATTGCACCTATACATATGTGGCAGGTGAGCAGCGTCTTCAACAGCGCGGGCGCCGCGGAGACGCTCGACGTCCACGCCGTCACCGCCGCGGATGCACTTAAGCCGTAACCCTGCAACCCCTTCAAATCCCTTCCAAAACTCAACTTCGATCGCGAGCATCCTCGGCAGCCCTTTACACCTCAACTTCAATTGCACCTATACATATGCGGCAGGTGAGCAGCGTCTTCAACAGCGCCGAGGCCGCAGAGACGCTCGACGTCCACGCCGTCACCGCGGAGGACAGCATCGCCGACGCCGTGCGCGACGCGCGCCAGGCGCTGTCCGCCGAGCGCAAACGCGCACACAAGGCTAATAATGACAAGGCGCAGCAGCTGCCGCGCCGCCGCCGTGATCGCCATACGAATTGCGGCAGCGGCAGTGAGGATGGAGGCTGCAGCAGCAGCGGCAGCGGCAGCGGCGGCAGTAGGGCGAAGCGTAGAGGCAGCAGCAGCAGTGGCGGCGAGAGTTGTCGAGGCAGCGACGGGGAGGACGCGAGCGGCAGCAGCGACAGCGGCGGCGGCGGCGGCGGCAGCGGCAGCGCAGCCAATGACGGCGATGAAGAGGAAGCTGATGACTGCATGCCGAGTGACGCGGCCTGGCACTGGCTTGCGGGGCTGCTGAAACGGCTTGACGGCGACGACGATGCCCGCAGCAGCTGCAGCAGCAGCAATGGTGGCAGCGGCAGCAGTAGCGTTGAAGCTGTGTCTCCAGCAGCAGCAGCGGCAGCAGCAGCAGCAGCGGTGACGCCATATGTCGACGCGGCGAGTTCAGTCGGCGGACCAGATGGCGCGACCGCAGCGGCTGCAGCAGTGCCCACTATGCCAGCGCTGGACAGTGCAGCGCCAGCGTCAGGGGCTGTGGCAACAGAGCCTGCGCAGAGCGATTGCTCAGACGCAGCTGGACCAACAGCAGCAGCAGCGGCGGCGGTGCCGCAGGCAGCAGCAACGCCGAAGGCAGCGGCAGCAGCAGCTGTGAGCAGCGGCACGACAGCGGCACTCGCTGCCGCACCGGCACCGCTCCCGCCGAGTGCGTCGGTGGCATTAACAGCAGCAGCGGCGGCAGCAGCAGCGGCAGCGGCAGCGCCCGTGCTGCTGTTTGAAGTCAGCAAGCACACGGGCCGGCTGCACGTGCATGGCGGCAAGGACCAGCCCTTGGGAGCCAACTTCAGGCCGGAGGCGCTGGAGGCGTTGCTGGGGTGCCTGCGCCAGCGGGGGAGGGGGAAGGGGGTCGGGGGGAGACAGAGGGAGCGGCTCGCCTTGGAGCTGCTTGCGGAAATCCCTCGCAGACTGCGCATGCGGCCTGACGGTGAGAGAGAGAGAGAGAGAGAGAGAGAGAGAGAGAGAGAGAGAGAGACCTGCTGTACTAGCGTGACTTGATGCGTAGCTTGGAAAGGCCTTTGCATGCGCTGGTGACCTATTGCATAATACATGAGGGTGGGCAGGGGTGGGGGTGGGGGGGGTGGGGGGGGGCAATGCTACAAACTGACATCAATGGGAAGATGGCAGTGGGGCAGACTGCCAAGGTTGAAGTGACGCTACACATCTATCTCAGAACAGTGGTTTGCGCAGGGTGCTACAAGTTGTGTGGAGGCTTTCAGTCCTGACCCTAAATCCATCTCTACCCCTTCGCGATGGCAGCAGCGGCACCAGTGCTCAGCAGAGAGAGCCGCCATGCCCCTCTGGCGTTATGCATACGAGCTGCCACAGCATTTGAAAGAATGAAAACCACTGCTGGGTCGATTTTTGTTGCTGCCTGAATGCGCTCACCCTTAAGATGTATCGGCATTTGCCAACTCACTGGCAGTGCTCAGGCTACAGTAGGCCCTTTTCTGTGCTCCATGGAGGAAAGTGCAGAGGTACTGGCTGTTTGCTTTTTTATGATGCCATCATGGGCAGCCAAAAGCGCCTGTGAGAATTCGCTTATTGTTGAAAACAGCAAGCACTGCACTGCTCTTCATGAAGCTTGCAGTCTCACGGATAAAGCCACAGTTCGTTGTGTTATTTGTAGATTTTTGCGTGGAATAACTGCAAGTGACATTTGCTGATCATGCTGTGGTTGCGGCCGCGACCTTCTGACTCCACAACTGCGCACGCACCGCACCGCTGCCGTTCTTCCACGGCAATATGGTGCCTCGCGCCCGTAACGATGCTGATGTCTACCAAAATGTTTGCCAGCGATATACGACTGATACCAATAACATCACACTTTGTATTATTAGTTGAAGAGGATTGGTTGAAAAACTGCAAGTATGTCCAATGGCGATTGCCGTGGCCGCTTGCGCGCACTCAGGCAATTTGCAATCATGTCAACAAGTATGGAACAATTTGCAAGTATGTCTTAAGGCGATTGCTGTGGCGGCTTGCGCGCGCTGAGGCATACGCCAGGCGGCGGCCTTCTGACTTCACAATTGCGCAAACACCGCAGCGCTGTCGCATTTCTGATTTCTTGCAAAGGCACCGGTGCTGACGCCCCCCCCCCCCCCCCTCTCGCACGCACACACGCAGGCATACGCCAGGCAGCAGCCTTCTGGCTCGATTTTTTGCGCATTTCTCATTCCTCGCAGAAACACCAGTGCTGGCGCCGCCGCCCCCCCTCACGTGCACGCGTCACGCCAGGCCGCAGCCTTCTGGCTGACTAGTTGCATTTCTCATTCCTCGCAGAAGCACCGGTGCTGACGCCGTCGCTGCCCCTCACGCGCACACGCGCAGGCATTCGCCAGGCAGCAGCCTTCTGGCTAGAGTACCGCGCCCTCAAGAGCAGGCAGAAGGCGCTGCTGCATACCTACCCATGCAGGCCGCTGCTCCTGCTCAAGGTGAAGGAGCTGCAGGCGCTGCGCAAGAGCAAGCGCGGGCCCGTTACGGAGCGCTACGCGACCGCCGCTGCGTTGGCCGCAGACGCAGATGCCGCTGCTGCAGATGCAATCGAAGCGGCGGCGGCGGCAACGGCGGCGGCGGTGGCAGCGGCGGCGGATGCGCCAAGTCCTGGAGGCGGCAGCGGCGGCGGCAGCGCTGACGGCGGCCTGACGCAGTCGCCGCCTGAGCCGCTGATGCAGGTAAAGTTGCAGGTTCAACTTAAAAGTTCAACAGGCATGTGGCCAGCACACCGTGAGATGGTGACGTCGGTTGTCGTCATGACGAGAGACAGGAAGAGATGTGACAAGCTCTGGCGCTTCTGTTTCCTTTTGTGGGATAAAAACGATGAAGGCGCTTGTGTGGTAAAGGCGCCAACTCCGCGCTTGAGCTTCCAGAAATGCGAGCAATGCTGCTGTGCTGAGCGATGTTGCCAATATCGTAGCAATGCAGGGAAGGCGCGGCTGCTGCAGTATACCACGGTAATTGGCGGAAGGCACTTGCGGCTCACCATCCCTTGTCATCTAGAGCTCCACGATCTTTTGATTCGTTTTCATACATGGCAAGTCTGTCTCAGCGGTTGAGTTGAAGTTGCGGCACCGCTGTTCCTGAAGTTGCAGTGCCACCCGACTGCCGCTCAATGTCAGCAACAGTCGCGGCATGCTGCTTGCGTGAAGCTAGTAGTGTTTCATAGGGTCAAAGAGTCTGATATCATCGTTGGGATGGGCGTAGACTAGGGCTACAATTAGGGTTTGGATTATGGGTGGGGTAAAGGTTTACCTAGCGCTATGCCTTGCCCTAACCCTGACCTAACCCTACCCCTTATCCTAACCCTAATCCTGACCCTTGCTCTACCCTGCCCCTGAAGGCAACTTCACAAGATGCGCAGTGCAATGAGGCCGTCCACCGCAGTGCATTTCTGAGCTGATGGAAAATCCCACTGGCAAAATGCAGTTCTGCTAGCTGCGCAATAAGATGTTGACGACCAGACTGCCGATATCAAGCGATTGTTGCGGCACGGTGCCGGTGCTCCGCTTTTAACACTGTGTGGTGTAGTAGACAGGCAGGCACTTTCACGGCAGGATGTGGCGACACCGGCAGCGTGCTACTCACCCTTACCCTAACACTAACTCAAGTGTGGAATACACTGCCTTTCTGATGCTGTGGCTTCAATCCATGCACCTACGACCGTTGACGATGCTTTGCCTGGTAATGCGCAACACACTGCGGCTGCAGACGGCATCGCACAGCATCGTGGAGCTGACGGCAAGACGCAGCGCTATCAGCAGCACATATTTATGAACAGACAGCCAGTCTGACGCTGTTGTTTCAGTTTATGCGCCTCCCACCGTTGACGTTTCGCACTGTATTGTGTGCATCGCGCCGCTGTAGCAGGCGGCATCGCACCGCATCGTGGAGCTGACAGACAAGTTCAACGGCAAGACGCGGCGCTACCAGCAGCGCATCTCGACCATGGGGCAGGCCCTGTGCATCGTGTGCCCCGCGCCGGTGCCGTGCAAGGTGTGGCCACGTGCCATGATCGACCTCTTCTGCAGCGGCGCGTGCTACAAGGGGTACACCGTCAAGGTGTCGGGGAAGGGGCTGCGGCAGGTGCGTCACCTGCAGAAGTCAGTTTTGAAGTTGAAGCTTGGACCCCTGGTGGCGTGCGCAGGCGGCGCGTGAGAGCGCTGCACCCTAGTGACTCCAGCAGCACCATTGTGAATAATCACACAACATACATGCGCACACTGCCAGCATGACTATGCCGCGCCACCATTCACCATCGAGTATGGCATTAACCTGCGGCAGCATGCATACTGGGGATGCGAGGGTCGATGCGCTCACGTGACTCTCGTAATGCCTGCTGACAAATGCAGCGCTATGCTTTGAGGCACTACAATTATACACGCATCCTTGCGCCTGACTCCATGCGTGGACGGTACTCAAGCGCAGCCTCCATATATACATTTGCAGCGCCTATTGACACGCACTTACCCTTGCTTGTCGTGCCACCCCCCTCACCCCCAACCGCACATAAGCATCGCTCGTCGCGTCATGCATCGTTGTGATGCCGTCAGTAAACCCAGATCGCCATTAACTTTTGCTGTGCGTGCAGCCAGCGCTCGAGTGCGATTGTGGTGTCTGCCAGGCGCACCCGTCCGCGTGCCCACCCGTTACATGTGCTTGTTGACGGCACACACCCCCCCCCCCACTCTGCACCCTCGCCCGACCTGACAGCTCACCATCATGCCTGCCCTGACCCCTCACCTCCCATCTTGTACCGTTGACCCCCACCCACCCCCTACCAAACCCCCGACCCTCACCCCATAACCCCCCCCCAACCCCCTGCGCGCACGCCAGGCGGTGCTCGAGCGCGACCACGGCGTCTGCGACGCGTGCGGCCTCGACACGCTCTCCCTCGTAGAAGCGCTGCGCGCGTACGCGCTGCACGTAGACCGCCGCGCCACCCTCTTCACTCGCGACGCGCGTTACGCACAACCGTCATACGCTGCTCTTGCCGAGCGCCTCATAAGCGACCCCGCGCCAGGCGCCGCGTGGCACGCCGACCACGTCGTCGCCGTCTACGAGGGCGGGGGCCAGTGCGGCGTCGACAACGTGCGCACGCTGTGCGTCGCGTGCCACGCGGAGGTCACGCGCGGACAGGCCGCGGCGCGTGCCGCGGAGCGCCGCGCCGCTGGCGCTGGCGCTGCTGCTGCTGGCGCTGCCGCTGCTGCTGCTGGCGGCAGCGGCGGCGGCGCGCAGCAGGGCGGCGGCGACGTTCGCGGCGGCAGTGGCAGTGATGGCGGCGGCAGCAATGCGGTGGTGACTAATGATGGCAGCAACGGCGGCAGTGGAAATGCCAGCAGCGGCAGCGGCGACGGCGGCGTCGCCGCCGCCGCTGCAATGCAGTGGGTACAGGCAGCAGCAAGCGGCGGCGGCGGCGGTGTTGGCACCAGCAGCTGCGATGCTACTGCTGCGAGTATCCACGGTATCAGCAGCGCTGGGGCAATCGATGACTGCTTTGGTGTGCAAGCAGGCGACAAAGCTGATGATGCTGCCTTCTGCATGGCAGGCGTCACGTCACACGCACCGGAGAGCAGCGCCATGGATGTGGACGAGAATCAGAAGGGCGACGGGATTCAGTCAGGGCTAGCGATGCTCAACTTCAGCAGCATATTTGAGACAGACGACGGCGATCTGCGGCTGCGGCGCAAGCGGAAGGCGCTGCCGCTGCACGCCTTTGACAGGTGCCGCCGCCCGCCGCTGCAGCCGCTGCTGTCCCAGAGCTCGCAGGATTGCGATGCCTGAGTCGCTGCACGGGGATGGATATGTGCACTGCGCGCCGCTACTACTTGAGTACAATGTATTGTTTCGCCTGTTGGCAGGGCTGATCACACAATTCAATAGCTCGAGACTATTCAAGAATACTCTGGTCCAACCTCTGTCTGAGTGCGTGTGTGCGCCTCTTGACTGTGAAGCTCTGTGACTTGTGCCATTGTCTGATTGTATGGGGTGACTGCGGGCTCTCTGATCTAGCACTTCTCACCATGATCCTCTTACTTACAGGAGTACCTTTTATAAAGTTCCACTCCCTTACTCAGGGTAAGTATGTATGCAGGCAGTAAGTGGTTGATACCAGGACATGAGGGTGCGGCATGCCGTGGGTGATGTAGCACCACTGGCAGGCAGCGTGTGTTCACATATTGAGCAGTGTCAAAAGCCCAACATGAAATGGAGCAGGCGACATCACATTGCAACAGCTGCATGCCACTGCAGCATTGCACAGCGGCGGCAGCAGCAGTGTCACGTACATTTGCAAGAAGAGAGTCTGTGCCTTCACGCTGTGGTCAGCAAGGTCAGGCCCTTTGATGCCTGCTCTGACTTGCTTGTGAAATGACTGACGAAACACACATGTGCATGACCTCATGATACTTGCTGTATGCCTAGAATAGCACTTTCAGTTCAAGTACACCTACGCGGTTGTGGCAGAAATGCTGTGACAACAACCATGACAAGCTGCCGTTGGCTGCAGGTCACGGAGCTCACCCACTGAACATGCACCGTCACAAATTAAAGCACTCCCATTACAGGACACAAGTATGAGCATGACACTCGCCGAAACATCAAGTTCAGCACATTGGACAGTGACCAAACCCCCCCTTTCCCACTCGCCGCGCCCCCCCCCCCAATCCACGGAGGTGTCAGAAGTGCACATGCATAGAGTTTGTGCTCATCATCTCCATACACAACATCAACGTCAACTGTACATAGAATGCACTGCACGTATGCACTTGGAGCAGGTTCGGAACCGCGCGCCGCCAGCAGGCGCATGCACCACCCTCAAAACATCATCAAAGCGCCTGCCAAAAGTGTTCGTTGCAACCAGATCAAAATGCACTCTGTCATTAAAAGAAAGAACAATTCAGAGCGCCCTGACATGTCACGGCGGCGCTTCTTTCCGCCGCGGCGGCGGCAGATCCGGCGGGTACGCGTGCGCCGCAAACTCGCTCGCCACGCCTACAACATCCGTCAAGTTCAACACGGCGTGCGTCCAGTGCGGCGGCACAAAGACCACCTCCCCGGGCCCCTGCACAAACTCCAGCGCCCCCTGGGGAGGGCCCCCCCCTTCCCCTTCCCCTGCCCCATTGCTCAGCCAGTGCGAGCTGTGCGCGCGCGTCGTCAGCGCCGCGCACGGCGGCAGCAGCGCCCAGCGCTTGTAGCCGTACACGCACGCGTTCCACGCGCTCGTGTGCTCGTGGAACGGCGCGCCGCTGCGCGGCGGCCCGCAGTAGAAGGTGAAGCTCTGCGCGGCGTCTAGGAAGGGCGTCATGAGAGGCGGCAGATCTATGTCCTCCCACAGCGCCGACAGCGCATGCGGCGCGCACGTCTCGAAAACGTACAGGGCGTCGCCGTTGGGCGCTACCGCCGCCACCGCGCGCGGCCACTGCGCCACAAACTGCTGCAGCGTCGTGTCCGTCCACTGAGCACTGCCGCCGCTGCTGCCGCTGCCGCTGCTGCCGCCGCTGCTGCTGCCACTGCCGCTGCTGCTGCCACTGCCGCTGCTGCTGCCACTGCCGCTGCTGCCGCTGGCGCTGCTGCTGCCACTGCCGCTGCTGCTGCTGCCATCAGCAGCGGCGGCAGCAGCATCGTCGCCGGCAACGCCGTAGCCCGCGGCGTGCGGTATGCCGGACGCGCGCACGCGCATGCCGCCGTGCCGCCGCAGCAGCTGCGGCTTTGACCAGCGCTCGCGCGCTTCCCCGAGCGGCAGTCCCGCCACCACAACGGGGCGATTCAGCGACAGCCCCCGCTGCACGAGCTTGATGAGCTGCGTCTGCCACAGCGCGCCGCTGCTGCCGCTGCTGCCGGCGCCGCTGCTGCTGCCAGTGCCAGCCGCTGACGACAAGTCTATGCGAATGACCCCCGGAGAGTCGGCCGGCAGGTACGGTACCCATTCTCCTCCAGTCAGCGCTTCTGACCAGTCGCTGCCGCCCGCAAGCGGCGGCGGCAGCGGCGGCAGTGTCGCAGGAGCTGGAGCAGCGCGCAACAGCTCACTGCGCTTTGCGTGATGATGGGCGGGCTCAGCAGCAGCAGCGACAGCAGCGACTGCCGCTGCCGCAGGGGAGGCTGCAAGCGCTGCTGCGGCGCCAGCGTCGCCCGCCACCGCCGCCAGCGCCGCGGCGGTGCGGCCGAAAGCGTCGCGCAGGCGGCCATCAGCACCTGCGGCGAGCAGCACGCGCGCGGCGGCGCCGCCGTCGCCCGCCGTCGCCGCCAGGTGCAGCGGCGAGAGCTGCCAGCGGTGGGTCTGCGCGTTCAGCGCGCGCGCCGCGCCGCCGCCGTTGCGGCGCGCGAGCAGCCACTGTAGCAGCCGCGGCGAGCCGTACGCGCCGGAGGCCATGTAGTGGAGGAGCGTCCACCCGCCCTCGCCGCACCCCAGGCGGCGCCCCGCTGCCGCCAGGTCTGCGCCAGTGCGATTCGCCAGCGCGTGCAGGGTGACCGCGCACCACGCCGACGCCACCTCCATGAGCTCCGCCACGCGGATGAGCGGATTGGATGACGGGATGTTTGCGGGGTACGTTGACAGAGCCCAGAAGCGGACAAGGGATTGGATTCCGGGGCGCTGGAAATCGATGAGCGCTGCGGCAGCGGTGTCGAGCTCTGCGTAGGGTTTCATGGGCGAGCTGCGGCCGCCGTCGCGGACCACGGCGATGCTGCTTTGAATTCTGTCTGGCACTGTCAGCAGCGCGCTGACGAGGACCTCCGCCCACTTCCGTGATGAGATCAGCGCCGATGCTGCGGGGAACAAGTCGTCGCTGCGCGGTGGTGCCCGGGCTGCGGCAGTGTAGGCGGGACTGCAGGGCGCACCGAGCAGCAGCTGCAGCGCAGCGAGGTTGTGGGATGTGGCGATGGCGTCGACCACAGCTGCAGCTTCCTCTGCGCCCGGTTCACCATCGTCTCTTGCTGTCATGAAAGCTTGGACGGCTTCCAGATCGCCAGCATGGATCGCCCTGCAGATTGGGTAGCGAGGTCTGCGATCCTGGGTGTCCGGGACGTCGGTGTCAGGTTCGCGTCGCGCCGTCTCCTCTGCACCTACAAACTCTCTGTATCCCAGCAAGCACCTCCACAGCAGCGTCCCCACGATCAGCGCTACCGCCACAGTCGGTACTGTGACACCGGACAGCAGCCAGCTACTGGAATCGTACAACAGCGCTGACTCCTCCATGATGACAAGGACACCCATAGATCTACAGAAGGTGCATGTGGGCAGCGTCTGGGCACAAACTTGAAGTCTCCTACTTCCCACACGCATACAAGCTACAACGTTGACCTTAAAAGTTAACCGACGGCTGCAGGTAGCATGAAGACCTGCTTGGCTCTGGCGGCGGTGGCCGTGGGCACGCCGACAGCGCTGGCGTTCGTGCCAAGCAGCAGCTTCACGGCCACTTTGGCGTCTGCAGCTTCAGCTGGTGCATGCAGGCGGTCTGCAGTTCGCATGGCGGCGCTGGAGTTCGCTGGCGCGCCAGTCAACACAGTGGAGTCTCTGACGCGGACGACAGAACTGGCATTGGAAGGAAAAGATGGTTTCAAGAAGAAACTCTCTTTGCTGGGTAAGCCATGCTGAATGATGGTGTGCAGATGGTGTGTTGGGCGGCGCCGTTTCGTCTGGGGCAAGAGGCAAGCACGCGGGGCGCACTTCATGTGATGCATGCTGTTATGCGTCGCAACGCAGTTGGATCAAGGCAAGGCGATCTTTGAATGGCTGCCATCCTTGTACTAATCCTCTCATTCAACATCATTTCACTGGCAGCATCAAAATTCATGTACCCCTTGCAGGCAGCACGGGCAGCATCGGCACTCAAACACTGGAGATTGTGGAGGAGAAGCCTGAATTATTTGAAATAGTAGCGCTGGCGGCTGGCGGGAACATTGATCTACTGGCTGAGCAAATAGTCAAGTTCAAGCCCAAGGTGCGCCCTCCTCGATTAGCTACAGCTGCGCATGCACACAAGAGCGTCTGAATGCCAACTTGTCCTGCTATACGATCGCTTCTTTGCTGTTGGCTGGTAATGGCATTAGTATTTGTTGGCTGGCGTCTAGCAACGCAAAAGCTTGTCAGGTCGAATGTTTTCAAGTTCTGCAAAAAAGGGGACGGGGATGAAGGAGTCCAAGTTTGGTTGACCCTCTTTGCTTTGCAACACAGAGAGGTTGACCACATACACTTTTTGTCGCTCACAACGGAGCTATCTGAGTGTACCAGTACGGGTCAATGCCAGCTGTTCTTCTCATGTCGCTCTAGAAAAGCACACGTGCACTCATGTTGAAGTTCATGTTGGATGCGTTGGTACAGACACGCACTAAGGTAGTAATGCTGCTTGTCACTTCGCATACATCCGTCAAGAGGCGTGGCATTGGGTTTTGTTCAAAGTAATACTCTTGGTCTCATCATCAATTACGTTGATGATATCATTGGCAACAGCTTCTCTGTGCTCTGATGACAGCTTCATGAGCATGTCCCGTAGGCAGAGCCCGCACCGCTGCGTCATCAGCCGCCAAACCAGGCCTTCAACTTCAGATTCGAATGTTCTACTTCAACATCAGGTGTTCAACTCCTGACCGTGCGCCAGTGTCAGTCGACGCTGCGCACCAACCACACATCGAGCACTACTTCACATGTTCCACATCAACATCAGGTGTTCAACTCCTCATAGTGGCCAGTGCCAGTTGGTGCTGCAATACCGGCCAACCACTTAACACGCCCCCATAATCTTCAGCTGCGGGAATTCATGTCGGCTGCTTTTGCACTGTGCGCAGATGGCGAGCGTGGGGGATGAGAAGCTGCTGCCCCAATTAAGAGCACGCCTCAGCGAAATGGGGCTCAAGGAGGCAAGTGTCACGACTCTGAAGACTTGTTTGCTTCTGCTTCTTTCCTGACCCTGGCTTGCTATAAACAGTCTTGTTCTACACCTTAGTCGGTTTGGGGACTTGCAATGCACACCATGATCAACATGTGCAAAACGATCACCGACACCAGTCTCACACCTGTCCGTTTAATTCAGAACGATTTAATTTGCGGCTTGCACGTTTCGGGCTGATCTGTCCTCAGGGTTAAGGTTAGGGTTAGGGTTAGGGTTTGCTGTCCTGCTGTCGTTGCTGAGGCAAGGAAGTGCGCCTGGAAGCCGTCATGCACCAGACCAGCAGACCGCAGCAGCGCCACTCTGCATGTATGTTCTTGATTGTGACAATGTACTACCGCTTGCCATGTGTCTGCTGGACAGCATCGCTGTTCTGCACATTTATGTTCTTGGGACGTCACGAAGTACCAATACTACCGGTCAGTGACGCGCCATAGTGCCATGGAACTGAATGCGGCTACAGGCACTTCTCGAAAAAGTATTGTGAAAAAGCCCAGATGATCGATGTCAAGCATGCGGCCAGAGTTTACATATACCCCATGTGACCAAGTGCCTCAAAGCTCGTTGATGATCACTCCAAATAACATGCATCAGTGCTCAACTGACACGTCTGTCGCCACCAGAGTGTCGCTGTTGAATGCGGCTACAGGCCATCTTACACAGCATGTTTCTCGGTACTTTAAGAAGTGCGCATATACATGTGGGGTTTTAACTTCCATGTAGTGCATATACATATGTGGGCTCTCAGTGCTGTTCTGACCTATGCAAGCTATCATCATTCCAATCCTGCAGAGCCAGTTCCCGGAGCTCGCTGCGGGACAGGCGGGGATAGTGGCGGCGGCGTCGCACGATGACTGCGACACTGTGGTCACTGGTGCGTCCCCACTTGCAGTTTCACCCCACGTGATTGAAGTTCATTGGGAGTGCAAGTGGTTGCAAAAACTGGTGCCTGACAGCGATTCAGCATGCAATGCGCAGAGTGCAGCCAGATCTGGTGCTCAAGTGCAATTCAGGCCGCAATGCGCAGCCTGTTCAGCTTGTGCTGGTTGGTTCAGAGCGTGGGTTCTAGTGACTCGATTACTTGGCGATTCAGCTGGCGTGCTATTGTGAGAGCCAATAACTTGAATTTGTGGTAGACGCGGCAGCCATTGTACAGCAGGCTGGCCTTAGCAATAGACCGGTTTTGGGTGAGTGTCTAACCCTAATTTTAGCCCTAGAGTGTGCATCATAGTGTGCGGGTGTGCATCATAGTGTGCTGCATTCATTCCAACCTGTACTTGTATTACGTAAGGTTAGGGTTAGAGATATGCATGCCCATTAGTAATGCAACACACACGGCTATTGTGGAAACCTTGTATAGTGCAGCAGTGCGCATCAAATATTGTAACTGCCACGGCACGTCGGAGTCAGGCACGAGAGCAGCTGTTTTGCCATGTACTGCTGCTTCCCTTACAGGCCAGCCAGCGAAAATCACTGCGTGGATGATGTCAGAAACCAGAACGCCTTTAGACTTCCCATCTGCAACACAAAAATGTGCAGCACCATCTCCAACTTCAAGATGGTGATGCACAAAGCCATGTACCGCCGTTGTGCCCCGCCGTAACCTCCCAGAATTGTGGGCTGCCTGCTGTTGAAGGAAGCGCGCCAGATGATAGTGTTGGCCACTCAAGAGACGCTGTTCAAGGAAGGACTTTAATCTCGAATCCTGACAAAATAAGCCATTCACGTCGCCATTGTGCCTCACTACCCATGATACCCAGGCATTGTGGGCTGCGCGGGCCTGCTGCCCACGGTGGAGGCCATCAAGAGGCGTAAGACGATAGGGCTGGCCACTAACGATACGCTCATCACGGGCAGCACCATTTTGAAGTACTCAATTACAGCCTCAACTTCTCACACAAAAAGCCATTCACAGCTTTGCCTCACTCCCAATGACATCCAGGCATCGTGGGCTGCGCGGGCCTGCTGCTGACGGTTGAGGCCATCAGGAAGCGCAAGACTATAGCGCTGACCACTAAAGAGGCGATAGTCAAGAAATAACTATAATCACCTCACCAACAAGCCATTCACCGCCGTTTCGCCCCGCCGCAATGCCCCAGGCATCGTGGGCTGCGCGGGTCTGCTGCCGACGGTGGAGGCCATCAAGAAGCGCAAGACTATAGCACTGGCCAACAAGGAGACGCTCATCGCCGGGGGGCCCGTGGTGGTGCCGCTGTGCCGCGAGTACGGCGTGGACATGATCCCCGCGGACTCGGAGCACAGCGCCATCTTCCAGTGCCTGCAGGGGTTCCCGCCGGGGGCGCTGAGGCGGATCATTCTCACGGCGTCGGGGGGGGCGTTCCGCGACTGGCCCATTGAGGATCTCGCCAAGGTGGGTCGGTGCAGATAGGTGGTGCTCTGGAGGGGGGGGGGGGGGCTTGACTTGCTTGGTTGGTGTCTCCGTGGGTATTGTACGTCGGTGATGCACGAGTGTGTGTGTGTGGGGGGGGGGGGCGTTCCGCGACTGGCCTATTGAGGATCTCGCCAAGGTGGGTTAGTGGTAACCTTAACCCCATCACTGACCCTCATCTAACCCCAATTCTGGCCTATTGAGGATCTCGCCAAGGTGGGTCGGTGCGGATCGGTGGCAACCCTAATCCTAACCCTCGCCCAAACCCTGACCCTGTCCCTAACCCCCAACCCTAATTCTGGCCCATTGAGGATCTGGCCAAGGTGGGTGCGGATTCGTGGTGCTCAGGGGGGGGAGGCTTTTTATCTGCTTGTTTGGTGTCTGCGCGGGTGTTGTATGTGGGTGCTGCTCGTGCGTGTGTGTGTATGTGTGAGGGGGGGGGGGAGGAGGAGCGTTCTTTCATGGCGTCGGGGGCAGGGGGGGAGGGGGGAGGGTGCGACTGGCCCGTGCAGCATCAGTCGCCGATGCGCACACCCAAGAAATCTCTCTTTCACACAAGTAGCATTGATGAAGTTGCATTGTTGAAGTTGCGATGTCGACTGCCTCTCATGATGCTTGTTCATTGTGACCGCAGGTGACGGTCGCCGTTACCCTCAAGCACCCCAACTGGCAACTTCTCATGCACGAAACGGGGCTGCTTCTAAGCTAGCATGATGTTACATTGTTGAAGTTGCAGTGCTGAAGTTGTTTGTTGACGGCTCGTCGTGTTGCCTGTTCACCGTGACGGCAGGTGACGGTCGCCGACGCCCTCAAGCACCCCAACTAGGCCATGGGCGCCAAGATCACTGGCAACTCCTTGTACACCAAGCGGGCTTCTTCCACGCTAGCATTGTTGAAGTTAAAATGTTGAAGTTTATTATTGAAATTGCATTGTTAATCGCCCTATTGTGTCACATGTTCGGTGTGACGGCAGGTGACGGTGGCCGATGCCCTCAAGCACCCCAACTGGGCCATGGGCGCCAAGATCACAAGAGTTCTTTTTATGCTAGAATTGTTGAAGTTACATTGTTGAGGTTACATTGTGACGTTACAATGTTGAAGTTGTGTTATTAACCGCTCATCGTGTTGCCTCTTTATTGCGACGGCAGGTGACCGTGGCCGATGCCCTTAAGCACCCCAACTGGGCCATGGGCGCCAAGATCACCGTCGACAGCGCCACCATGATGAACAAGGGCCTGGAGGTTATCGAGGCGCACTACCTCTTTGGCAGCGACTATAACGACATTGACATTGTCGTGCACCCGCAGTCCATCATCCACTCCATGGTGGAGGCGCAGGACACGAGTGTCATTGCTCAGCTCGGCTGGGCCGACATGCGCCTGCCGCTGCTGTACTCCATTTCGTGGCCGCACCGCATCCGCATGAGCTACAAGCAGGTGAGCAGCAGGGTGTGTGTAATCGTAACTGCAGCAAGTAAGTGAGCGCTATGGGGTGTGTGCAACTGTCGCCGGAGCTGCCGCTGCTGTACTCGATTCGTGGCCGCACCGCATCCGCATGAGCTACAGGCAGGTGAGAGCGCTGTAATAGTAACTGTGGCAAGTAGGTGAGCGGCAAGGACGCGTAACAACCTAAGCGGGTGAGCAACAGAGGGCGCAAGTACTGCTGCTGTACACCATCTCGTGGCGGCACTACATCCGCATGAGCTACAAGCATGTGAGCAGCAGGGGGGTCAGCGCTATGGGGACGGGTATGTAACTGTCGCTGCAACTGCCGCTGCTGTACTCCAATCCGTAGCCACGCCGCATTGTATGAGCTACAAGCAGGTGAGCAGCAGGGGGATGAGCGCTACGGGGGGGGGGCTGCTGTTCCTCATCGCGAGCTATGAGCTACAAGCAGATGAGCAACAGCGCTCAGCACCGGGGGACTGTGTAACTGCCGCTGTAACTGCCGCTGCTCTACTCCATTGTGTAGCCGCACCGCATGCTCATAAGCCGCAAGTGGGCAAATAGAACGCGCTCAATGTGCGTGTATTGCCGTGTACACCGCTCGAATCATTGGCCTTCCAGGAGCGGCTGTTGGAGCCTGGCGGTGGTGGTGTACTCCAGTCCATGGCACGAGCGCACTTCGTGTGATTGGTTGACTTGTTGGTGGTAGACGAGGCTATGCTGCAGAGGGTGGTATGCTCGTGCTTTCCGTTGCAGTGCGCAGAGCTATCGTTACACTGCTGTGATGCTGGTGCTGTACTCCACTCCATGGCGCGAGTGTGCTACAAATGTTTGAATGACTGGTTGATGGTAGACGAGACGATGCTGCAGGGGTAGGTATGCTCGTGCTTAGGGTTAGGGTTAGGGTTAGGTTTTATTACTTAGGGTTTGAGGTTAACTGTGCGCGCAGCACCGCGCGCCAGTCGTGTGTGGCCAGGCACCGAGGGCTGGTAGTGGCTTTGTAGTAGCAGTGAAGCAGTAGAGTAGAGGAAGTGTGCTCATACGATACAGCGTGGAGCGCTGCTGCTGCTGCATACACATCCTCTTTTTGGTCACAGGGGGCACAGGCGATGGCACTGACTGCGTGATGAACGCTTGAGCTCGGACACCGCACACAGTATTCGCCAAACACATTGCCGCATACACATTGCTCAGGGGATTTTGGTGATTGTCCAGCATATATGTGTGTATGTATGTACTTCTACTTGAGTGGCGGAAACCGCATGAAACATGCAAGACATGCAGCACTTGTGCTCGTGTCAAGGGTATGATCACACGCATCTGTGACTGCGATCGAACATGTGAATATGTATGTATTGACCCCTGCTCTTGCCTTTGCCATGGCCGCTTTGTTGTGCGCCGCAGTTGGACTTGGCATCCATCGGGCAACTGACGTTCAAGGAGGCGGACAGGGTCAAGTACCCGTGCATCGACCTGGCGTACGCGTGAGTGGAGTGTCTCTTTTCTATACTGCAACTTCAAGTGTATGATTGCATACGTGTTCTCTACAATCATGCCGACTATTGTAACTAGCAGGCATCGGTATCAAAGTCACATCTGGATATTTTGAGTGTACAAGCTGAAGGCCGTCTGCATCGTGTTGGTCCTGTGCTTGTCTTTCAAACGCTGGTGTGGTGCTGTTGTGCGTGACGGTTTAAACAAAACTTTGCACTAACTGCAAAGCGTTGTCAAGAATGGAATTGCTGCTGACAGAGGAGGCCACATCTGGTGCCTGTGCGCCTGATGATGGCAATCCTCGTACCAAACCTTTCACACCTTAGACGACATCATGTCGCGACATGGTCGTCCACACGACATGAAGTCTGAAAGGCATGTCACGACATGGTCGTTCAGAACGACAGGATTCTCAGATGAAGCAGTCGACATATGTTGCCTGAACGACATGAAGCATGGCAGGCATGTCACGACATAGTCGTGTAGACGACATGAATTTTATCAGCAGCAGTCGACGTTGTCGCGACCTTAACGACATACAACGACATAGTTGAAGCTAGAAAGTTGAAGTACGATAATGACCGTTATTGCAGCTACATATTGCTTGCCACCGACTGCTGCAAAAGTGGTGTTGTGCTATGGCAGCCTTACACCACCCTCTGTAAAACCGTCATGTTCAACTAGTTCGTTCACCGAAGTTCTCAGTGTTACGCCGCATCCTTCAGCCGCTGAATAGGGTTTGAATCGCTACGCTGAAAGATGCTTTGGGTGTTGGGGCTTGCATTCACTGCAAGGCACATTCGGGGTGTATCTACCAGCTTAGCGTCTTCCTCACGCCCTTACGATGGAGCTGACCCTTTCGGGTTAAGTAATAAATACACCGAGGAGGAGCTTTTACGACCTCGAGGATGCAGCAGGGATCAGAGCCTGCGCCAGTGTCGTCCGCCGCTTTAACGAGACTCTCTGATTGGGGCAGCGTCACCGCATTATTGATCCTGTGTGCACTGCTGTGCACACACGACATGTTTACGACATACGCGACATGACACGACATGAAGTGCAGCAACCTTGCGTCGACATGGTCGTGTAGGACGACATGAAGTAAGCGAGCCGTGCGCAACACCGTCGTCTGCGACGACATGAGCCCAGCAAACGGTGCGCGACTCCGTCGCGACATGACTTCTGGCTGCACCGTCGCGACATGTCGTCGCGACTATGTCGTGAAAGCATCATGTCGTCTAAGGTGTGAAACCTTTGGTCGCCTCCACGGCAAAGATCAATGTAGCGCGCTGCAGAACTTCAATTTTGTCTGCTGCTCGCTGCCGCAGCGCATGGCGCCCCGGCGGCACCATGACGTTACAGGTGGCTCCATCTGGTGCCGGTGAAAGCGCCATCGCCTATATCAAACCTTCAGTTGCCTCGACGGGAAATGCCAATGCAGAACTTCAATTGTGTCTCTGCCGCTCGCTGCTGCCGCAGCGCGGGGCGCACCGGCGGCACCATGACGGCGGCCATGAACGGCGCCAACGAGCGCGCCAACGAGATCTTCCGCAACGGCGTCATCTCGTACCTGGACATACCGCGCGTCATCGAGGCGGCCATGGAGGCGCACAAGAAGGACCTCAACATGGCGCCGCGCTTGGACGACATTGTGTCGGTGGACGCGTGGGCGCGCACGTGCGTAGACGACGCCGCGCGCAAGCTCAGCGTCGTCCTCGCGTGAGTCGCTTCGTCAGCGTGCGCTTGTCAGTTACGTGGCAGTTACGCGGCAATTACAGCTAGTTGTCGCGGCGCGCGCCCTTGCGGAGGACGTACGGCGGTTGCATGGCAGTTACAACTGGCGTGACGGCGTGTGCATGCACGTGGGCAGCGTGGCGTGCACTCGCAAGCGCCGCGCTCGCGTAGGGGCCGGGCCCTGCCCTCGCGCGTGCGTCAGTTACGGCAGTTACACTTGGCGTGGCGCATACACGCGCTGCTCTCGGTACGCCAGCCATGCCCCTCGCATGCGTCCAAGCAGCGTTCTGGATGTTGCACGCACGGCGTTGCGTTCGGCGTATGCATGCTCGTGAGTCAGAGGGGTGCTAAAGTACAGTGCTGCTGGCATGCCCCACTTCCGTGGCGTTTGTGCGGTTTGCAGATGCACGGCACAGCACAGCACATGCGCGCGCGCCGCCGACAGTGATCGTTAAATCTGTCACCCATCTGGATCGCACACTTTCAGACATAAAAAAATTCAATTTCCAGGAGGTTTCGTCGCGAAAATGCAGGTTCATTGCACTTTATATGCGCTCTGCAAGAACTGTCTTTTATGGGCTGCACACAACGCCCGATGCTTGTTGTACGGATGCATCACACCATACAAAGCGCCTGCACGGGCCAGCCCTTCTGTTCAGACGGCTCAGCTCTGGATGTTGCTGGGTACCAGCACTGTGTTTTTACCACCACATGGCAGCTCTTTTGGCATCCAGGCTATGTTGTGATGGTGCCATGTCGCCAGTGCACTCGTCTTGTGAAAATCTCGCTTGGGCACGAAAAAGTGGCCAAGGGTGGTACACTTCAACTTCAAGTTGGATGTTGATCAGAATCTGTCTGCCGAGATTCGCAGCGAATTGTCAATTGCAAAGACCAACACTCCCTACAGGACACAAGCGCGCTGCATACAGGCAATACGCTCAAGCAAGGCACACCGACAAGCCCATTGATGGGAGGTCAAATCCTACTGCATGCACTTGTACCTCACACACAACGCTGAAACCAAAACTTTCAGCAATTTTCGCGGGGAGTGCCTTTCCCAGCAAGTATGGTAGTCAGTACTGTCAGCCCATCGAACTGCAGATTGGGCCACCGTTGCCGATTGGGCCACGATTACGCTGAACCTGACATGTTAGGCTGTCGCTGTGGTGGCTTTGCTTAGTTTGAGGCAAAGACGCCACAGCCCAACATGTTTTAAGCAAAGCCACTACAGCCCAGCATGTCAGGTTCAGCGAGACGGTGGCCCAATCCGCAACAGTGGCACAATTTGCATACACATACATAGGGGCGCAAGCAAAGGAGACTGGTTCCTACACAGGTCCAAGTTGGTCGAGGCAATGGCATGAATTGCGCACGCACCCAACAGTACGCACACAGCTGCTGTGATGTCGACTACCCATCGACATTGGAGACTACTCAGGCTAAAAATCAATTGTGTACACCTCCGGAGTCCTAGCAGCATGCTGCAGTATGAACGAAGTCCGCTCTTCTACATGCCCAGTTTCATACGGTACTCCGTGCACATAATATCGTCGTCGCTCTTGTAATTGTAACTGAGGAATACGTAATAATCTGTGTTGCACTACAAAACGCTGAGCGCATGCATGTCAAAGTGCGCACCTCTCCATGTTGAAGGCTCAAGGGCAGACTTACTGAGGAAATCAAGCCCTGCAGGTGCCAACAGAAGGAACTGCAGCTGCAGGCAGGACGGGCCCGAGCTCGCTCGGCTCGGCGCCATGGCAGACAGTGGTATCGGGCGTCCTGTTTGTCACCTCAAGCAGCCCATCACAACTACTACGTCAGAGCCAGTCAGGGACCAACACCCCCCGCAGGACGCGCACAGCAGAGAGTGTCGATGCTTCACTGCTCCTTCTGCACAACAAGGCTCAGCAGCTCTGTCTGAACGTCTTGCACAGCAGGCTGAGCAGGAAGGGCGTTGGTCGCTGATTCCTGCAAGACAGCGTCCGCGCAGGGCGCCGGATGTAGCTGCCAGGTGCTGACTAAGTGCTCGGAGCGGAGATTGGATAAGAGGTCCTGGTTGTGTAGAGAGAGCAGCAAAGTATCGACTTCTCTGCTGCTGGCGTCTTGCGGGGAGGTCGCGGGTGATGGTCGCTCTGTAGTACGAGTGATGGGGTGCTCGCTGTGGCCAACACAAGACGCTTGCAGGAAGGTGGCGCAGGGGTGAGATGGGCATTGAGTCTGCATCCTCGGCGAGCAGGCGTGCGCGCTACTGCTTTGCCTTGTGTGAATGTTCTCATGCTTCTTGCATCAGTGACTCGCCTGAAAGTTCCCGGACCACTCACGTTCTCTCACGGGGCGTCGCACGGTCCCACAGCGCGCGGTGGACCAAAGGCTGGGGTGAACGGATTGCCGATCGCAACGCGTTCCGATGTGCGCCGCATGATGTGTGTACGTGTGTTGCATTCATGACGCAGCATCAAGATCATCATGTATACATTAAATTTTAGCGATGGTGGTTACAAGTTACTAAGTGTTTTAGAGGTGGGCTAGGTGTAGGTGCTGAGCTCAGGTGCTGAGCTCAGTTGTGTCCCTTTGCCAAAGGCGGTAATTAGAGCTAACCCTAAGCTAGCCTAACCCTAATCCTAACCCTAAGCACAAGCACCGTGACGTTCCCTTGTCTTCCTCAGCACCCAACTTCAACAATGGCTTGGCGAGTTGGGGACTTGCAAATCATTTCATCAAGGGGGCTGTCAGCTCTTAGGTCATCGAGCTGCCCAACAGATCACAGATCCACATGGCAGTTCCTTACATCACGCATACCAGGACACATCACCTCTAAGGTATCCGAGTCTTTGGCATACATACTGCCTGCGCAACGGATCTCCGGCAAGCTGCTCCACATGCTAGGTGTCACTGTTGTACGCTTTGATCGCCAACACGAGCATGCGAGTGTCGTGCACTTTGCACATAGTGTAGTGGGAGATATAGTAATGGCCATTCCATCACACCTGATGGTTGATGTTGTGGAAAAGGCTGTTTAGGTGTCAAGAGCCGGGGCAACGAATTGCAGGAGGCACACCGCAACGCTCCATTGGTGCAAAGACATCATGTCATTGTGAATTCATAAGGATGAATGGGGCTGCAACAGGCGTGCTTCTAAGCCTGATCACTGCTGCTTGGCGCACTTCAACTTAAAGTGACGCGCTGTCGCTGACCTGTGCAACGCTGATGAGAGCACCACATACAAACATTCATGTCGACAACATTTTGATGCAATGTTACAATGCCGCATTGAAAATCGTTGTTGAGATATGCGCTCTGCATCTGGGGCTGCTGCACACCCATGTGCCTCGCTACATTGACCTGTACTTGCTGCCACCGCCCCTTCCTTGACTGGGCTGCTGCTGTCGGCTCTGTGCTTGGCTGTGCTGCTGGCCCTTCGGCGGCCGCTTGACGAAGCGCACATTGCCCACTTCATCGGCGCTCCGCACTTGATGCCGCACCATCGCCGCAAATGCTGCACTCCAAGTAAGCAAGGAGCAAGACCCCAAAATTTGTGGCCAATTGAGCTTTGCTGCCAACGGAGCAAGGACTCATAAGAGGCGCGCGGCACTGAATTCTTCAAGCACATGCTTCAGAGTGGTGAGAAAACAAGCAAATAGACAATGACTACACGCGAGTGCAGCAGCGATGCAGGGGAACGGCTGCTGCAAACAAGCGGCGTTATTGGCGGCATGCATTTGACGGGGTCGGGGGGGGGGGGGGGGAGGCGAGACGATCTGTGCGCAGTTTGTTTCGTGAGCACGATTGCAGTGCCCACAACCCCCATTCAACACACGAATGTCATGCACGCCAGCCACTTTCATCTCTAAAATCAAACGTTGAAGTGCAAGCAGTGCTCATGATCCTGCCCATGAGCAGCGACGTTGTTGCTCATGCAAGCGCCCAAAGCGCCAGTGTTTTATCTGTCAAGTTGTTCAAAAACAATGTCTTGGGTATACCACAGTTTCAACATCAGCAATTACATGTCCTTCACATGTGAAGTTTGGATTTGCGCTACACGATGACTTATTCATCAAGGCATTAGTGCAAGTTGCAGCTTGCCTTTTCTCAAAGACACCGCGGCGGCGCGCGCTTGATCAGTCGCCTCCAGCACCTCAAGGCTGTAGGCTATGCTCTCGAGTGTGCTGCATCAGCAAAAGCAGCGCCATTGCGGCAGGAGAATGAGTCAAGTATGAAGCTGTCATTCAGAGCTGCTATGAAGATTGGCGCAATTGCTAACTGCAAACTTCAGAAATCGAGTCAAAATGCGTACGTCATTCGTCTAACACTGTGTCGCGCGCTGCGTTGCAGCTGCGCTATTTTTCGTGGACAGCCTCCGTGTCGGCAGCAGTATGAGTGCTTGCTGCAAACATGTCAGCCACTAGCTGCTGAATGCATGATGCAGGAGTTAGGGTTAGACTTAGGCAGGGGCAGGACCTGGGCCATGCCCCTGCAGAGCATGCTGCATGCCATGCCATTTATTTACTGAACGTTTGCTCCCATCGCGGTGACTGTCATGAGATAATGCAACGAGAGAGCACAGTGCTTGCATGCACCTAGAGCTGATTCCAGATGCAGCATTTCACCGCCCGCATTCGCGCGCAACTGAGTTACACGTTCCCACAAGATGGCACTGCTGGCTTTCCGAACTGGGATATGCCATGAGAAATCTACCATCGAGCAATGTCAAAGGCGTACGTCAGCGTGCACAAGCGGTGCATGTGGCCCCAACTCACAACACCAAGCATATACACTGAACTGTATACTTCCGAAGTACAATATTTCCAAGTATAAGTATGTGCAGTACATACCTTGGATCCGACATTTGACCTCAAAGTGCGGTTACGGCTATGGTAAGGATGAAGGTCGAAAGCACCCTCAGCATGAGGTTCGCAGCGCAATGCGCCTGCGCTTTGGACCAGGATCAGGCCGCACAATCAGGGCACACACAACTACTTACCTCAAGCAGTACACCTGGTGTTAGGGTTTAACCCTAGCCCTACTCCAAACCTCAACCCTGACTCTACCTCGAGCAGCAAACTTACCTCAAGCAGTGCGGCATTGGTTCGCGTCGGATGGTGTACGTGCTGCTGCCGCCGTCCCTGAACTGCACCGGCGTGCACAGCACGCTCAGCCAGGGCGTCGTCTTGACTATCTTCTTGGCCTACGGCGAGCGCGCACATGCAGGGCGAAGGCGTAGCAGTGCTCAGTCGACATGGTTGAGGTGGCGAGAGCATGCACGTCAATTGAGCAAGCACTCACAGGAAGAACTTGCAAGCGCAAATGCCCCCTGTCTCTCCCGCATTGCTGCGGGTACGCTCGGCGATGGCCCCTCTCACAGAGTTTCTCGAAGGCCAGGCAGTGGACAGTGCACATGGTTGAGGTGACGGGAGCATGCACGTAAACCGAGCAAGCACTCACGGGGAGGAGTCGTGGGTGCGACATTCCTGTCTTCCGCATGAGTGAAGGCAGGTTTGCTCGGCTACGATGTGCCCTCTGCATTCGCTTGGATGTGTGCGCATACATGGAGGCGTGGAGGACAGCAGATGCCATATGCTCAAATGCAGTTCCACCGGTAAATTGCATGGGTGCAAGCAAACAGCGCTTCGAGCAGCTTCTGGGCACCATGCATGCCGCAACCTGCTCTTGAAGTAGAAAACTTGAAACTTGAAGTAGCGAGCGTGGGCACGGCACTGTGTCTGGCACCTCCATAGGGTTCTGGTTTGTGCCACTTTGATGGGAACAGTCAGTGAAACGGCATGCGTGACCGAAGCAGCCGCTCGTACCGAAGTGACAACACGTATCATGGGCACGACTTTGAAGTTGGCACTGGCTCAATGCTGCTTAGCACTGCTGCACTGAGTAAAGCTGCTCATGCAAGGGCATGCCTAGGATAAAGCGACAACGTTAAGGCAAGAGTAGTAGGCACCACAGAGAAACAAGGATTGTTCAACAAAGTCTTGAAGAAGAAGAAGCTATTCGGGAAGCAGTGGGGTCAGGATTTGAGCTAGGCTACAGAGGCCTTGTCTTGTATTCCTTGTACTTCTACACCATAGAAACAGAACAGTCAACGGCGCATGTGCGCGTTACAAGCATACCAGGACCAAGCCCTTGAGGCGGCCAGCAGCCTGCCACGCACTTTCACTACTGTGCCGTAGGTGAGCATGCATGCGGCCACAACGCAGCTGGGATTCAACGCACATCATGCGCATTGAGAACGCGCAACTGCTCAGCCGCTTGCCTGAGCCCATGTGCCGTCGATGAGGATGAGAGTATGAGCATCACCAACTGCCTGGCTCATGTGAGCGTCTGCCCCTTGGACTGTCCCTGAAGGCTCTACCAATGTCGTTGCAAGATCCTGTTAGAGGGCAGTTACATGCAGCGACAGGCGGCGGCAATGTTCAGCGGCGTTGTACGCGCCTGCGTGCCACGTGACACAATGGTGCCAGGTTAAGCCATGACGCATTTCCCTATTTGTACAGGCGCAGAAGCAGTGGGCGACAGGCGGCAACACTGTCAGCGATGTTGTGTGCGCCAGTGTCATGTGACACCGTGAAAGTAGCGTCAGTGTTGAGCCTTGATGCAGTTTACCACTTGCAACAACAGGCGCGGGAGCAGTGCTCGCGTTGCGCATCGCACCGGCGACAGGCCTGCACCGGGTTAAGCAGCAGTGCTCTACTAGTGTGACTCACTTGTGCTTACATGATGAGCAGATACTTTTGACAATACAATACACATGATGCACACTTGCTTTTCGAGGCTCACAGTGTTCTGATGTACTTTAGACACTTCAAGTACTTGAAGTGTGGGCGCACATTTTAGACACTTCAAGTACTTGAAGTTTGGGCGCACATGACTGGGCAGCACATGCTGAGCGCGCTCAATCTCATGTGTTTTGCCACCTTGTTGGTTAAGTATGTGTTTTCAACATGGGGAGCTCTCTCAATAATCTATGAGGAGTCAGGCGCTGCAGCATCGACAAAGCATGGTTGAAATGTTGAGAAGCTGACTTGTTGCTTGAATTTGAAGTTTCTCAAAAGTATGCCAGTGCGCTGAGACAAATGGGACTTGGATATTAAATCCGCATGCATGCATCAATTACATTACATCAGAGCTTCACATGACATATTCGCAGAGCAGGTGCGGGTATCTTTCACTGCGGTCAGAAGATATCGCATGAATCTAGAAAATGCAGCAACAAGTACATGCTCTCGCTCTTGAAGTACAACGCTTCACATATTTACCTCAATGTATGACGCTTGGTCGCTGGGGTAGAGTACAAGCGGTCTGCTGCTCCCCGGCCCCAAGACCTCCTGTGAATAGCACATGTGGAGGTTGGCAGCTGAGTCCTAACCCTTCTACGACTAATGTCAAACCTAGCCGTAATCTTAGGCCAGGGTGCAAATCGAAAAGTGCTGCGGCAGCAACAATCGTCAATGCGCCTCAAGCAATGTACCCCTCACCCACCCACACTACACATGCGGCAATGCTCGTTTTAACATGCTTGAGGCACGAGTGTGCTTGTGTCAACATTTCACGTACTGCACCTACACTACACATGCAACACCATGCACTTGCCTGTAGAGTACTGACGTGAGAATCACCACAATCTTTTACAGTGCGCTCACCAAAACCTGCCCCTATCACATGCATCGCCATGCACTGCCTGTAGAGCAGCGAGGCGGTGCAGCTGCTGAATACATGCATATCTTGGCAAGACAGGATCACTCAGGATGTAGAGCCGCAAAGGCTCCACCACCTACGTGCTCGCCAAGATCTTCTGAACGCAAGCACCAGCGCCGCAAATGGAGTGATTTGCAAACCTCAACTGCAGCGCAAGGCCACCATGGCAGAGACACCATGAATCATTGGTATCCAGTATGTGTGTGACTGCTACTTTACTAATGATGATGTGGCCTCGTGGGCCAATCAGTGACCCAGCAAAATGCTGCTGCCGCAGGTGCACTGGCGCCCCCCCCCCCCCCCTCAAATAAGCGCCCTGAGCTCACAATGCAAAGAGCAAGCATGCATACATACAAGCATGCATACATACCTGTTCTCTGTTTACGTACTGCGAGCGTCTATGCATACCTGCTGATCCCTCAAAACAAAACCTACCTGGCAGAGAAACCAACCCGCTTCATGCGTCGCGGTGCATACAAGCACACACGCCTTTGTCAATTACAGATGGGTCGTCATCGAGTCATCAGCAGCACCGACAGACAGACAATGCCAGCGTATCGCCTCGACAAGCCACGACTCAACTCCCCGCATTCACACACGTGTTGGGGCTTTCGTCAGTGGACACACCTGCAGCAGCCTGTGGTCTGGCTCGAATGTGGCGCCTATGATGGTGGTGCAGTGCTCTAGGCAGAGGCCCACGAGCGGCACGGTGCTTGTGACTCTCCGCCGCGCTTCTGCGGGGTGCTGGCAGTTGAAGTAGTAGAGGCGGAGTCGAAGTGGATTAAAGAAGCAATGATGCGATGCTGTTGTGCTCCGAAGGATGGCACACGATTGCTGTGTGCGTCAACAAGTGCGGTATGGGTACGGTACCATGCGTATACACTTCAGGCACACGGACTTCAACTATGCCAATACCAACTTCACATCAGCCCTTGCCTCAGACAGTCAGATGACCTTGACAGGTCTTTCCATCACTGCGAGTTCAGCGGAATGACGGTGGTGGCCAATGCAACTTTTACCCATTGCCTGCTGGGGCATCACTGGTACTGGCATATGTGCTCTTGCGCTTGTTTCTCAGAACAAAGTGACAAAAGTGGAAGCAACACATCATGACATGGATGCTTCACAAAGAGCGTGAGGCGCCAGTTCCTTACCCTTAACAAAGGACGCTGGCCCACGTACACATATATATTTGTAGATATGCATGTAAAAAGTGGTCCACCGCCAGTGGACAAATTCCGCTGCACTGGCCACGAGAACTGCAGCACTGAGAGACAGCACCTGAAGACAAGGGTCATTGCAGGCAAGCAGGATAAGAGTTCAACTTGCTCGCGAAGTCAGGCGGGCGGCGTACCTGCAGAATGATGACCTGAAGCAGCAGCAGCAGCAGCAGTGACGGCAGCAGCAGCAGCAACAGCAGCACCAGCAGCATTAGCGGCACAGCATAATGTTGTTCAAGACATGCACCATGAGTTTCTTGAAGAAGCAACGAGAACCCATTAGCAATACTGACCAAGAAATCCAGCACAATTACTAGTACAATGGCGTTCACTGGTACAATGGCATGCCAAAGAGAGCACTCGGCTGTGCCCCCACGAGGTCATGAAAATGTAAAGGTTACAGCCATGCCCGGAGTAACCTGTACTGGTGTGCCAGTGCCCTTCAGGCAAGTCAGCAACGGGGGGGTGCTGGTTGTGAGGCGCAAAAGCACTTGTGGCCATCTCCCATGTGCGAATGTTCTGAGCAGCTTGAAGCCGATTTAGACAACTTTGTTGCTGTTGCTTGAAAAGAAAGTGAAAAACACGACGTTGTTGCTTCTGCTGCTCTGCACCATCATGCCGGCACACTCGCTGAGACATGTGACGGCTGGTAATGATAGTAGGGGCAGGAATGCTACGTCTGCTCCCCTTTGGCCGAGCAGCAAGCACCAGAATCAACCTTGCATCAAAATGTCTATTCGTCAGCTGCTAACACAAATCGCATGAGTGGAGTTGAGTGGCAGCACAGCTGCTCTGGCACTGGAATGGTACTTCAAAGTACATTCGTTTGTTAACTGCTTTGTGCGTGCATTGTGCAAGGCTCTTCACCAGCACACATATTGCAGGCTGCAGTACCTGCACTTCAATGCAATGTGATGCAGCGCTCCGCAGCTGTGCTGAGCAACGCTTTAGTTGTGCAAATTGCAACACGCATGTTGCTTGTTGTTGTTTCTCACCCTGGTCTCCGTTTTGAGTGGCTGCTCTGGCAGGGTCTCGCAAATACAGACCTGCAAAACACGGGAATTCAAAATGAACCACGTGGTTGGGATAGTCCCGATGGTCAATACAACTGCTCATCAGTGATTATACACGCAAAGGTGGAAGGGCAAGTGCACCTCCGCCCGTGTGCCTCGAACTATTTGCCACAAGCCTTGCATGGCACCTTGCATGGCTCAGGCTGTTTTCATCAAACTCTCATGTTCAAATACTGCTGTGTTGCTCATGTAGCGATCCATAGAGCAGCTGCTGCGACTTGGCACAATTCAATCACATGCACACAGTCATCATCATCCACCTGCTTGGAGCGTTGGCACCTAGGGCAAGACAGCCTGGTCCCATCTGACTGCAATTCTGCCTTCCGCCTGAGGTACAACTGCACAGCTGCTGACTGGACCGCCGGTTGCTGCCGCTGCTGCTGCTGGTGGTGTTGTTGCTGCTGCTGTTGCTGCTGCAAGCTCATCCCCAAGCTGCTGTACCCCAGTGCTGGTGTGACATTGGTCGCCAGCGCCCCCAATACTACCAGCCACCCAACGCGCTCGGTATACAGCATGACGAGATTGCGTGTCCGGGCCTCCACCGGGACGGAAGAGAAGAGCCGCGTTGATGCTGTGAGTGCAACCTGTGTTTTTCCTAGCACGAAAGTTCAACTGTGTGAGAGTCACTTGCCTGTAGTTGATGTTCGAAGTGAAAACAACACATGACTCTTGACGCAACACGTTTGCATGTTATGAGAGCCACCATCAGCTGCCACAGCACCAATTAAGCAGGCGAGCCATCATGGTATCAGCAGTTTTTTCAGGCGTTTGACTCGCAGAAGCAGCAATGCGAGGAAACAGAGACCACGCCAACAACCTGAAACTTGCATCAACGCCATCATATGTCATTCATCATAGTGGTACACGCACACGATACTCTGCGGCTCAGCAGGCTGCCTGCACAGCGGGCACTCCGGGTTCGTCTCGCACCACCCCACTATGCACTCCCAGCAGAACAAGTGACCGCACAGCGTGGCTGCCGTATGCTCCCTGGGACCCATGCACAGCGCGCAGCGGTGCCGCCGCGCTGCCGCCTCAGTATCCGATCCGGACAGTCCCGGCACTCGCTGGGAGGCCAGATTGGCCTTACCAGCGCCGCCGGCGCCGCCGCTGCCATCGCCATCGCTGAATATTATTCCGTGAAGCTTGCGCGCCGCCTGGGCGCCGAACTCGAAGCCGAAGCGCGCAAGCATCAGCACGCCAAGGATGGTGTAGCGCGGCAGCGGCGCGTCTTGCGCGCGGTTGTACATGAGGCGCACGCGCGCGGCGCGCATCGCGGCGTTCGCATAGCGTCCGTTCAGGAAGAAGAGGGCCAGGTGGAAGGCGCCCAGCCACCGCAGCACGCGCGCTGCGCCGCGCCGCCGCCGCGCCGCCGCCGCCCAGGCGCGCCGCAGCGCGCGCGCCGCTGCTGCCGCTGCCGCCGTTGCTGCCACTTGAGCCTTCGCTGCTGCAGAGCTCGTGCCCCCCGCTGTTGCTGAGCACACAGAGTATGCGGCATCGCGGCTTCCGTCGTTGTCTGGTGGTGCTACTGGTGTTACTGCTGCTGCTTCTGCTGCTGACGTCGGCTGCTGCGATTCCGATTCTGCACTTCGCTGATGGCGTGCGGATGCATCGCCATCACCCTCTGCCGGCACTCTTGAAGTTGATGTTTGGGCCGCAGTTGGTGAAGGGGAAGGGGAGGGGGAAGGGGGGGACGCGTGCGCGCGCATGGCGTCGCGGATGCGAGCAGCCTCCGCGTGCCTGTCGAACGGCTCTCTGATGTCTCGCAGACTGCAGTTGCAGGTCACAATGGGGTGCGCGGTAGTGGTGTCAGGCAAGCACGGGGGGGCAGCTGCCTCTGCGTCCAGCACGGTCACATCAGCTGGCACGCAACCGTGTCCATTATTTTGTTGAATGAAGCATATGTGGGAGTTGCAGACAAGTGCATCTATGTAAGCACGGCCATGAACTGATTGAATGTCGAGGTCACGGCACAGTTCAAGACCTTCGCTGGAAGTCCAAGCTGATCTGATCTCGAAGTGGCTGTTGCTTATGATAATAGATGCTGAGGTGCAGGCTGCAATGTGAGGGCGCACGTGTACTTCGGTGCTCATCTGCACAGTCAGGCTGTTTCGCATCCACGATGACAACGCCCGGATACCGATCAACTGCAGCTGCAGGACCAGCAGCTGCAACTGCACGTCCTGCAGACAATAACAGTGACCAGGAGCGCGATTGATGTTTGCTTGTTGATGCTGGAAAACTGCAGCATCAACTTCATCGACCACAGCAATGCTACAGGTGCATGTAATTTGAAAGGAAGTCATTTGCAGCGCAGACTCACCGCGGCCAGCCGGTGTCCAGCCTGCTGAGAAGGTAGGGCCAGCACACCTCCACTAAAGAGTAGCCCGCCCTTGCACTGAGCGGCACATCGCATAAGCCATTCCTGGAGAACATCAAGTCGCAGTACTCCTGGCCGACGGTCTGCCGCCCAGCCAGTACCGTCAGGCCCTGGTACAGAGTCCCTGCCAGAAGATTCAGCTCTGCTGCCAGCATGGACGTTCGCCTAACTCCCATGCAGCTCTCCAGCACGTCCTTCAGTCCATCAGCCAGAGCGCCAACGTAGTACGTGTCTCTCTCCATACTCAGCACCACGTCTGGCTGTGCTCCAAACGGGAAGGAGGGCCATGGCGGACGTGTGATGCTATCTGCGCTGCTTGCTTCTGCTGTCATCGTAGCTTAACAGCTTTTCGCTCTCAATATAACCTCAACTTCAAGTTGCTACTGAAGTTTCCAATTGAAGTTGATCCATTTCGCCGAAACACAGAGAGTATGGCGGTACTGGAGCGACAACCTCATGTTTGTATTGCAGGTAACACCATTCGCAATCTGTTCTTACTCGTGGTGTGCCTCACTTTGCCAGCAAATCTGTGGCAGCCTGTATCTTGACCCTGAACAGAAGGTGCTGTTGCTGCATTGCCCTGTTGGATTGCAGTCCTGGGAGATGTAGGCCGCAGCCCCCGGATGCAGTACCACGCCCTGTCGCTCGCAGCCCACGGATGCACGGTCTCCATCGTCGGCTATGCTGGCACACCTGTACTGCCAGCTCTTGCAAGGAACCCGCACGTCCGCGTGCTCACCTTCGAACAGCCTTTGAGGCACTTTAAGGGCGCAAGGAGGGTCTTCTACCTAGGCTTTGCCGCAACAAAAGCCGCACTACTATCGTTGCGCCTTCTGCACACATTGCTGTGGCGAATCGATGCCCCAGACGTGGTCTTGGTGCAGAATCCGCCCGCTGTGCCAACGCTTCCGTGCGCTTGGCTGGCGTGCTTGCTGAGAGGGGCATGCATGGCAGTCGACTGGCACAACCTGGGGTACACCATGTTTGAGTGCTCACCTCGGAATGCTGCGCCGGTGGTCATCAAGGTGAGCTGCAGCAGCTTCGTGTACCCATTCAACGTCATCGGTAGCCTACAGGATGATGCCCGTGAGAAGCATGCAAAGGACGGAGGCAATAGCAAGAGCATGCAAAGACGCATTCGTGTCCCAGTTTCATTCAGCATGTGTTTGACACCTGAAGTGGCCAATGCATGCCGCTGCGTATGTGCTGACTGCATGCTTCCGTTGTATTCTGCAATCGGAACATCATGCCAGCGATTTTGCAGCAGTGACAGGGGACCTGCGCTGCAGCAGCTGCACAGCGCGATACCAGTGTCATCATTAGTATCACAGACATGTAGTCATGCCATATGTGCCCAGCGTGACTGGCAGTCCAAAGTATCATTTGGAAAGCTCTCATACATACATCACGCAGCCCTCAGGCACCCAATGCCACGAGCCGCCCATTTCGCCGATATGCATGTCACACGATGACCCAACGTCATTATATCCCCTGCCATTGCTTTCAGCGTTTGGAGACGGCCTTTGGACGGCGCGCAGCTGCATCGTGGTGCGTCAGCCAGGCGATGGCGCAGTGGTTGAAGCAGAACTTCAACATCAAAGCAGCAGTGCTCTACGATCGGCCGCCCTCTCTCTTCTCCCCCAGCGTGTCGCCGGCGGCGAAGCACGCGCTCTTTCAGAAGCTGCAGCCGATGCTCGCGCCCGCTGTGAAGCGCCAGCAGCACGACAGCGACACCAGCAGCAGCAGCAGCAGCAGCAGCAGCAGCAGCAGCAGCAGCAGCACGAATGCGTTCACGCGCTGCGCCAGCGACGACCAGTGCACGTCACGCGACGACCGGCCCGCGCTGGTCGTCTCGTCCACCAGCTGGACCCCGGATGAAGACTTCCACATGCTGCTGGACGCGCTACTTCAACTTGACGCGCGCTTCGCGCACGACGCCCCGCGCCACCCCGGCGTTGTCGTCGCGATCACCGGCAAGGGGCCGCTGAAAGCCGCCTTCCGCGCGCGCGCGCGTGAACTTCAACTTCAGTACGTGGGTATCGCGACGCTGTGGCTGGAGGCGGAAGACTACCCCGTTTTGCTCGCGGCAGCGGATCTCGGCGTGTGCCTGCACACTAGCACGTCCGGCGTCGACCTCCCCATGAAGGTGGTGGACATGCTCGGCAGCGGCGCGCCCGTGTGCGCGGCGCGCTACGCGGCGATCGGCGAGCTGGTCACTCCCACAAACGGCCGCCTGTTCTCCGATGCGCAGGGGCTATACGCGCTGCTGTGGGACCTGCTAGGGGACTACTCGGGGGGGTGCGAGGGGGGGACGCCGCAGCTGGGAGAGCTGCGTAGCGGCGCGCATCTGGAGCCGTGGGAGCCGAATTGGGACAGGGTCGTCTGGCCGGTGATTGAGGAGTTGGTGGTGAAGTCGCGGTCTGCACGGCGGAGACGCAGGCGGTTGCTGCTGTGTTTTGCGGCTGCTGCATGTGCGGCAGCTGTGGCGTGGCTGGCTGCGAGGGCTTGTCGATTATGAATACAGCAACAGTAATCTCACTTACACAAGTTTGGAAGTTTTTTCATGAACTGTTGGTTTTTGGTGTTGCATCTGTAGGCATGTGCAAAGGCTGCTCTCTACGCTTGCAACAAAGCAGCATTCACAGAGCTGGTATGAGACTTGTGCAGTGGAGAAGACCGCATAGACACCGCCTAAAATGAGAGTCACACAAGCGTCTTTATTTGTGTTCACCGTGACCCTGCAGCAACACGCACTTGAATGTCATGTGACCCCTATGCTGCCATGTTGCCTTCAGGCAGCACAGAGGTACTGCCGCACTCCTCCCCCCCCCCCCTTCCGCGGCATACACTACTCACCCCCGGTACGCTATTCACAAACTGTATCATGAATTCCCAGCTGTGAGCACAGTGTTCACTGCCAGGTATCAAAGCTGAGCACTGCGCAATGGCCAGCAGCGCTCAACAGCACGTCGTGCAATCCGCAACAGCCTTGTGCAACCTCAACCTCCGCTGCGCTGCGCAATCCCCTCCGCCCTTGCACGATGCTCTTCAGACAGAAAGGGCAAAAGCGCTGCTCCTGACACGTGAAGGTCTCACAAGCACCCAAAAAGTACCAGATCCTTCCGTGGTGCCCATCTTATTGAGCTGACACCCCCTCCTGTCGTTCCCCTCTGGAGCCGTCCTCGCCCCCCTCACCAGCCACTGCATCGCACCACACACCCTCCGCAGGGGTGAAACGCCAAGTACCCCGCGGAGCACCCCCCCCCCCTCAACCCCCTCGCATGCTATCTCTGGTAACTGTAGCGCGGGGCCGCGGAGCCGCTGCCCCTCCCCCCCGGACCTCCCAGTTTCTGGTCGTACGCCTGCTTGCTGGCAGGCGACGTGAGGGTCTTGTAGGCCTCGCCCACCTTCTTGAACACCTCCGCTGCCCTCGGGTCTGGGTTCTTGTCGGGGTGGTACAGCAGCGCAAGGGAGCGGTAGGCGGCGCGGATGGCAGTGCGCTCCGCGGACCTGCACGCGGCAGCAGCAGCAGTAGCAGCAGCGGAGGCAGCGATCAGCAGCAGCAGCGGCGGCAGCAGCATTAGCAGCAGCAGCAGCAGCAGTGATCAGGAGCAGCAGCAGCAGCAGCGCGAGGCAGCGGTAGGCAGCGCAGATGGCGGCGCGCTCCGCAGATCTGCGCGCGGCAGCAGCGATCAGCAGCAGCAGCAGCAGCAGCAGAGGCAGCGATCAGCAGCAGCAGCGGCAATCAGCAGCAGCAGCAGCAGCATCAGCATAAGCAGCAGCGGCAGCAGCAGCAGCGATCAGCAGCAGCAGCAGCGAGCAGCAGCAGCAGCAGCAGCAGCAGCAGTGATCAGCAGCAGTGATCAGCAGCAGCAGCAGAGCAGCTGCAGCATCAGCGATCAGCAGCAGCAGCAGCAGGTCGGATGCTTTCAATGCAAATGAGCGGCACGTGTGAATGAAGGCATGTGATTCAGTGGGCGAACGGGCGACAGGCAGGGACGTCAATTGAGACGCCAAGCAAGTAGTTGACAGGTGTCAGGTTGCATTGTAAGCCGTCGTTGGTGGCGTTGATGAGACAGAACTGCCGTCATGTCACGTAGAGCAGATGCATTGCCCAACACAAGAACACACGCGCTCTTGCATCCAAGTCCCACACCACACATACATACCCCACATGACATACCTCGTCACTCCCAGCACCGCGTAGAGATCCGTCGTGTCCACGGCATACGACATCCCCGCGCCGCCCGCCTTGCCCGCCCTGCTGCCGCTGCCGCCGCCGCCCGCCGACGCATTCTTCGCCGACGCGCGCTGCTGCGGCTGCTGCTGCTGCTGCTGCTCCTGAGCCGTGGCACGCCCCCCTCCCCCTGCCCCCCTCGCGGGCGCAGCACCAGCGGCAGCCTTCCTCCCAGGAAACGCGAAACCGCCAGCAGGAGCACCGCCCTGAGCGCTGCTGCCGCTGCCCGGCGCGGCGCCGCCACGGCTCGTGGCGCCGCCGCCACCGCTGCACATGGCTGCCGCCGCGGCGCGCTCGATGCGCGCCTCCAGCGCGCGCAGCTCCGCCGCCGCTGCCGCGTCCCCCGGGCAGTGTCCGAGGTACACGCGGTACGCGTGAACGGCATCGTAGTGGTGGCCGAGCGCCTCCGTCGCGCGCGCGCGCAGCAGCAGCGGCTCGCGCAGCGCCGCGTCGAGCGCGAGCGCCGCGTTGCAGCGCTCCGCCGCCGCCGCCGCGCGCCGCAGCGCCAGCAGCGCCGCCGCGCTGACGCAGTGCAGGCGCGCGTTGGCGGCGTCGTTGTCGGGGTCCGCGGCCACGGCGGCTGCCGCGGAGTCCGCCGCGGTCTGCAGAATGGGGAACCAGTTGCAGAGGCTGTGACCAGTGCAAGCAGCGCTTGCTGCACTTCGGCAATGCTTCTGCCAGTGACTATGTGTGCACGCAAGCTGTTGCAGTAGCGGCGGCTGCCGAGGAGTCCGCCGCGGCCTGCGTTGCGCCGCGCGCGAGGCGGCGGCGGAAGCTGTGAGGCAGCGTGAGCAGCGCTTGCGAGCGCCGCGCGTCATGCCGGTGTGCTGTTGAGCAGTGTGTTGTGTCTGCGCGCAGGGCTCTGTCGCGCGTTACTGCTGACGGTGAATAAATCTAGTGCGGTGGTGAGCTGGCATGTTCATGTCCATCGTAGTGCCCCTCACTTGCTGAAATCATGTTGCCTACAATAGATGCACACACACAACCAGCGCACCACTTGTGATAAGGGCACATCGGACATGCTCAAGCCGGTGTGTCAGAGCAACCCTGTAATCCCCAGGGGCTCATCTCAGCACTACATGCGCAGCGCCGCTGCTGGCGCACTATACATGCCAGTCGCCTCGTCCCACGAGCCTGGCTCACGCGAACACACACATACAAAGTCATTACACCAGACAACCCGACTGCAGTTGCGGTCCCGCAGTAGCACCTCACCGTGGTGCCCTCAAGCGCCGACAGCACACACCTCTCGCTCACCTGCCAGTCGCCTGCCGCCAGCACTGCGCGCGCCGCCGCCGCCGCCGCGTCAGCACCTCACTGTGGTGACCTCAGGCGCCAAACACACACACAGCTCGCTCACCTGCCAGTCGCCGGCCGCCAGCGCCGCGTGCGCCGCCGCCGCCGCCGCGTCCGCCGCGTCGTACGCGCGCACCGCCTCGCGCGCCCACGCCGCCGCCGCCGGCGCGCGCGCGAGCAGCGCCGCCGCCGCCGTGCGCGCCTCCGCCCCCCTCCCCGCCCCCCTCAGCGCCCTTATGTACGGCTTGGCGGCTTCCTCCGGCATACTGAGCGCTGCTGCGTACGGCGGCAGCGGCGCCCCCCCCTCCCCCTCCTCCGGCCACGGCGTGCACGGCCCCGCGCCCGGCGCGCCGCCGCCGCCGCCGCCAGCCGCCGGCGGCGCCGCGCACACGAGCTCGCAGCTGAGGACGCACTCGCGCCAGCGCCGCAGCGCGCACAGCGCGCGCGCGCGCAGGACGCCCGCGGCGGCGCTGCGCGGCGCGATGGCGAGCGCGGCGTCGGCGGCGTCGAGCACGTGCGCGGGGCTGATGGCCTGCGCGCGGTCCGCGGCGGCGAGGTGCTGGCGCAGGCGGAAGGCGCCGTCGAGGCCGGCGCTGCACGCGGCGCGCGCCTCAGCGACGGCGGCGCTGCTGCTGCCGTCGTCGGTGGCGGCGGCACCGACGGCGAGCGTCAGCGCCTGCGGCGGGGCGCGACAGGGGGAGGCGGTAGGGGAATCAGCAGCAGGTGAGGGCGAGGCATGATGAGCCAGCCTTGCTGTCGGGCTGCGAAGATTGGTCCAATGCGAGATTCTAGAGCGCGTGGTTGACGATCCTCATCATGCAGACGCGGAGGCGGCACTGCATGCCGAGGATGCCTTACTGAGCATCAGGCTCTTCCGTAGGTTGGCGATGTTGGCAACGGAGGCGGAGCGACGGCGCGCACGCGGCTGCTGCGATTTATTTTTGGCATTTTGTGATTGGTGCGGACGCTTTTCCGTCTCGTTAATCGGTGTGCGGCTTGCGCAACATCAACAACAACAATGAATACACTGACGCGCTGTCAGCGTTAATGCGTCGCGCGCGCCTCCATAATCGCTGGCGCTGCCGTCGCCGTTGGCGCAACGGCTAGCGGTTGCAGCGCGAGAAACGTCTGCGTGTCGATGCAGCTGTCGAGAGGGCGCAGAGCACACCTAACCCTAACCCTAATTCCAATCCAAAGCAGCAATGCGCAGTCCCCGCATCACACTGACAACAACAGCTACAATGCCTGAAGCCTACTGAGCACTGCGCTCTTGCCAGCTGGCACGCTGAGCCGTGCTGCTCTCGCACACCACGAAGCCCGCATACGCTCTTTCCAGAACACTTCATTAATCTACACAAGCTTGACGCTCTACGCGTCAATCGCGCACTGCGCCTGCTGGCATGCAGCTGTTGCGCCCTTGTTACTCAACAGCACTCGCCCCGAGAGCGCGCGCCTCAGGCCAGCACAGCGTCACAGCGACACCATCACTACCTTACCGTTCGTATTCCTGACTATGTATAATTATCACTACCCAAAAATAAACATTGCAATCATGCCAACTATTACATACATGATAATTATTCTTAAAGCTATATTACAGTCAGTTGTAACAACTACGCTCCGAGCACTGACCTGCTGGTACGCCGTCTCCGCGTCGAGGAACTGCCCCAGCAGCAGGTGTGCGCGCCCGAGCAGCGCGAACCCGCGCGCATCCCGCGGGTCGCGCCGCAGCGCCTCCGTCAAATCCACGATCGCCGCCTCGTAGCGCCCCTGCTCTATGAGCCCCGCGCCGCGCCCGCTATACAGCGTCGCCGCATATGGCCAGTCTGCAGGGGCCACGCGGATCGCGCGCGTGAGGCACTCCAGCGCGTCCGTCACGCGCCCCACCGTCGCCAGCGCCTGCGCCTCGTGCGCGAGCTCCTGCGCGCGGTCCGTGCAGAACGACGGCGCAGCGGCCTGTGGCGGCAGCGGCGCTGCTGCCGCCGCCGCCGCGTGCTCGCGCGCGTCGAACGTGAAGCCCTGCGCCGCCGCGGCGGGCGCCGCCTGCGGCTTGGCGGCGGCGGCGGCGCTAGAACTGCCGCGGCGCGTGCCCGCGTGCTCTTTCGCCTTGCCCCTGCCGCTCGGCTTCTGCTCCCTCTGCCCTATGGAGAAGCCGCCCTTTGGCGGCGAGATGCCCTTGCTCGTGCCGCCGTGCGTCCCGACCGGCGGCGGCGGCGGCATATCCGCAGCAGCCGCCGACTCCGACGCGTCCGTATCCCTGCTGCCGTGCCTGCTGCCGCCAAACGCCGGTTTTGCCGCTGCCGCTGCGGGCGACTTTGCGCTCGCCAGCCGCTCCTGCAGGCTCATGGGCCGAACACTAGACGCGCGTCCCGAGGAGCGACCGGAGGTGCCCAGGCCGAATCCAGAGGGGCTTGAGAACCCCATGCCCGCAGGCCGCGCCGATTTGCACCCGGTGACGTCCATGCTCGAGCCGGCGCTCCACTGCTCTCCCGCGCCGCCGCCGGTGCCTCCGGTGCACAGCGTCATGGGAGTTCCCGCTACTGCAGGGGTGCGCACCGGCGTCTTGCCACTCAGGCCGAAGCCCGCAGGGCCAGCAAAGCCCGGGTTGGCGCTGGGCGTGTCCGGGCCGGGGGTGGAGCCTCCTCTCAGGCTGTCTTGCCAGCTGACAGCTGCACGGATGCCCTTGCCGCCTGTAGCGCGTCTTGCGCTGCCCCCCACGGAGGATGCTCCGTGCCTGGCGGCGCTGTGTGCCCCTTCGCTGTCCTTCCTGCGCGGTGTCTGCATCCCCCGGCGTGGCGTCTTCATCATCTGCTGCTGCTGTTGCGGTTGGGACTTGCTGCCCATGCTGAACGCAGTGCGCGATGCCGCAGCTGCTGCAGAGTTCAGGTCCTGCTCCCCCAGAGGGACGCGAGCTGGTGATCCTGTTATTGCTGCTCCTCCCTCGTTTGCAGCGCCTGCGAGGGCAGCGAAAGCACCGCCGCTGATGCTGCCGCCGTTCTGCATTGCGGCAGCCAGTTGCTTCTGTTCTTCTGTGGTCAAATTTCCAATCAACTTGACAAGCTCTGCAACTGACATATTATTGGAAGCCGTTTTGGCACCAGCCTCGGCTGCAGAAGCCATGCTTCCGCAATGTGCGCGGGCGTCCGGCCGTGCGCAACCACGTGCTTTCTCTGCTCTTGCGGCGATGTATCACTCGCGCAAGAAAAGTGGCAGTTGGCCATTTTTTGGTCGAACTTCAATTGTCCTGGAACTTCAAGTCACAAACTCCCGATGTTGAGGTTGAGGTGAGAAAGTGATGACAATCGCTTGCCATGCCGGACCCGCTGATCTGCAGCGTACGCACGGTTGCAGATGCTGCCTCCGGCACAGCGTCAGTGGTGAGGCTGCGGTGTCACCACTTGGCAGGTCCGCTACAGGCTCAAGAAGCCGTCATCGCACCCAGGCTCAACAAGCGCCTGGCGCCAGGTAGCCCGCTACATCGTGATCCCTTGGTCGAGGTGTTAGTGTCTGTGTCAGTCTTGAAAAAGCTGAGGCTGCTGAGTGGAGCTTGGGCTGCCATATCAGGCGCGGGGACGGACCGATGGCGAGTGTGCCGTGTTCTGCTGTCGCCTACCAACCAAGACCGCAGCAGCAGCAGCCTAGCAGCCGCACACATCGCAGGGGATGGGGACGCAGTGCTGGTCCCTCCCGGCCTGGCATTCAACATAGGCATGGGGCCCTTCGACACCCATGTCGACATCAAACGCCTGGACGGCAGGCGCATCATCGGCGCAGCGGCGGCGGCGGCAGCCACCACCGCCCGGTCCGCACGCGAGCCCGGCGCGCCGCCGCTGGCACGAGAGGCCTCCGTCGCGCGCGTCCAGGCCGGCGCCAGCCGTGAGGAAGCGCGAATGTTCGTCGCGCCGCGCACCAACTACGCCCTCGCACTCAGCGCCTACTTCAGCGCGCCGCGCGTGCTGAGCGTTGACGACGTCTTCGGCGTCCCCTGCCCGCGCCGCGGCGGCGACTGGGAGCTCCCTGAGGCGAGCGAGAGCGACTTCCACGCCGCGCTGCGTGAGCACGGCTCCGAGCTGGTCTGGTTTAAGGTCTGCGCGCTGGTGCCGATACCGGGCCTCCCAGCAGCGGCGGCGGCGGCAGCAGCGGCAGCAGCGCCGCCATTCGCGGCGGTGGTGGCGCGCTGCGCGACGACGCTCATGCAGTCGGGCGCGGTGCGCTCGCGCGTGCCTGACGCGTTCGCGTGCCATCCGTTCGCGTGCGCGGCGGCGGGGCACCCGCCCCCCCCGCCGCCAGCCCCCCTGAATGCCGTGCTGAGCGATGGCGTGTTGGACGTGCTGGCTCCCGCGGTGGCCGCCGAGACGCAGTCGCAGCTGGAGAGCGGAGGCGGAGCGCTGCCGACGCTGCTGCTGCACGGGCCGCGCGGCGTGGGGAAGGAGAGCGTCTTGCGAGCCGCGGCGGCACGCGCAGGTGATGACTTCACTTCAATTTAACAGCAAACTTCAAGTGCAAGTTCTCCGTGGTGTGCGCCAAGTGATCACTCGGGGAGACAAGCTCATGCTGCCTTCCTAGACTGGTACAGCGCTGGTTGTGCTGCCGCGCTGGTGCTGCTTACGCATCACATGCGGCCTCTGAGCACATGGAGCTCATGCGCAGTGACAGAGCAGTCGGCGGTTGTTTGTCATTGCCATATTCACACCCTTACACCCCAAGTACCCCCTATGCAAGCTGGACGGCATCGGGCGGCAAATGCGCATATGGGCGCCTGCAGCCGTCCTGATCCCCTAACCCTAACCCTAACCCCTATACGGCGCCGCAGCCTGGCGCATGCCCTGGCGGGCGCCACGGACTGTACCCTAACCCTAAGCCACCTGACTCAAACCCTACCAAACCCATCTCCCGCCCACGCGAAAAAGGGGCACGCATTCCTCGCAGCAAATTGAAGGTCTCGCGTTTCACCTGGCTGAGCGCTTCGCAATGCCATACATGCCTACCCTGCCCTGCACTAACCCTAACCCCCAAGTAGCAAACTTTGACCCCTGATAACGCTGCGCGAGCCGCGCAGGCATGAGCGTCTTGGTCCGCAGCGCACGTCCTCGCGGAGAGCGACGCGCTGTACCCTAACCCTAATCCACCTGACTCAACCCCTACAAACCCCACCCCCTACCTACTCCGCAACGCAGACACGTGCTTCTCGCAACGACCCCTCCCAATCCCCTACACACGCGCCCTCCGCCGCGTTATTCGTGCAGGCATGAGTGTCGTCGTGCTCAGCGCGCACGCCCTCGCGGAGGGCGACGCGCTCGCAGCAGCGCTCGCTGCGGCGCTGGACTGCGCGCCCGCGCTGCTGCTGGTGCGTGCCCTCGCGGGCGCGGCGGCGGCGGCGGCGGCGCGGGGCGCGCAGGGCGCGGAGGACGCGGACGCGCGCGCGGCGGCGGCGCTCGCGGCGTGCGCGGAGCAGGCGCTGGCGGCGGCGCGCGGGTGCGTGTTATGTTGGCAACAATGAGAGGCTGATGAATGAGATAATTTACATGGCGGGTTGGGACGTCGGCGTGGCGCCGCCGTGGCGCGTGGCGGGGGTAGGAGCTGCCGCGATGCGCGCGAAGCGTGCGCGGAGCAGGCGCTGGTGGCGGCGCGCGGGTGCGTGATGGCAGCGACGATGAGAGGCTGATGAGTGAGATAAATATTGTCATAATATGCATACCGGTTCGGGTAGGCGTGGCACTGCGACTCGTGGCAGGCGCAGAACTGCTGCCGTGCGTGCGCGGCGTTCGCGGAGCGGGCGGCGCGGGGGTGTGTCTGTGCTGAGCCTGATGAGGGTGTGGTTATGAATGAGATGAGAGAATGCGGAGCGCCAGCCGCAGTTGCTGGCGTCAATGGTGGTGATATTGATGGACAATGGTTGCGGCGGTGCTGCAGTTTGCAGCAGCCGCGGGCGGGGCGGCAGGGCAACGCCACAAGCTCGACAAGGCATACGGTAGGTACTATGCTGACAGGACGGCTGGAACCCGTGCTCAGTGCGTATGGCGCCAGCGTTCACACTCTGTTTGCAAGCGGCTGCAGCTCGGCGTACAGCCAAAACGCATCACAATACGATAGACTGCACGGATCCTGGTTGTCTGTTCCACCTACTGCCCACACATGGCGCCACCCAGCATAGCAGCCACGCACTTGACTGAATCGCCTGTATGCTGCATCCCGCATATTCTCCACACAGCAGCGGCGACGGCGGCTGCGCGGTCGTGCTGGCGGCGACGGCAGAGGCGCTCGACGGCGTGCCGCCGGCGCAGCTGCGCTGCTTCACGCACGTGCTGGAGGCGCCGCTGCCGGACGAGCCGCTGCGGCTGGCGCTGCTGCGGCACCACCTGGCGGCGGCGGCGCTGCGCGCGGCGGCGGACGTCGACGACGCCGCGCTGAGCGCTGTGACGAAGCGCACCGTAGGGCGCGTCTCCGGCGAGCTGCGCGCGCTGGTGGGCAATGCCGCGGCGGCGGCGGCGGCGCGGCAGCGGCAGCGGCGGCTGCGCAGCAGCAGCGGCAGCAGCAGCAGCACCACCACCGATGACGTCGGCAGCGATGACGACGCGAGCAGCGGCGTAGACTGGCTGCAGGACGCGGAGCAAGCGTTGTTGGCGGGTGCAAGCGGCGGCGGCGGCAGCGGTGAAGACAGCAGCGGCAGCGGCAGCAGCGACGGCAGCGCCGACGACGGCGCCGCGGAGCTGACGCTGGCGGACCTGGCGGCGGGCGAGGCGGCGCTGCTGCCGCCGAACAGCTCGCTGCGCATCGGGCGGCCGCTCATACCCAACGTGCGCTGGGAGGACGTGGGCGGGCTCGCGGCGGTCAAGGGCGAGATCCTGGACGTGATCGAGCTGCCGCTGCGCCACCCGGAGATCTTCGCCGCGGGCGTGAAGCGGCGCGCGGGCGTGCTGCTGTACGGGCCGCCGGGGACCGGCAAGACGCTGCTCGCCAAGGCCGTCGCGACGGAGTGCGGCCTCGCGTTCTTCAGCGTGAAAGGGCCCGAGCTCCTGGACATGTACGTGGGGGAGTCGGAGAGGAACGTGCGCGAGGTCTTCCGCCAGGCGCGCTCCGCGGCGCCGTGCGTGCTCTTCTTCGACGAGCTCGACTCGCTCGCGCCGCAGCGCGGCCGCGGCGCCGACTCCGGCGGCGTCATGGATCGCGTCGTCTCGCAGCTGCTGTCGGAGCTCGATGGCGTAAGCGCAGGGGCGGATGGGCGCGCCGTCTTCGTCATCGGCGCGACGAACCGCCCCGATCTACTCGACCCCTCGCTCCTGCGCCCCGGCCGCTTCGATCGGTTGCTGTACCTCGGCACCGGCGGCGACACGGACACGCAGCTCAAGGTGCTGAGCGCGGCGACGCGCAAGTTCACGTTTGAAGATGGCGTGAGCCTCGCAGAGGTCGCGCGCGCGATACCGGCGACGTTTACCGGTGCGGACATGTCCGCCGTCGCGTCCGCCGCGCTCATGGCAGCGCTCAAACGGCGCATAGCGGAGGTGGAGGCGGCGGCGCGCGCCGCGGGCGTGGGCGCGCCGCAGCTGCTGGGCGCGCTGCGCGGCGACGAGCTGCGCGTGCGTGTGGCGCGCGAGGACTTGCTGAGCGCTGCTGCTAGTGTTGTGCCATCCGTCAGCGCGGACGAGCTGCGGCACTACGAGCGGCTGCGCGCGCAGTTCAGCAGCCTCGCGGCAGCGCCCACAGCGCTGGCCAAGTAACTTCGACAAGTATTTCAACGAACTGGTTTAAAAATGAATTTGTACATAAATGGGTATTTGTTGTTATGATGGTGATGGCTGACAGTATGTGTGTGTGCATCTGGCGTGTGCGGCGAGTGCACAGCAGAAGGCTTCATGTTGACTGCATTGACATGTCTTGACCAGCAACGCAGGAGACCTGCTCTAGTGCTCTAATTCAGCAACACCCATTTCGGAGCATCTGTGTCCACTGTGGCGAATGCAAGTTACGTCACAGCATGTTTCAGTTGTTTTGGCTTGAGGTTAGCCAGGGATACATCATACTTAGGTGCTCAGGGTGAAGAAATAGCGATTCAAGCTGCCAACCAAGCGATAAGCCTGAGCAAGCTGCCAACCAAGCGATAAGCCTGAGCAAACAATGCGTGCTCAGGAACTGTGTATGTACAAAGTCACGCATGCCCAAGGCATTTGTAGCTTTCAGACTGTTTCAAAAGCAGTGACGGCAAATGGCTGCGAACAGCGCTGCTACAGTATTTAAATATGCGTGCAGCCTGCAGATTCATCTATGCATGTATAAGATGCTGAGCTCTAATTGAAGCAAATGCGCAAGAGCACAAGACCACGAGCCCGATCTCATCTCAGCTCGTGTTCGTACACCTCAAGCAAAAGAAGAACATGCACAGCTTGTACAATGCATCAATGCTCACCAACGCACATGTAACACAGACCATGACAGCAACACCTTGGGCTTTGCAGATATCGACACGGGATGCGTACCATGACCAAGCAACAGTGCTCAAACAGTTGCCGAGCGACACACAGAAACCGCACGGAAGCTTCAACTGCCTTTGCGATTGGGGAGCACACAATGAGTACGGAAAGCCTTCACCAGCAGCTGGACAATATTTGAATGTATTTACATTAATAACACCCAAGCCGCGTCATGTGGAATTCGCGCCCATAGCCGTACTATACCCTCTCGACCTGCCGCTGCCGACCTTCGTCTGCAGCTGCAATATCGTGGAGTGCTGTCTGGCTATCTCATGCTTGGCGGTAGTATACAGGCAGCTGATGTTTGTCTCCAGTATCGACACCAGCTCCACCAGCTCCTTCTCCTGCGGCAAACGGTGCGGAGGGCGCACACAGTCGGCAGCTGGAGCGTTATTCAAACCTGCAGTACGTGCGTACATAATTGTGTGTTGTGTAGAAGTATTATTTATGATCATTGAAGTGTGTTGTGTGGAAGTATCATTTACGATAAGTTGCACTCAATCAGTCGATTGAAGTTGAACTTAGTGAGAACGAGGCGGATGGGGGGGGGAGAATCTGGTTAGTGGCCATGATCACATGTGTACAACAGGTGGAGCACTGCTGCAGAGAGTGGTCAAGCCTGGTGGCGTTGCACGCAGTGCAGCAGGCTCAGAAGGTGGTGCAGGGTGCCAGTGCCCCTTACAATGCGCACACTCACGTCAGGGCCCAGCCTACATTCAACGTGCATTTCATGAGTGGATAAGACATGTGTGGGGGGTCTCTCAGTGCACCCCGAATGACCCCGTGTATGCTGTTGACGCTATGGTAAGGAGTGCAATTCAGTTGTCTGTAATGCGCCAACAGCAGGCGATGACAACATGTTGCCGAAGATCTCAATACTGTCATACCTAATTCGGTAGGTCAAGACATCTGCCAATTCCTCAGAACGTACTTAGCGTCAGGTCTGACCAACGTAGATGATGCTACTTGGCAGCATTTGACGTGTTCGGCTAGCAGTCCTAGCAAGGAAGAGCAGTGCCTGAGTAACATTCTCAGTAGCGTGACAAGAGGATCGGAAAACTCGGCTGCATTGCATGCGCATGAAGTTAAACTCCTGCCACCAGCAACGAAGGCATTGAGCTCACCCTTGTTTCCAACTGATCCACCTTTCGCTTCAGTGTCAAGTTGCGCTTTTCCTCCTCTGCTAATCGCTGGTGTAGCTGCAAATAAGAGGGGCGCGAAAAGCTCGTCAGGGTCACTCATGACGCGGTCTGCGAGTGCAAGGTCGTGTTGCAATCGAAGCACAAACACACACTCAACTTCAAGGAAGCTGAAGGCACAGCTCTACGCTTCGTGCGGGGTGGCGCTCAGTATAAACTTGCCTCTGCCACCAAGACGCTGTCGTTGGAGACCTTGAGGTCTCCGTACAGGTCGTCCTCCGCCTCCTCCTCCATGCTTTATTCTCGCAAGCACTCTTCTTCAACTTCGAATCCCCACCTGGAGAGAGTTGAAGTCCATCCGGAAAAAGCAGCCCTTTAAAGATCAGCCCTTCTGGTGGTGATGTCGTGCGAGCTGCGGCTGCTGGCGTGAGCGACATGCTCATTCGGTGTCTCAAAGTCCGGCAGGCACGGTATCGTCAGGCTGCTCCAGGTATCTGAGACAGATTCGGCTGCAACAAGCTGTGAAGGCCAGGGAGCAGCTGTGGCATGTGGAGGGTGCCAGCAGTGGCGCTGTTGTCGGCGAGCACTGCAGCTGTGCTACTGCGGATCAACAGCAGGCTCTACGACGCCCCAGCTCTGCCCCCATCACAGTGCATCACTCCTGGCAGCGGGCCTCAAATTGGCAAGGACGGACTGATCACCGTGATCATCCCTGCCTACAACGAAGGGGCGGGCATAGCAGACACCCTCGCAGCCCTGTCCGCTGCCACGGAGGCCACGGGCCTGGTCGAAGTGGTCATCGTCGACGGAGGCTGCAGCGACGACACCATGGCGCAGGCGCGCGCTGTGCCCCTGCGCCTCGCCCACGGCATCAGGACTCTAGAGTCGCGGGGGGGGCGGGGGCCAGCGCTGCACGCGGGCGCGCAGGCGGCGCGCGGGGACCTGCTGCTCTTCCTCCACGCCGACACGCTGCTGCCGCAGGGCTACGACGCAGCCCTCAGGGACGCCTTCCAGGACCCGGCGCTGCTGCTGTCGTGCTTCCGGTTCGGCGTCAACCGCGCGGTGTGCGCGGCGCGCGGCGCAGCAGCAGCAGCGGCAGCACCGCCGCCGCCGCGCGGCCTGCGCCTGCTGGAGTGGGCCGTGGACAGGAGGACGCGCGCGAAGTCGTTCCCCTATGGCGACCAGGCGCTGTGCACTTCGCGCGTCAACTACTTCCGCCTGGGGGGGTTCCCGCGCGTTCCCATGATGGAAGACTTTGAGTTTGTGCGACGCGCCAAGGCAGTGGCGCAGGGGGGCGGCTGGGGGATACGGCAGCTGCCGCTCACGGCGCTGTGCAGCCCGCGGCGGTGGGAGCAGAAGGGGGTGCTGACGGTGTCGCTGCTCAATTTCTCGTTTGTGTTTAGGTACGTGGTTCTGGGCTGGTCGCCACAGCAGATTTACGACAGGTATTACGGAACAAAAGAGCAGCAACGTTGACACCGGGGGTGCTCGGCAAGTGTCATTCATGTACATGACATGTTTTGAGCACGAAGAAGCTGGAGTATTGTATGTGCTGCTGGGCTTGCGTGACCTGTGGTTTACGTGTTTGACGGAGCTTTGTGCACACAGATGCAAAAATGCGACTAAGGTACCAATACAGAGGCTACATCTATTGATGTGATCATGCGCATAACCCAAACCCAGCATTGCATGGAATTCTCAGGTGTAAACCGCAGGGGAGCCCAGTGCTTCGCGCGCGGGCGCCCAAAACACAAAACAAAATGCACCACTGGCCCAAACCCTGCGTAACAGCCACGCGCGTCAACTACGTAGGCGCTCAGATGTTGAGGTTGCCAAAGGCGACGCTCGCGCACGTCGCCGCGAAGAACTCCGCGGCGCTGGCGCTCGCGCAGACGTGGCCGAGCCGCGCGCACGCGCGCCGCACGTGGCCCTCGCATTCGCGCAGCAGCACCTCCGCCCACTCCGCCAGCGCGGCCTGCGGCGACGGCGGCCGGAAGCACTCCGTCGCCACGAGGCACCGCAGCAGCGGTTCCGGCAGGAGCTCGGCGGCGGCGGGCGTAGCGGGCGGGCGCGCGCGCGCCGCGCGCACGCACGCCACCAGCATCCTGCTGGCCAGCACGCCGTCCGCGAGCGCCTCCCAGGCGCGGCACATGTCGTCGCACGCCGCCGTGTGCCCCGGGGTGCGCGCCGCCGCCGCCGCCACTGCCGCCGCCGCTGCCGCTGCTGCTGGCGGTTGAGCGAGCGCCGCCGCTGCTGCCGCCGCCGTTGGGCCTGCCGCCGCGGCGGCGGCGGTGGGATCGGAGGCGGCATCGTGCAGCAGCATCTCCGCCTCGACGCGCACGTCGAAGGGCGGCTCGAGCGCGGTGCGGAAGGCGGCCTGGAGGCGGCCGTGGTAGTCTACGGCGCGGCGCTCGGCGCGCGCGCGCAGCGCCCCGAGGTCGACGCCGTTGCGCCACTCCAGTGTCGCGCCCGAGGAGCCGCGCAGCGCGGCGGCGTTGCGGCGGTAGATGGCCGGGCTGTGGGTGCTGGCACGGGGGGCGCGGCGCGCGGCGGCAGCGCCGCCGCTGCTGTGTGCGCCGCTGCTGCCTGCGTGGCCTGCCATGGCGACTCGCGGCTGGGATGTCATCATGGCCTGGAGAGAGCCGTGACGCGTTGACGGGTAGTTGGTTGCTTGGGGGTGCGCGAGGCAGGGTTAGGGTTAGGGTTAGGGGTCAGGTACACGCACAACGTCCCTGCGGTACTGCAACCACACACTTTTTTCGACATTGTTGCGGCACACGAACGCAGGAGAAGTAGGGGCTGAAGGACCATCAGCAGGCAGGGGCGTAGTTTCGGCCTCAGCCCACAGCTGTAAACAGGGTTGCAGTGCTCAACCCCCCTGCACCCACCTGCCATCATCTTGTGTTCCTGCGGGAGTTGCATCACAGCGCAATGCTCAACTGGCAGGCAGTGCCAAGCTCCCGAAGTCTCTCTTAATGTGAGCATTTACTGTGTGCACGCGCTGAGCACTGGTCATGCTGAGCCACATCATGGTTGAGAGTTCAACACTGCAGTGCTGCTTGGTGGCAGATACTGCTGCACTGGCCGAGCACCAGCAGAGAAAGCCAGGGCACTGCAGCCAGGTCGACTGTCCTGCCGGTCTGTAAGGCAGCAGGCCACGTGATGCATCAACTCAACTCGACTGCGCTATAGGTTTATGCTACAGAAGCAATTCAGTATGAAACGTGTCAAAGAGTCACTGCCGCTCAGCAACACAGCACCGCACAACGGCACTCAGAACGCGTCTTCAACGGTCAACTTCAACATCATCGCAAGTGTGGCTTTCTCTAGTGGCACTATCGTGGCACATTTTCCTGTGCCAGCCGTACCTGCAACAGGCGCTGAGTCTGCGTGTTCACGCGCCGCGCCCCCGGGGTGCGCAGCAACCCATACGCCGCCCCCACATCCCCCGCTGGCAGGACCCCCCGATCGCCGTCTCCACCGCCTCCGCCGCTGTGCACCTCCTTGCCCCCTGCTGGACCTATTGATGGCGAAAGTGATGTCGTGCCGCCCACAGAACTGGCAGACGGCGCAAACGACACGCGCGACCGCGCAGAGGCGCTCGAGCACACGGATGCAGAGTCGTCGTCGCAGCACGCATCGCTGTCGCCACCGTCGCCACCGCCGCTGCCGCGCAGCCGCTCTGCCGCGCGCCTGGCGACGGCAGCGGCTCTGCGGCGGCAGCGGCGGCGCGTCTCGGCGGCGGCGGCAGCGCTGATGCTGCTGCACGAGTCGCTGATCTTGAGGTTGACAGGCGCTGGCACCCACTCATCAACAACGTTGCGGCCATAGCGCACCTCCAGCGACGGCAGCTTGACGTAGTGCCGCTGCGCCACGGTGGAGGACGTGTAGGAGCAGAGGGAGCTCGCGTTGCTGGGCGCTAGCGACAGGTCGTCATTGTCTGCCGCCGCTGCTGCCGTTGGCGCTTGTTGGTGGCGTTTGAGCCGCTTGCTGTCACCCTCTCTCGCGCGCAGCGCGTGTCGCCTGCGTCGCGCCGCCAGCTCAATGGACGGGTCGTGACGCTCCGCCTTCTTTGGCTGAGTATGCCGTGGCGGCTTCAGGTGTTCCTGATACACCTGCTGGCAGGTTTCCTTGAGTACGGCATTGCGATTGACCTCCGCCATGAGCATGCTCGCGGCACGCGTCTCATTGGCCGCCTTCGTCAACACGCACCGCTTATCGCACGCCAGCTTGCGCTTCTCCTTACGCCTCAGCAGAGCGTTCTCTCTGTCCTGCAACGCCTTCCACACCGTCTGACACAGCTCTATCTTTTTGGCTCGCCGATCCGTCTGATGCAGCAGCTCTGCCAGAAACCATTTCCCCTTGTCGTCCAGCGGAGCCAGCTGTGATATGCGCCTCAGTATCGTAGGCAAGTCCTCCTCAGCGGTAGCGGCATTGCCGCTCTTGACCTCTGCAGCGCCAACACTGGCAGCTTGCTTCGGTCGTTGTCTTCGCTTCGTAGGAACTACTCGCAGAGGCGAAAGTTGGAAGGTGTTCAAACTCCCCAGTCCAGGGACCTGTGCCTGCTGGGCCCCAACTGGAGGGGGCGGCGACATGGCGGTGCTCATAAAGAACGTCCCGCAGCACTATCGATGCGGTCCATCGCAATTTGATGGCGCACACACACAAACGCACGGCGGCCGTTTCAGATTGGTTGAAGTTGAAGTTTCTCCTTGGTGTGAAGTTGAAGTTTTTTTCATTTCGGAAAGCACATGCAGACACGGCTGTTGCTGCAATGTCTGCTAGCGGCGACAGCACATAGTTATGCTGCATTATACGGCAAAGCCCGCCTGACCGCAGCAGCGGTGAGGGTACCTCAGAGCACCTTGCTACGCAGAGGATCGTGCAGGCAGCGAGCCGCCACCATCAGAGGAGGTGCTGCTGACGGCCACAGCAATGGCGAGCACAGCATTGGCGAGGAGGACGAGGAGCATCTGGAGGGTGACTTCGTGCTGCAAGACGATGATGACCGCTACCCACACTACAGAGGAATGCAAGAAGTCGAGGAGGGGAGCTTGCCACCGCCTCCTGCTGGTAAGCATGATGGCCGTCAATTTGCATATGTGCTGCGGAGGTAATTGCTGGTATGCTAGAACCGGAGCATTCTCAAGGAAACGTTGTGGCCGGTTCCTTGTGAGTCGGTATGTCCTCATGTACTGCAACTGCAGAGCATGATAATCATCTTCTGTATCGCGCGCCGCGCCGCTGCTCCCACATTCGACTGGGCAGCACTCAGTTCGCACAGAGAGTGGGATCCTAGCAGTCTAGGATGTACAACAGACTAGTACGCACATATACAGTTGCAATGGCACCTTTCTTGGAGTTTTGACACAGGCAAAAGTGTGCTGCAAATCTCCACCACCACATGCTGCGCTGCAACAGGCATCATACTGGTGGACGGATTCTGCGCATACCTGGGCGGCTACGTGGCGGAGCAGATCAGGCGCAGGGGTGTCGCGTGCGTCAGCGTCATGAGCGATCACCTCCTGAGCTGCATGAAAGACGAGTCGGCCAAGCCATTCAGAGCGCCGTCTCAGGTGCGCTATGCAATGCTTCAACAACACAAGCTGCGGAGACACTGTGTACATCCGCTGCATGGACTCTGTTGAGCCTTGTACATCGCACCGCAACGACAGACATTCAGCGTACGATTCGCAGCTGCTGTCAGTGTGTACGGGCAGACCCGCAGCAGAGCACTGACACAGCTCTCCACCAACCCCTGCTGCTCACGCCCCCTGTCTGTTACGCTCTTGTCAGTCACGCCCCATCATCACCGCCGTCGCCATCTGCAGGGACGGCCCACTCTGCTATGGGCATCGGAGCTGCCGTTCCCGATCGTCGGCGCTATAAGCGAAAGCGATGCGGGGCTGGAGACGGCGGAGCGGCTGCAGGCAGATCTGTGCGGTGCGCTGGAAGGGGGGAGTGGGGGGGTCAATGCGGCGCGCAGGGACAAGTTCCTCATGAATGAGGCCCTCAGGAGTGCAGGTGAGGTGCACATTCAGTTTCGACGGCATGTCCCCAGTCGGTGCCTCGAATGCAGTTACACTATTTTTGGAGAAGTCTGTGTACAGCTTGCCATTACATTTTGCCAGCGAACTACACTCCTGCTTCTGAGTGGACAGTTAGGGTTAGGGTTTGGGCTCAACGCCAGGTCATCGATTGGTACCTGTGAGTTTTAAACGGTGCCAAGTGTAACGGTTGTGTGTCCTAACCGATGCGCAAAGTCACTACTCCACCATAATGTGCATGCCTAACCCCAACCCTAACCCACAGCTGTGCATGCCTATCCCTAACCCTAACCCATAATCATGCATGCCTAACCCTAGCCCTAACCCTATCTCCAACCCTAACCCACAAGTATGCATGTGCTGCAGCAGTGAGGTTCGACCTCGTTGCCCTACCCCTGGCCTGGCAAGCGCAGCGATTGGCAAGTCTAACCCTAACCCTAAGCCGATCCCGCAATCGATGCTCAGTTTGATGGCTGCCGTCAGTTCATCAAATGGAGGAAGACACACACACACACACACACACACACACACACACACACACACACACACACACACACACACGCGCGCGCGCGCGCGCTGCGCATGAACAAAGTGACTATAGAAGCCGTCATTGGCGTAGCACAAAGATGCTGATGGGATCAGACGGGACATGAGGTGGCATACATCCCCTAACCCTGATCCTAACCCTCATCGGCCCATTCAGCATCAAAGTTGCGTGAACCTAGTTTTCTGAGTCGCTTCTTGGGTCAGCGGAGAGGCAGCTACTGTCAACGCTGCCCACATGTATGGAACATGTAGGATCTGTATCCCACCCACGCGGCTCGAGTGAGTCGTGTCTCTTAGTCTTAGTCTGATTATCAGTGCACAACATGTACATTATCGCCATGCGCGTTCCTCTGGTACCACACAATTTTCACCATTGGAGCACATCTGAACATGCACGCACACAGGGTGAATACACTTGGGTGGTGACTACACTAAGAAAATACGCCAAGTGTGGGAGGACACTGTGGCCATGGTGCTTGGGCGATGCAAAACGGTGGACGACCATGGACACACTGCAATAGCAGATGCTTGATGAACAATACGCGACATGAAAGAGTACAACCGCTAACATCATTGCAGCACTGGAAGAGCTTGTGGACACTTGCCAGCTGAGGCTTCATGGTGATTTATACATGTTGACACCCAGCGCGACCATTACTACATCAGCACTTTTTGCCTAGGTGCTATATGCACAACACTCACCCCCTACTGACCTTGAGGCTACTTGCTCCATTGCCAGCATACAAGACCTGAGGCCTGCGAGGCAGCGTCAGCAGTGCTCAGCACACCACATGCTCACAACACTCCCCAAGGCATGCAGTCTCAGCCTTGTACTGTGCTAGAGACATGATGCTGCCAGTCCATGACGTGCAGTCTTCAACCTCGTACTGTGTGACAGACATGATTCTGTTAGAGACATGGATGTGTTACAGACATGATCCTGCTTGAGACATGATACTGCCAGTCCAAGGCATGCAGTCATAACTTCATATTGTGTCAAAGACATGGTCTTCTACTATCATTTTCCCGCGCTTTCTCGTGGCAGTTGCCGTGGGCCAGCATCAATCAGCGCTCACACCCGTAATCCGCCCCTCAAGGTTAGGGTTACGGTCACGGTCACACGAAGGGTTATGGCCACAATTAGGGTTAGTCAGCCCCGCGTGCTCACGCGCCGCCGCTGCCGCCGCAGGCATGAGGGCCGTGCGGCAGTGCAAGGCGCGCAGCTGGCCAGACGTGGCGGCGTTCTCTGCCGCGCTCGCAGCGGCGGCCGGCGCGCGCGACGACCGCTGGGCGCCGCTAGTGATCAAGCCACTGCGGGGATGCGCCAGCGGCGATGTGTTTCTGTGTGCAACCGAGGTGGAGGCACGCAATGCGCTGGACACCATCGTCGGGTCGCCTCTGTACGCGACGCCGGGGGCGGTGAATCGGGTGCGTACCGCGCAGCGGCCGCAGTTGACAACGCGCGTGACAGGTTGCGGTCGCAGACGAATGCAATGTTTAGTCAGCCTGCATGCGTCTGCACGTGGGACGTCTCGGGGCGGTCGCGAGTGTCCGGAATGCATTGAGCGGCTTCCAGGGTTCAGCTGTGTTGAACTGATTGTAACCGTAAGCAGCCGTTCATCAGTGTTGAGAGCGCCTTCACGCTCAGCACGCATTTGCACACTGCCACTGCACTGCCGTCCAAGAACTCCCGGCAGTGCCCGCTGCGAATTCTGAGCAATGCGGTTGTAAGCCACAATCACGTGCACTCGGGACCACGATGATCACCACCGGTGCGCGCCTCTCACTCGCTCCATGGCGCGCTTGTCAGCCACCCTCACATACGTACTCAGGACCACGATCATCGACACCGGAGCGCGCCTCTCACCCCCTCTGCGGCGCGCATCGTAAGCCACACCCAGGATCACGATCGCCACAACCGGGGCCTGCCTCTTACGATCTCATTGCGGCTGCGCGCGCACGCAGGAGGCCCTCGTGCAGGACTTCCTGGAGGGGGTGGAGTATGTGGTGGACACGGTGAGCTGCAAGGGCGCGCACAAGGCGATGGCGGTATGGCGCTACGACAAGCGTCCCGCGAATGGCGCGCCGTTTGTCTATCACGCGACGGAGCTGCGGGCCGCCAGCGGCCGCGAGGAGGGCGCCGTGGTGGCGTACGCTATGTGAGTCTCAGAGTCCAGTGCGCGTACTCCTTGTGTACTCATGTGTGGACTCACATCAAATGTACGCAATGTGAGTCTCCGAGCCAATGCTTCTCATTCTTGCGTACTCATGGTTCTAAGTATGTACGCAATGTGGGACTGAGAGACGGGTGCATGAATTCCTGGTGTACTCAAGTGCAAGTACCCCTTCTGTACTCATGTGTTAACCCGTATGTTCGCTATGTCAGGCTAAGAGACCAATGCGTGTACTCATTGTGTAATCATAGTTCAAGGCATGTACGCAATGTGGGAGCATAAGACGGGTTCATGTATCCCTTGCGTGCAATGCGAGTCTCAGAGGCCTGTGCATGTGCGATGCGAGTACTCCTTGTGTACTCATACGCTATGTGAGACTACGAGATATCTCTTATGGACTCATGTGCAATGTGATACTAACAGTCTAATGCATGTTCGCCTTACACACTCATATGTACGCAATGTCAGATCAAGAGTCTAACGCATTTACTCCTGATGTCTTCACGCATGGAATGTCAGGAAGCCTGAGTTGGAGTCATGGAGACCGCTGAATTGCAAAACTGGAAAGACTTCATGTGCAAGTTGCAGGTGCACTGTGCATCCCTCCTATGATGGCCCTTCCCCAAGAACAAACGGCGAGTGCATTGTATGCAAATACATCCGTTCAATATCCTCACTACATGTTCTTGATACTAAACATGTACCTCCCCCCCTCAAAATACCCACTACATACTCCTGATACAGTATACCCCCCCCCCCCCCCCTGCCTCCCCCCCCCGCCTTCTTTCTCATGCGTGCAGGCAGGCGCTCGACGCCCTGGGCGTGCGCATCGGCACTGCTCACATCGAAGTCATGCTGACTCGTGACGGGCCGCGCCTCATAGAGTACAACGGCCGCTGGCACCTGACTGACTTCAGGGAGCTCTGCAATGACTGCGTGGGCTACAACGCCATCGACGCCACCGTTGACGCGTACTTGGACCATGAGGCGAGTTGCGTGGCTGCATTCCGCATTGTGTTGAGCGTCATCGACATGAGCAGGTCCCGCAGGGGGTAGGGTGGGGGGGAGGGGGGGCACGCTGCTCTGGTTGCAAGGGGATATCTCCTGTGCACCTTCAAGTTTGTTGTATATGTGCATGCTCAAGTTGAACAAATCATCGCCTGATGCGCGACCATGCACGCAAGCAGTGTGACTTGCATCGGCCACGCTCTGATCACACACGGGACCCTCTGTCACATTGCCACCCTGAAATTGCTCTTTCCGCGGCATACGGGATCAATGTCACTAGGTTACGAACCCTACTAGTAATCTTAACCCTCACTATGCACTGAAGCACCGCTTCAATCATCCGTTCCGTCACAACTTCTTTTCCCGATTCTCTCTGCGGTCAGCTCCATGACACGACGCCCACATTCGGTCGTGTTGAGATGTCCGATGCCAGTCTCAGCGACAGCCCGCCGACTTGACATTTGCTGCGACTTCCCCGCCTTCTCGTGTATGCAGGCTTTCGACGCTCTGCCGCCAGCACCCCTAAAGCTCGCCGCAGCGGGCCGAGTCGTCCACCTCGTGTGCCACACCGCCGGCACGGTCGCGGCCGTGCGCCACGGCGCTGCCATCCGCGCGCTGCGCTCCTTCAGAGCGATGGACGTGTATGGTGCATTTGGCGTTGGCCAACGCGTGTCGCCCACCATAGATATTCGCAGCGACGCGGGGTGGGTCCACCTGAGCCACGCTGACGCGCACGTGGTGGAGGAGGACTACCGCGCGCTGGTGGCGCTCATGCCGACCATGTTCGAAGTTGAAGTTGACGCATGACAAAAAATGGTGACGAGTCGCGCCATGTATGTATGCAGAGTTTTACGCGAGCGCGCTTGCATGTCTTGCCATCTCCATGTGGATAATTCTTATAATGCACATGAAGATGGCTGTCCATTCTGCCACTAGTAACTGCATGCTTCAAGAGCATCAGCCAAGGGCGTGTGAAACAAAACAACTTTACGTTGTCATCAGCGGGACGTATGGACGTGTATTTATAAAGGCCCAAGGGAGGCCGGGTTGCCTATGCAATCGAAAAGCTTGCGTCAACGCAGCAGCCTAGTCTGCGCTGTGCCCTAGGAGCTGTACACTAGCAGTACGTGTTGCAGCCTACTGAGCAAGATAACGGCACTGCTGGTGCTGGTCATGATTGCCTCATTTGCTTGCCTTTCACGCCTCCGTGAAATGCCTTGGCGTAGGGCTGTGTTGTAGCTTGTCCTGAGGCAATAGGTTTGCTGTGGGAGTAGCCGACATGCATGAAGTGGAACTCTGCGTCAATGTCGACAACCACCATCAGCAGGCCCAGAGACGCCGGCAACACGAGGCTTCTGCAAAAACATCAACAGCAGCAGATAGATACTGATCACTCGATATGTCTCCCATTGCTGCAATGCTGCGTAATGTTGCGACGTATTGGGCGTCACAACGGATGTGAACGTGGAGCTGCAATACATGCAGAAGTACTTGCGTCAGTCGTATGTCTGCAGGAGCATTGTAACGCCTGCTCCGCGAACTACTCGATACATTAACGGCAGGACGCAGCAGCTGCCTATTGCGCGCCAACTACTCATTGCAAAGATGAACGCTACTGTGTGGTTTTCCCGATTTCCTCGATCATTGGGTGATCATCCTACTGGATATTCAGCTTTTTGAGAAGCAGGAAAGACTGCGCGCAAGAACGGCGGCTACCTACGTTGAAAATAGTACTGCTGGATATCCTCTGACTGCAATAGGCGAGACAGACCCGTGCGCGAGAACGGCGGCAGCAGCGTGCCTGCCGTCACCAGCGTGCCCGTCACCTATTGTACGCCGGCACGCGCACGGGGCACGCGCAGAGATGACCTCACACCTGCTTCGGGAGCGCGAACGCGCGCTCGATGAGCAATAGGATGTGCGTTAAACCAAATTTGCAGAAGTGCTGAAATGCGCACGCGCGTTCTAGCTAAGTTTCTGCGTGGTCTACAGCACTTTTCCAAGAAGTTCAAGCGTTGACATCCCACATCCCAATCGTTGCAGCGATTGAGGCACGCGCGCGCTCCAGCAGAGAGTTTACGCTTGCAGCAGGCGTGGTGTGTGGGCCGTCGTGCATATCGCAAGCGCAAACTGTTGGCGTGCCGAGCGTGGAGAGGTGCGAAGGCGGCGAACAGCATTGAGGGAAAACAAGTGAGGGGCCCAGCCCCAAGCACACCAGAAGAGGAGAGCGCTGATGGCAGAGAGCGCGCGGCAGTTCTGGCAGGATGTGTCGCTGGGAATAGCTTTTGTGCCGCTGGTGTTGGCGTCTGCCAGGAGGATCCAGTCGCAGAGCAGCAGTGGAGCCGGCTCAGAGAATGTCATCACGACCCTCTACTGCCTCATTCTTTTCACGGCTGTGGTGAGGGCAGTGTGGTTGCTGATACCCAGTGATGTTCTTAACAGCAGCTATGCTCCCAGGGACGTCTACGCGTTTCATGGTGAGTGTGTTCATCTCTGCACTGCAAATTGTGCGCTGAAATGAACTAAGCGTCGCATATGGCGCCATCGGCTCGTTGTGCATTGACCAACAACTTGTAGAAAAGTGCACTGCCTGCTGTATCAATGCAGTACACTCAGTGAGCTTATGCCTTCAGCAGCATGAACGGCATTGTAGTAGAAAATTTTGCGTCTCAGCCGCGGCCTCGATAACCCAGTCGTTGAGATGGGTTGTGCAACTGCACCTTCCCTACTCAACAGGCAAAGCCAAACTTGCACTAGCTAGCAAGCACTGGCATCAGCATCTATCAGGCCAATGAGCATCTGTAACCTGCTTGTACAGCAGTTATTTTGACTTTTGATTTTCAAGCGATGCCTTGTTGGCGCTCGGGGTGCAACATGGGGACACCGATTTAACAACATTATCCGAGGTTGTTGTATGTTTCGTATTTCATGTACATTTGACACTAGAATCCGGTGTGCCTGAACGGTGTCAACGGTGCAGATGGTATCATCGGGAATCGTCATCTCATACGCGACCTTTGCTCACATGATACATCACACGTACATGCCTGTGGTTGACTTGAAACGTCTCATGCTGGACTCACTCCTCTCTGACAACGGCAGCTTCGAACCCTTCTTGATACATGTGTCCCGCGGCGTTTCCTCTGCCAGTCATTTGCAGGCAGTACGCAAATGCGTCGACGCCAGATTGATGGCGGCGTCAACGTGCCCATGAGGTTCCCTTGTATTGGCGCTTGTAATCGTCATTAAGATGCATAGCTGCCCTGCACATACATCGTACTTCATTTTGAAGTGCGTAATCGGGCTGGTATGCAGTATGTAAACCACAGGCATCGCGTCGTGGTCTGCGTGTGTGCGCAGGGGAGGCTGGGGGCACTGTAATGCACAGCTGCCCTGCATACATCATACATCGAAGTACTTCTTTCTGAAGCGCGTAATTAGGCTGATATGCAGTGTATCTATCGACCACGGGCATCACGTCTTCGTCTGCTTCTGTGTGCAGGGGAATGGCTTGTGGCACTGAGATGCATAGCTGCCCTGCACATACATCATACTTTCTTTCTAAAGCGCGTAATTGGGCTGTTATGCAGTGTATTGTTGACCACGGGCATATTTCCTCGTCTGCTCGTGTGCATAGGGGAATGGCTGGGGGCATTCATATCGGAAGTGCTGCTGACCGCGGGGAGTATCAGCCTGTTCTCGATATTCATCCTCTTTGCCATATACTGGTCCAACCTGGTCAAGAAGGTACCTAAATTGACAGATACCGCGCGGCTCTGTCGGATGCTGTTACTGTGATGATACTCATGATTCAGTAGATTCCTCGATGATATTCGAAGAAAGCACAAGTACTCAGCTACTCATGAGTCTGAGTCATGAACTGCGGTGTGACGTACATGAAGGCAGGGGGGATGCAGCTGCTAATGCCAGTGCGGTGGTTTGTCCCGTCTACGTTGTGTGGATTCAAACCCTAACCCTAAGACTTTCACGGAGGCATGGGGCTGCGGGCTCACTACCACTGGCTCATTAAGTCAATGTGGTGTGAACCTAACTAAACACCAAATCGTGCATGCATCGTCTGGCCGCGACAGATCTAACCTAAGACTCAGGGTTAGGGTTAGGGCTAGTAGGGTTTGGATCAGGTGTGACAGGTCCTTGTGCGCATATGAGCTTTAACTTCGTAGCCTGCAGCTGCAATGTTTGAGTCGGTGCTGCGCTTCCTGCCTGTACATTTCCGAGCGCGATTCATTATAGCTCTTCAAGCCATGGTGCACCTTGATATTGCCGGTACTATATCAGCAGTTTTGCCAGTGGTGCAGGTGTCGCGAACTGAGGCATCACGCCAGATGTGCTGATGAGACGAGGAAGCTGCAGGTTCTGATGGCACTAACAATGAGTTTTCTGCAGAGATGGAGAATAGCGTGTATGAAACGTGTAATCATATACTTCGAAGTACATGTGTGCACCACTGCATGGAGTGCCACAAAACCAGCTGCTTTGTGGGATGTGTAAGTGTACAATAACAGAGTGTATCAAGCGTGGAAGCTCCCGGCCACATCATGTCCAATTTTGTACGCATGTTCACTACTTGCTGAAAGTGTTAAGAGCTCAGCGCGCGTTTTCCTCTTTTTTACGCTGTCCGCACATATCTTTTTGAAAGGATATGTCAAGTGTGTCAGAAGTGCATGCACATGCAAGCATCAGGCCATGCATACAGGAACAGTCTGGCGTGTAAATGTAGGTAACCACTGCAGGATTATATCCACCAGTATACGCGCGCTACTTGTCAAGCTTGCAAGCCCCATGCCGCACAGAGTCCACCCTAAAGTGTAGGTGCACCACTTGTTGAAGTATCGCACCCTCAGCGCGCGCGCCTTCCTCTTCGTTTTGCCATCTGCGCAGATCTTTAAGGATACCATGCAGCCCTCACGGCCGATGGTCTCCTTCTGGACCGTGGTGGGCACAATATCAGCAATAGAGGCAAGTGCAAATAGCAATGGAAACGAATCAAAAGGTCGTAGAGCTCTAGGTGACAAGGAGTGGTTAGCCGCAAGTGCCTTCCACCAATAACCGTGGTCGCCGCCGCTGCAGTCATTGCAACATCGGCAATAGAGGCAAGTGTCAAAAGCAATATCGGCAATAGGGGCAAGTGCCGATAGCAATATCAGCTATAGATGCAAGTGCCAATAGCAATGGAAATGAATCAAAAGATTGTAGAGCTCTAGTTGACAAGGAGTGGTTAGCCGCAAGTGCCTTCCACCAATAACCGTGGTCGCCGCCGCTGCAGTCATTGCAATATCAGCAATTGAGGCAAGTGCCAATTGCAACATCAGCAATAGACGCAAGTGCCAATGACAATGTCAGCGATAGACGCAAGTGCCAATGGCAATATCAGCAATTGAGGCAAGTGCCAATAGCAATATCAGCAATAGAGGCAAGTGCCAATGACAATGTCAGCAATAGAGGCAAGTGCCAATGGCAATATCAGCAATAGAGGCAAGTGCCAATGACAATGTCAGCAATTGAGGCAAGTGCCAATAGCAATATCAGCAATAGACGCAAGTGCCAATGACAATGTCAGCAATAGAGGCAAGTGCCAATGACAATGTCAGCGATAGACGCAAGTGCCAATGGCAATATCAGCAATAGAGGCAAGTGCCAATGACAATGTCAGCAATTGAGGCAAGTGCCAATAGCAATATCAGCAAGAGACGCAAGTGCCAATGACAATGTCAGCAATAGAGGCAAGTGCCAATGGCAATATCAGCAATAGAGGCAAGTGCCAATGACAATATCAGCAATAGAGGCAAGTGCCAATGACAATGTCAGCAATAGAGGCAAGTGCCAATGGCAATATCCACAATTGAGGCAAGTGCCAATAGCAATATTAGCAATAGACGCAAGTGTCAATGACAATGTCAGCAATAGAGGCAAGTGCCAATGGCAATATCAGCAAACGAGGCAAGTGCCAATGACAAGTCAGCGATAGACGCAAGAGTCGATATACATAGCCATCAGCTGTGCAGGCAAGTGCTGCGCAAAGAATGGTCACCGGAGTTGGCGTTTCTGAGGGAGCTGGTACGTGCAACGGGTCTTGCGCCAACTTCAACTTGGGGGGAATGAAGACACTTTTCCTCTCCCTTCAGGTTCATGTGTTCATGATCATGATTCAGTCCATGTGAATGAACGCAGATGGTCAGACTGTGTCGGCCATTTGAGTCGACTGTGCACCTGACTGCGCGACTTGTTGCAGCAGCACAACTCGAAGCTCACAGCATGCTGCTATCGTCACAGCCGAGGTTGCACACACCCTCCTGACCATCAGATGTGCGCTGCTTTGATTGGGCAAGCCATCTTGTGCTGAGCGTACTAGACCATATGTGCATATAGTGTGGGACAGCACGTTCACTGAAAGGTGTGTCAGGGAGGGGGGGGTGCAGGGGGGGCTGTTCTCAACTTGCAGCTACTGGATCCCAAAGCTAAATCCAGACCTGGGCATGGAGCTGACCGGCATTGTTTTTTACAGTCAGCAGCACGACTCAGCTGCATCATTGCTCCCCCCCCCCCCTCTTGCCTGGGCCTTGGTTGTGTGCACACAACACCTGCAGGCGTTTGCTGCACTGCCGCTGATGCACGTTGGCGTCTCGCCGCGGTGCGCAAGGGTTAGGGTTAGGGCTAGGGCTTCCACACGCACGGCTGGCCGATTCGATCAGCCCTGACTGCAAGCTGCTCCTCCCAAGTTGAGACTTCTATCCTTGCACTCAACATTTTAATCTAACCCACTTTTCGCACCTATTGCCACTCCACGCTGCGTTGTACTCCGTGTCACAGGGGCTCAACCTGTGCCTATTTCTGGGCGGCGTCTACAGCAGCGAGGGCATGATACTCATGGACAGCTTCTTCATTGCGCTGCTGGCGCTCGTCTGCAGCATCGAGGTGAGGTGACGCTCCACACCAGTGCTCAGCAGCAGTGCTCAGCAGCAGTGCTCAGCGGCAATCGACTTGAAATCCTTATTGTGTGGTGACGCTCCACACTGCTCAGCAGTGCTCAGCAGCACCAACTTCACATATTGATATGTGAGGTGGCGCTCCACACCAGTGCTCAGCAGCCGTGCTCAACGGCACCCAGCGTTCACACCCTGATATGGCGGACGCTCTAAACTGTCAGATGAGATGCTTCAACGGATGCTTCAGCGTATCAATTACTTCAACGCTCGGGGAACGCAGCGACCCTTCGAGCTTTTTACAAGTCGAAGAGCCCGCAAGTGCAGTGCGGGCAAGCAGGGGCCTGGTACGGACGTGCTGTCGCCTGCTGCTTGAGCACCGTGCAATCAGCAGGAGCGTGCGTCGCCACATTTTTCACGGCAATGCAGAATACGGTGATGTCAATGGTCATTGGCCATACTTGGAGTTCAAGCCTGATGTCAACATATATGACGCCTGCAGCATCTGCAGTACAAACACCAGTAGTGGTGGAGCATTGCCACATGCTGCTGGCCATGTACAGTAGAGCACAGCCACAGCTGGGGGCTGCGTTTAGGATTGCACAACAACGTATTTGGCCACACAAATGCGGCGTAATTGGGGTGTATTCGGCAACCAGGAATACGTCTTGAGCAAACCTCGTCATAATAACATGCTGCGCGAAGGGCATATTTGTGGGGCATGTGGTGAGTCTGCTCGATTCCGAGTATACAGTCCACCACAAAAGGGGCACATGAACTCAGAAATAAACTTCAAAATACGCTTTTTGTCCAACCCTAGCTGTGTTAGGGTACACAAGCTACCGTTGTCATGTTGCGGGGCTGCAGTGTCCATGACCGCATTGCGTCGAGCTGACTGTGATATGCCCACTCATGGGGCGTCACACACGACGCTTTGACTCAGACCCGGCTGCTGAGTCCTGAGTCACGTGTGTGTGCACTGCTGCCCTGGCTGAGAGGGGTACGCATTGGTCGCTGCTTTGCACAGGCCTGCGCGAGCCCAATTGCTGCATCAGTGTCTCATGAACCAAATGTTCACATACTATTTCAACACTTCAAGTAGCACTTGTTGCTCTTTGGTTTAGGCCTAATTCAGCGGTTTCTCACTGCCGCCCTTTCCGAGGCTTACGCATTGGCCGCTGCTTCGCACAGGCCACTGTGCTGCATCCGCTCCTCATGAAAACGTCACGTACCACCTGTTGCGTGTGACCTCGCGGGCTAACTCCTGCACCACTTCAAAACTTGAAGTAGTGCTTGTTGCGTCTGTGAGCGTGTGTGCTGTCTCTTGCGCCGTGTGTTCCGGCGCGCAAATTTTCATGCTGTTGATGTACCACATCTCCACTTCAAGTATCTATTTGTTGCTTCATTTGAGCGTGTGTGCTGACTCCTGAGTCATGTGTTCTGCCATGCAGATCTCTATGCTGTTTGTGTACCACTTCATCACTTGAAGTAGCCATTTGTTGCTTCTGTGAGCGTGTCTGCTGACTCCTGAGCCGTGTGTTCCGGCGCGCAGATTTCCATGCTGAGCCACCGCTTCAGAACGGTGCTGCAGACGCTGGGGGCGGTGAATCAGGTGTCAACAGAGACGCAGGTCGGTGGGCAAACTTTACTTCAACCCTACTTGTCAGTTTGGACTCTACGTCAGATCAGTTTCGTTTCTGGCGGCCATGCTGAGTTTGCTTCGGTACCAAGTTGGGGTCATGGCGCACGGATGTGGTGCTACACCACTGTTGACAGCGTGCTGCGTAGAAAAGACGCAACAATCACTGGTGCCGGCCGGTGCACGGCGCGGCTCTGGTTTGTTGAAGTTGTCAATCTTGAAGTGCATTGATGACGGCCTCTTTGCAGCTGTGTGCTGGACGTCTTGCTTCAGTCAAAACCTCTTTCATCAGGTACATGTAAACTGCCGCTCGTCGTCAGACGAGCTGCGGCGGACGCAGAGATACTGGCAGTCATGCATATCCACTTAGGATGCACGCCCGGCGGATGCACTACATCAATGGACATCATTCTAGCTTTGTGCGTAGCTCCCACTCAGCCCAACTCTGCACTTGAGCGCATCGGCAGTCGGATGCTCGCCGTGTTAAGCAACATTATGGTAGCAATCATAACTACGGTGCAGCGAACAGAATTTTGAGGGTACAACATGAGCCCCCTTGGTTCCCCCCCCAAGCATCTTGCACACGCAGCCGTCAGTCTTACCCTCCTGTGTCTGGTGCACCTCTGCTGCAGGTGAAGCGAATAGTGTGGATCACTGTGAGCTGTAACCTCTTCTTCCTGGTGCGAGCAGCGGCAGACATTGCGGTGGGGACAACGCTCTTTGTCTACTGGAAAAGTGAGTGTGTCACAGATGACCACAAACAGAGACTGCATGTTGGAGTACACTTTGTGCATGAAGTGCCACAGTGTTCATGTTCGTCCACTGCAGATGTGAGCGTGCCATGAGCTGCAGAGCGACAGCACTTGGTGATTTTCTAGGGGTTTTGGTCTGGTCCTTTGAGGCATTGCACTCAAAGTGAGTGTGCCACGAGCTGCAGAGCGCCTGCACTACTTAGGTGTACATTTTAGCGTTTCACGCTGGTCCTTTGTGAGTCTTTGCACCCTGGCTGGGGGCTGCACACAGTGGGCAGACCTCTGCTGCGATGGTGCATAGCGCAGTGTGTATTGCTACACAGAAACTGGAGTACACTTTGTGCATGAAGTACCACAGTGTTCACGTTTGTCTACTGATAAAGTGAGTGTATCACATTCCGCAGACAGAGACTGCACTCTGGAATACGTTGCGTGCATGAAGTACCACGGTGTTCATGTCGATGGCAGAGTACCACGCCTGCTTACGATCACATGCACTCTCTTGCGATGGTGCATGGCACAGTTTTCATTGCTACACACTGAACTACTTTTTGTTGAGAAAGTGTCAGGGGAGCACCCCCCCCTCTTCAGCCGTCCCCCCTCCGATCACCGACAAGCAGCCGCAGGTGCGTGACGTGCCGATTTAACCCTAGCCCTAACCCTAACCCTAGGCAACGTGGCCGCGTTTCGCCGCTGCCTGGTGAGCTGTATGCACGGCCAGGCGCACGAGCATAGACCTCTTAGCAACATAACGGCGGGGCAGTGGCCATTCATGTGAGAACTTCACAAACCATTCATGAAAGCAGCCTTGGGGGATCTCCGTCACAGTGACGGAGGACCCGGCATTCACGAGGGGGCGACCTGACTGTTGTGTAGCCGGAGGAGCTCTGTCGCAGACTTCACGACGTCTCACTCGTGCGTGGCGCGCGCCTTGCGTACGCTCTCAAGGCGTGTGTACTTGCGCGAGGCGTACGCCGTGATGTACGCCACCACGTGGCAGCGTGCGCTACGATTTTGTAGACACCACGGCGTCTCTCTCGTGCGTGGTGCACGCTTTGCATGCATACACACGCAGGGCGTGTGCGATCAAAAGGCGACGCTTGAAGGCGTACGCCGCTATGTACGCCGCCACGCAGCGGCGTGCGCTACGAATGAGTAAAACATTGTGGAGTCTGCGGCAGAGCTCCTCCGGCGACATCGCTGTCAGTCCGGTCGCCCTTGTGCCGGGTCCGTCACCGTGACGCAGCTCCTCCAAGACGGCCACTGTCAATCGGTGGAATCCGTTGCGGTCTCCCGCCGTGCTAGGGTGTATGCGCGCCGCGCCTGGTCGTGCATTAGGGTTAGGATCAGGGGTAGGGTTAGGCTAATCCCTAGGTCTAGGTAGCGGCGGGATGCGGCCTGTGCTCCGTGCACCATTCCGCGGGTTAGGGTTAGGGTTAGGGTTAGGGTTAGTCACAGGGACGCGCTCAATGGAGGGGGTTGCTGTAGACAGTGATCTGAAACGCGCACCTGCCCATTGCCGGGAGGGGGGCGGGGGGGGGGCGGGGGGGGGGGGGGGGGTGATCAGTATATCTCAAAGTTACAGCCATGATGTTTGTGTTCATTGCAGTTGCTACAAGCTTGCTGCTCCGAGGCTCATCATCTTCGTTTGCTCACATGCTGCGCCTCCCCCTTCGTGTACCGCTCGCGCCTGCGCGCAGAAAACAAGGCCTTCGGGCCCGTGTTCGACACCACGTCATGGGAGTGGTTTGTTCTTGTCAAGCACGCATCAGAAGCCGTCTTGCTGGCCGTGATACTCTACGTTCTCAACGGCTCCTTTGGGACGAGCGGCGGGGAGGGGGACGGCACGAAGACGGGGGGGCGGCGGACGGGGTATCAAGAAATAAGCCGCAACGATACATACCCCGCAGACAGGAGCAGGAGTGGCAGCGCTCAACACAAGGGCAGCGGCCAGCAGTATGGGACCAACGTCTGAGTGCCCCCAAGCGCCCTGTGCGGTGTATCTCCAAATATACCTCTCGGGCGGAGCTTGAAACGGCACGTGTGAGGATGGGGAGGGGCTTGCTCATTTGCCGTGTGATTGTGTGCGTTGTCGTCATTGCAGTGGCATGCGCGTTACCTACGCAAACCTGCGTGAAACGGCATGTGTCAGGATGGGATGTGCTTTGCTCGTTGCTGTATTATTGCGTGCTTGGTTGCATTGGCATTTACATTACCTACATGAACCTGCGTGATGCGATTGAGGCGGTGCTGTCAGCCAACACACGATACAGCCAGCACAGCATGTTGGCACAGTCTTTGCGTTTGTCTAGCAAGCAGCCTATTGTATCAACGTGTCAAGATCAAGCAAGTGAGTGACATGGTTGGAAAGCATAGAAATGTCATTTCCTGAATGACTTCACAAAAGCCTTCCATGCGCCTTGCTCGAGTGCCAAATGTCGTGAGCAGACAATTCCTTGCAAGAGACGGCATGCAAGTATACAGAGCATACAAAGACATTGATGAGAAAACATCACAGAAGGCACCCATGCATGGCAAGTGACTGAAAGTGCAGCCAGAATTACAACAGAAGGGTGTGTGTTGCTGCAAAGTTTTGTGGCATTAAACCTGAGGTTGCTCATGGTGCTTTGTCTATATTGTGAAAACCGTCATGAGTGCAGCATCCATGTTCTCTGTCCCGTCCATTTGTTCTTGAAGTTGTGTTGTAAGTTGAAGTTGTTCTGGTTGTGCACGCCGCCTTTTAGAAGAGCTGCAGCAGAAGCGCAGACGCGTGCAGCAGAACGTGAACCGCATTAGCTGTGCTCATCACAGAGTGGTGTATATATAGCACGACCCACAATGCGACATACTTAAAACTATCAATCCAGTAAGCAGGCAGTGCGCAAGTGTGTGACGATTGATTTTCATGGCGAAACATCAATTCCTGAGCATTCTGAACTGCTCGTTTCATCAAGTGCATAGCTGGTCAACCCATGCCATCTTTATACGCCAGCAGAGTGCACAGTACACCGAGTGTGCAGTGAGTATGAAGCGCCAGGGCTCACACAAATAGTGAGGCCGTCAAAAAAACGGTTGCGTGCCAACTTAGCTTGGCACATGCATACTGGTGGACATAATTAAAGTGTGTACTTCACATGCATCTTCCACTCCCGTCTGCAGCGCAGAGAAATGCCACATCGCCATGCACATTCCGCACCTCTGGGGAGCGTTGCGAGCTCTGAAACATGGTGCTGCAGCATTGCTGCTAGAGGCGTGTACATAATATGCATGAGGCTGGGGCAAGCAGAGTGGATACTTTTGTGACTGTAGTTAACTGTTGCTCATCCAGCATGTTGTGCAACGCTGCCAGGCTGACTGCCCCCCCCACCTCTCCAACTTTTCCCGCCCCCAAGGTTGGTTGCACCCGCATGCAGCTCATATGCACCAACGCGCCTCCCCCCCCTGCCCTGAACATTGTGCAGGCTTGGGCGGCGACTATCGGTTATTGGCAGCAAAGCTCTGTTGCTCTGACGCTCCTGGTTGGAGTGCATGCACTGCCAAAATGACACGACTACGTTACGTGTTCGAAAAGCATAGGTGTATCACGCACCGGCAATCGCTACTCGTGTGAAAATCACAGCAAAGAAAGCACCCGTTCTCCAGGTGGAAAACCAGACACACAATCACCCCCCCCCCCCCCCCCCCCGCTCCCCCCCTAAACTGGCTGCAGCGGCGACTATATGCAGCAAAGCTCCGTTGCTCTCCAAGAGAAACTCCAGGTTGTAGTAGCTATACTGTTGCACAACTGAAATAGTATGGTCTGGCTGCAAACATCCTCGCTGAAACCTAGGAGACCTCTCCCATCAAAAAAAGTTTGGTTTATCGTGAATGTAAAGTAAAAACATCTTATGGAGACGAATCAAAAGATTGTAGAGCTCTAGGAGACAAGGTGTGGTAAGCCATCGAATTGAATTCCTTCCACCAGTCACCATGGTCGCTGCTGCCGCAGCAGTTGGCCGCGAGTCAAGCAGTGCCAACATATCCATACAAAGATGAACGACTTCGGCGCACAAGGTTTTCAGCGTTACATTTTGCAGCTCACTCACCCCAAACCCCACGTCAAGACCTGACACTCCCCCGCTGCAAAAGTTTGGTTCATTGTGAATGTCTACAGACACATATTTCGTATAGTACATTTCACTCACCCCAAAGACCTTCCTCTCCCCCGCTGCCCGCTTGTCCAGCTCCGACTTCTCGTGTTTCCCATACTGCAGCGCTCAGCATGGTGAATGGAAACAAGTCAAAAGATCGTAGAGCTCTAAGTAGGTAACAAGGTGTGGTCAGCCGCAAATGCCTTCCACCAATGATTGTAAATGTGATGAGCAACACATGTGGGCATGAATTTCAGCAATATGTACTACGCCAGCACATGTGATTTGTGTTGAGGCTATATGTCCAGCTCCGCCTTCTCGTGTTTACCGTACTGCAGGGCACAGCATGGTGAAGGTGATGTGATGAGCAACACAAGTGGGCATGAATTCAGCAACACTACGCCGGGAACATTTTTTATGTGTAAAAACGTGTTGCGGAACGTGGTGTGGATATATGTTCAGCTCGGCCTTTCCGTGTTTCACTGCACGAGGTAGAATAGCAAATTTTCGTGTTTCCCGTACTGCAGGGCACGAGATAGAGCAGCAAACAAATCACAGACGTGTATTTCAGCAACACTACGCCTACACCTTTTTCAGCAACACTGCACCTACACCTTTTGTGATATGTCAACGTGTTTCACATGTTTTCAAAAGCACATCATGTTCATTCAAAGACGCATCGCGCAAACGATGCGACAGCATGAGTGTCAGCACGTCTCAGAATGAGATTAGGATCATGACGGTTCAGGGTTAGGGGTTACGGTTAACCTAGGGTTAGGGTTAGGGTTAGTGTTAGGGTTAAGTGTGTTGCGAGTGGGTACGTAGGTATATGTATTCACAGATCCATCACACAGCCATGCTCAACGCCGCTGCACCAGACTTGTGGCTCTGGCGGCATGCCATCCTACGTTTTGCCTGTCCATACCCTAATTGGAGCACTTCTGTGCCTTACCCCACTTGCAGCAACCCACCCTTCATCCAACGACGGAAATCACTTCAGGTTGGTGTTCGCGCGGTAGTGCGCGCCTGCGCTTGGCAGCATCCAGCCAAACCTCACCCCAACCTAAGACCTCACTTCAAGTTGATGTTCCAGTATCCTGCGCACCTGCTCTCTTGCAGCATCCTACCGAACAACCTGCAACCCAACACCTCCCTTCACTTCAAGCTGAAGTTGAAGTTTGCGCGCGCACCTGCTCTTGCAGCATCCTACCAGCTGCAACCTACCACCTCACTTCAAGTTGAAGTTGAACTATCGCGCGCGCACGTGATCCCAGTACACCTCGTCGCACTTGTTGAACGCTGGTGCACACGTGCTCCCGGCAGCATCTACTGCTACCTAAGACCTCACTTCAAGTTGGAGTTGAAGTGTCGCACGCCAGCACCTGCTCCCAGTACACCTCGTCGCACTTGTTGAGCGCTGGCGCGCACGTGCTCTAGGCAGCATCTACTGCAACCTATGACCTCACTTCAAGTTGGAGTTTAAGTGTCGCACCTGCTCCCAGTACACCTCGTCGTACTTGTTGAGCGCCACCTTGAGCCCCGGCCCCGTGGGGTACGTTTGGCACGTCAGTGTGAACCCCGTTGCAAGGATGTCCCTGCCCAGGCCGTGAACGGCCATCAAGTGGGAGTCGCGCCCCTCCTCTATAAACCCAGCGCCTGATATAGCCATAACGAGGGTGAGAGTGGTGATGCTCAATAGGGTTAGAGTGGTGATGCTCAAAAGCGTGAGAGATGTGACGCACAACGACACTTCTTTGTAAACCCAGCGCCTGATAGCCACACCGAGATGGTGAGAGCGGCGATGGAACGTCAGCAAGCCCTAACCCTACCCCTAACCCTAACCCTACCCCTAACCCTAACAACCCTAAGAGGAGGAGTGGTGAATCACTGGTGGTGCTCTGTAGGGTGAGGGTGGTGTTCAGTCGTGTGAGAGTGGTCATGCTCAAGAGGGTTGGAGTGGTGATGCTCGTAGCGTGAGAGTGGTGATGCAAACGACACCCTCTATAAACCCAGCGCCTGCCGATGGCCACGAGTGAGTGCGACGAGTAGTAGTTAGTAAGTGATGTGGGTTGGGGTGAGTGGTGAATCGCTGGTGGTGCTCCGTAGTGTGAGAGTGGTGATGCAAACAACACTCTCTACTATAAACACAGCGCCTGCTGATGGCAATGACCAGAACGAGACGGTGAGAGCGGCGATCAGAATGCAGCGAGTGGTGAGGAGCAGGGTGAGTGGTGAATTACTGGCGGTACTCCGTAGTGTGAGAGTGCTGACGTTTGCGTGGTGATGCTCCGTAGGGCGAGGGTGGTGATGCTCAACAGTGCGAGAGTGGTGATGTTCAGACGTGATCATCAGCTCAGGGTGAATGGCGATGCTCAGGAGGGTGAGAGTGGTGACGCTCAGTAGCGTGAGAGTGGCAGTGCTCAAGCGATATAGTTCAAGTGATGCCGCGCGGCAAGGGCTGCACTTTTGCAAGTGAACTCAGCGCCTGCCGCCGACACATGACGTTGCAGCCACCAAGAAAGAGAATGGAACTTGAGGCTGTCATATGCACTAGCCAGCAAGGCACAGTCGCTTCCCTTTTCATGTAGTATCTGTGAATGACAGATGAATGTGCTGCCGACTAAACATCTCATTGCAAGCGGTGACGCTCAACTCTCAAATGCCATGAGCCCACGACAGCCTCAAAATGTTGTCATGGCCAGAGCAGCAGCGGTGAAAACCCACAACAAGCCATTAGTGATTGGAAACACAATCGTACAATTTGGTGCAATATCAGAGGTAAATGCAGGGAGGCTTTCCAGCTGTCAGAACCAGCTGTCATACACACAGGTAAATGCAGGGAGGTTTTCCACCTGTCAACGACACGACACAGGAAGTGAACCCTTCTGGGTCGTTCGAAAAAGGTTGAAAGTACATACTTTTAAACAGGTTCAAGTTGCATGCACCAGGCAGAAGCGGGTGCTGCCAATGACTGATGTTTGAACATGTTGTCCACTGCGTAGGGATAAAGAGTAAGCTCAAAGCCATGTGACTGACTGGTGACATTTCACTGTGTCGCAATTGAGCTCGTTAGCTGCGGGCACGTCAACACCAAGTATTTGAAAGCCTTGTTGTCAAGTACACTACAGTCAGAGATTGAGACGCTTCACGAGGCGCATCTCACATGTTGTGCACACGCCGTTACGGCACGAGAACGGCGGGTCGTCAAACACCATCTCTGCTGCCTCCAGCACAGAGGTCCCCTCTGGCACCGTCACCTTCTTCGTCTCGCCATCTAACACCAGCTCCACCTGTGGACAAAGCCAGTGTCAATGCGCACGCTGCCATCAGCCAACCTGCGCAGATTCTGAATGATCAATTTATTTTCTACATACTCTGCCGGTGCTCATGTCTGCTGCGTGCTGCTTGGCGGATGCAGGAACATGCCACCATGGAGGCAGGCTACTTCAACCAGGTCACATAAAACAGTACTTGACACACCGCAGCATTTGCAACATGCGTTTCAAGTTGATGGCAGAATTCTGTCGGCTTCTGGACGGCATGCATTAGGTGGCACAGCTGCAGCACTGCATGACACATCATGCCCTGGGCACAACTGTCAGGTACAACGTGAAGTAACAGCCACGCCTCAGCGTCCCACGATGGTGAATGGCCAGTCCAAAGAGAGCCTGCAATCGACAAAGTGGTCAACCTACCACCACCATCATGATCACCACCAGCTGCAGCAGCAGCACGAGCGACCGCCAGACGCATGCATGCACGAGGCCCTCTCACCTCCCATGATTTGCTGGGGTCCAGCTTGCCCTCCAGCTCCAAAGGCACAGAGCGCAATGCCGATGACGAAGCTCTGCAGGAGAGGAGCTGGAGTGAGAAGAAGCCTATTGCGCACAGAGCAAGCAACGGAAGCCTAGACGCGAAGCACAACTCTCGAGAGCACACACTCATACACTTGCCTTGCGCACTGAGTGCAGCCAGCGACGCGGGTGGCGGGCGCAGCGATGAAGCCAGAGGCCTGGCAGGCTAGTCCCGCGAGGGCAACAGAGATGCAGGCCGCGCGCATGGCTACCGCGTTCAAGCAAAAACTGGAGTGAAGTTGCAGTGCGAAGGGTATGTATGGACTGCCATGGTATGTATGGACTGCCAGTATTTTCAATTCACAGGCGTGGCTATAGAGAGAGAGCAGGGCAGCGCGATAGAGGCCATGTCCTGCAAAGCGCTTGTCTTTGCGGCAGCCGTCCTGGCCTTGGTCAGCGGCGCCGCGGCCCTGGTCTCTGGAACTGGCGCCCTCCGGCCCACCACTGCTCTGGTCCGCTCATGCTCTCAGGTAAGTTGATGCTGACCACAAGCGCACGGTGGCCGACCGCTGGCGGTCGTTGACCGCCGTGGGTTTGTTTGGCATTGCAAGGCCCTGGCCACCTCGTTGGGCTGCTGAGTCACGTGCTCAGGTCAAGTCATTACATTGGCACTTGGTCCAGGCCTACTGACGTAACTAGCAGTGTAGCCGCAGCCGCAAAGCCTTGCAAGGCTGGTCTGACTATGCCTCAAGTTGCGCAGCTTTCTTCGCACATTCGCGAGGTTTATGGGTGCTCCTTGTGTTGGCTCTCTCATTGTGTCGGTGGAGGTGCTCAAACCCAGAGCCTTGGCGGTAAGGCTGCCTATAGCCTCCACTAAACGCCTATCTAGCGTCATTTGACATGAAGCACCTTTGCTGTTTTCTGGTGCTCCCGCGACGCAGCCTCTGGTGGCGCCGCTGCGGATGTCTGATGCCTCGGATGTGCTGGCTGACTTGGAGGCTCTGGACAACGCAATGTCGGATGACAAGGAGGACTCTGACCTGGAGCCTCGTCAGCCATACCTGAACCGCCTGGCGATGCAGGCAGCCAGGAGGGAGTGGCAGAGGAGCGAGAATGACTCTGGATCTGCGGAAGTGCAGGTGAGCCTTCAAACTGACACACACATCAAGTTCAACTGCATCAAAACAGCCTGCAGTATCAGCAATCGGCGATGATTCTACGCGATCAAGCGCCTTCACGCAGTCACCCATGTCATCCATGTCGCTTGTACTGCCAAGAAACCACGCTGGTGACGGGAAGCGACAGCAAGTCATTTGAGTAATTCATTCCAGGAAGCAGGTCTTGTGCTGACATACCATGGTGTTGTGAAGCACAAGACACTGCAGCGAGAGCAGTGCAGTGGTAGTTGTGGCTTGTGAACAACGTGCAGTTTGGAGCAGCCATTGCTGCACTGCTGTCGACTTTTTAGCTGTGCTGACGGCGCCTTTGCATGTTGCATTTGGTGACTGCTACACCAGCAACAACCGGGGTTGTTTTTGGGCTGCAGTGCTCAAGTGTGCTGTAGATGCACGCCGATGTAGCAGTGGTAACAATGAGCACAGCGTTTCACACACACATAACTCGGTGACGCGTCTGTACTTCTAGGGCTGACTAACGTACTCGCACAGCTAGGGACTGAGCCTGCCATTTGTGTTACACAGATGTTGTTGATTTTAGTGTAGGTTGGCAGCTGCACTGCTTCTGCGTGCATCCAGCTGCGGCAGCTGCACATCAACGGCAGCATACCAGAGTGTGCCTGCCACGCTGTGGGAGCTTGCGCTCCTGTAACTGTCATAATTCACAGGGTCTGGGAGATGCCTTAAGCTTCACAACTGTGACACTGGACCCTACAGACTTTGTGAGCTCTGCGGTCGTACCTGTAGGTGCCATCCGAGTAAGCCACGTTTTGGAGTATCAGGACATGAGTACTTGGGGTGACACTCTTCACGCCTATGCCGGGTACTCACAAGGCCTGGTGAAGAAGGTTTGGAGCCGTTTGATGGTGGCTGCCGCGGTGCCTCAACACACCCCCAGCAAGCCGCACGTTACGTTAATGGGTTGACGTACTTTGAAGTAGGTTGGGTTCTGTGTCACTATCAATCCGGCAAACCCTGCAGCTGCTGCAGCAGTATTGCCGGCATTATTTGCCATGTTGTCCATCCTTGTGCAAATGGTCAACAAAGTCCTACGGGCGCTGCATGATTTCTTTGCTTAGCTTGTCATAAACCTTCACCATCCAACCACTTCTGTATTCATCACAATGACTGCTGTATGCACTGACACTGAGGACAAATATCCTCTGTGTCACGGCTACTGTGAATGCAGTTGCGCATTCTGTCTGTAATGGCGACATTTGCACTGTCAGGCTCAAGGTTAGCTTGCGTGCATTTGCAATGGGGGCGCACTGTTTGAGATCTGCTAGCCGCACCACATTTCGTCTATGCGCAATGGATGTTACATACTTTTGCCACGACTGTAGTGGGCACTTGGCAGTCGCCCGGTTTTGAAAGTACACCATTGGCTCTGCAGCCGTTACAGCAGCCCCAAATTTGGCGGTAGCACGTCGCCAGACTCTGCTTGGCTACTTGCGCTCTATTCATTGTGGCTGTCCGATGCAATGCCATATGCAATTACTCTTGCTAACGTTCAGCACGGGGGCCTTCCTCTCCCACAATGGCTATCATTACCAAGCCCTGGAACGCTTGTGCTGGCAACTGATGCCTGACGCCCCTCATTGCAGCTGATTACGTAGGCGCAGGGCTGCACTGCGCCCGCACTGTGTCTGACTATCAGCGTTGAAAGGTCTTTCTCGGAGCAGAGTTGTGTGTGAGTACTAGCCTAGAAAGGTCCTGTGCCGGTCCTGACATTCATAGTGCTCAACACTGAACTACATGTTTTGCTTATCTGGCGCGCACCGCGGTTACGCGGCAGAAAATTGGCATGGCTGCCGTGTGTGCCATGTGTGCCGCTGCTCGCCTGGTGCCGCAGCCGCGGCCGTGAGGTATGCGCCTGGATCGACACTTGCAACGCGCACGTTGTAATGGGCACCGTTCTTACAGTATACCCCACGCTCCGTGCACATCGGATCCGGACTTGACACTTGCAACGCAGACGTGGGAACGGGCACGCTCTCACAGTATACATACCCCATGTTCCATGCACATCGCGACCAGTGGCAGTGTATATGCAGGCTCTGATCTCTGTCATATCGCCCGTGCATCTGGTGCGCCCCCGCCACAGGTGGCCATCATGACGGAGAGGATCATCTACCTGACCAAGCACCTGCAGACGCACCCCAAGGACTTCCACAGCCGGCGCGGCCTCATTGCGCTGGTCAACAACAGGCGCTCGCAGCTCAACTACCTGGTACGCTCTCCGCGCATTGCATGCAATACTTCCAAGTAGAAGTAGTTATTTTTGCCTGCATTTGTTTACAAGTGTGTGTGGGGGGGGGGGGGGGGGAAGGGGGGGTGCGGCCTGATTGCGCTGGTCACCAACAGGCACTCGCAGCTCAATTATCCGGTACGCTGTCCGCGCACTGCTTGCAAAAGTTGTTCTCACTTGTATTTGTGTAATTGAGGGAGGGCGAGGGGGGGGCGTTTGCTGCAGCAGAACGAGTGCCCCTTTTGACAGTGGCGTGCCACGCGATCCTTGCAGAAGACTGCCAATCACTTGCGTAGGTGTGTTCTCAAGTCTGCAGGCAACGGTGTGCACTTCCCAGGGGCAGCCAGGCCAAAACTATGTGCCCCAAGTCCCACTGGCAACAGCGCGATGTCCCGCTTGGCAAGCGCAGTTGACAATTTCCTCGCTGGTGTGCATGACGCATTGTGGTCTCTTTGCAATCAAAGGGTGTTGAGACAATGCACTGCTGGCCTCCCATGTACCGCGCATCAGAGTTCATCGTCCACGACTCGGCCTGCCGATACGCCTCTTCTCTCGCTCGCAGTACGATTCTCAGGTTGTCATGTACATAGTCTACGTCTTGCAGCCATGCGCGCGCCGCCCCACCACGCCCTCCCCCTTGCCGCAGTCCAAACACGTGGAGCTCGCGCAAATCATATCTTCCAGCCATGTTCGCAAGGCGTTTGAAGTTGCGGAACCCAAACTGTGTTCCCTGTCTGACTTTGTGTTCAATGTTGACGTTTCCCTCGTCGCCCCGCAGTTTGAGAACGAGCCGCAGAGGTGCCTGGACCTGTGCGCGTCGCTCGGCATCCGCTTCAAGCCGCGCAGCGCCGTGCAGTCGCGCGAGCAGAAGTACTCCTCCTTCAAGAACACCAAGTCCAAGATCGGCATGCTGCGCGCCGCCGCGCTGCAGACGCGCGCTCTGCAGCAGCGCTCCAAGGAGGCCCAGGCCAACTAAAGAAATGTTGTTGTGTTGGAGGGGGGGGGGGGGGGAGGCACAGGGGTGTCACAGGTCACGCTTGCCGCGGACTTCAACAGTGCTTTTACATTCAGCTCACGCGGCTGCCTGCGCGACGCGTGTGGCTTTGCACTTTTATCTTTCTCGTGAACCATGCACATGAGACTGATCAATGTCACTGCACTGTGCCTGTCACCACGATTCCCCCGTCTGTGTGAACCGAAGCATGAGTTGTAGCTTACCACTGCGTTGCATCTCTGATATACACATACATGGCATATATAAGCGATTTGTGCTTAGACTGTATATAGCCCATTATCGTCGCACATGCCTGCACCCTTTCTGTGCCCGTGCTACATACTTTTGAAAAGTTGATGGCTGCCAACAGGTGCAACAAAAAGACACTGCTAAAACGCTGTTGCAGAGGACCAAAATGCTTGTTTGCAGAAGTGACATTACACACAGAAAAGCAGACACTGAGGCACAAATTTGGTGTAAAAGACAAGCAATGTGGGGGAAGAGGGGAGAGCCGCTGGCAGAGTTACCACCTAGGAGTCCCCAGCACCTCCTTCACTAAGCAGAGTGCCCAGTCTTGATGGTTGCTGGCAAGCAATAATTAGTGCTGCACCCACTTCTACCTGTACAGGTCCTTCGAAGAAATTTTGACAGCTCATCTCCTTCAACTTGAAGTAGCTGTGATCGTCGTGAACAAGCTGCTTTGCGGCCGGCATCATACGCCCTTCCTGACCAGCTGGGTATTACCTGTTGGTGGCAGTGCTAACACCAACACCAGCGCCAGGGGCAGATGATGTCTGAGAAGACCTGCGAGTATGACGCGATAGGACAGGCAGGGTCAGTCAGCGCGAGGTGAGCACGCCATACGGCACGCGGGGAGGAGCAACATGAAAAAAAGGGTCGTCGCCGAGTAGAGCGAGCATATTGCCGACACGATGCGACGCTACCAAGTGAAGTTCGAATCTGGGACAGAAGAGGAAGGCTTACACACCGGGTAGTGCCGTGGCCTTCAGAGTGCACATGAGGCCAGAAATTTCTGGGTTAGGGTTGGGTTTTCACATTGCTGGCCTCACTCAGAAGGCGAAGTACTGGCACTATCCGGTGAAAGCCTTCGTCTTCTTTCCCGGATTCGAACTTCACCTGGTACCGTCGCATCGTGTCGGCAATATGCTCGTGCACCACTGTGAGCCAGGCCGACAGCGGGTCCCGCACGCCAGCCAATATCTCTTTGAGATCATGGCGGCAGTTGTAGGTGTTGGGCTCGGCAGGTGGGTCCAGACCGCATGTTGGCAGTCTCCTTATTTTAACGTAAAGGATCTGCCTCTCTTCTCGGTTTGGTACGCCCGATTCCTGGACGCAACAGCGCCAGCGCTGGGGCCAGCCATCGAGAGGTCCACGTGGTCTTTAATTCCGGATGTGACCTCACCAGACGGCACGCGATTCTCGTAAAGTATATGCTGATGAAGTACGTACTCTCGCGCCGGTACAGCATCCTGGCCATTTTGTCATTTCGGCAGGATCCAGCGCAATGATGACGTTTACGGTACGGGCGCCAGTGCAGGAGGACCCATGGCAGTCGTTGAAAGAGCACTAGGAAGAGCGCTAGCACCAATACCAGCACCAGCACAAGCAGCACCACCACCACCGACTGCATGTCAGCTCACAAGTGCGCATCAATAGATTTTGACAAACCTCTAGCAGCTGAGCAGTGCTGCTGCGGAACAAGTGTGCTTCCACAGCAGCTGCAGCCTGGAAAGCAAGCGATGCGCAAGCTGACCTAGGCAGCTGCCGTGCGGCGAGGCCACTCCGAGAGTGCGCCATCTGCACTTACAAAGGTGACTGGCTAGAGCTTGAAAACAGTGTCCATGAAGGCCAACGTCACAGTCGTCTGCTTCAAGATTGATGGCGCGGCGATGGAGGACATCCTTGCAATCGCAGAGCACTGTCACGCTCTTGCCGACGCAAAGTCTGACCATTTGATCGCACCGGCGACACCCAGCGTGTCTCCAGGCACTGCTGCGGAGGCAGAGAGCACTACTCCAAGCACATTGGCCGACACGACGGACACACAGAGACGGCGCCATCATCGCCAGCACATCAGGTTTTCATGCGGTGACCCTGGCTTTGCCACTGAGCTAACAAGTCACCAGCAACCTCAGCAGTGCACCCCCCAGCATTGCTGCACAAGACAGCGCATCGGTGATCCGCTCCAGCACCAGCGCTGCAGCACAAGCAGCGCCTGTAGACAACCGGGCAGCGGCGGTACGCGTCCTCTGCGGGGCACTCAAACAACAGCCGAACAACAGAGCGGTGCTACAACGGCAGCGGCGATGTCGAGTGCTGCACCTCTTGTGGTTCAAAACGTTGCGGCAGCAGCGGCTGCCTGCGGGAGCTGCGCCAGCCGCAGTGCGCACGGCTCCTAACGCTGCAAGAGCACGGGAGAGTACCGCCCACGCAACAGCCGTGCAACAGCGCTGTGCTGAAATGCCAGCAGCCCTGTCGAGTGCCGCAACTTGTGGTGCCACTGAGTGTGTCACCGGCTTCAACTCTCTGTTTCTCAAAATGGGACAGTTCTGCTCAGCAGAGACAGTTCTTGGTTGGCAGTTGCAGAAGTTGAGTGTGGTTAGTAGTATTCTCAGGCTGTCAGTTTCAGAGTGAGCACAGCCTGATAACACGCACACACTCGCTTGAGTGCTGCTGCCAGTGTGGGTGTCAGTGTGCTGTCTGCTCTGTGTGTCACCGCTCTGGTTCGTCGACGTGCAGTGAAACCACGTCAATTGGTGACGGTACAAACAGACGAAAAAGTACATTCTGGCCATTTGGCAAAGCTGTATGCTGCTAGCTGAGGTGGCTGTAGCTTGGATCCATACCTGTGTACACCTCCCAGTTCTCGCATCGCAGTGACTCTCCGCGCGCTTGAAGTAGCGTTGGAAGTTTGGCAAACAGATGATCAATCAATATCAATCAGGAAATGGGGTAGATGATGTCTGAGAAGATCTGCAAGCAGCACGCGACGGCACAGGCAGCAGTCAGTCACCTGCTGCAGCGAGGGTGAGCACGCCATGCGGCACCCCACCCCAAGCAAAGCTATGACAAAAGCCTCGAGTCAACAGTCGGCTGCCGTGCACACGGAGTTGCCAGGCATACCTCGATCTGGAAGACAGCGCCTCGGTCCGCCATCTCGCTCTCCTACAGCGGTGGTCGCCGAGCAGCCTGCTTCTGAGCACGTCGAGAAGCTTTGGAGTGTTTTGCGGACTAGTCAGCAACCTGCAGCGTGGCGACCAAAACAGGTATGTATACAAGGGGGTCAGCCGGGCCGACAAAACCTCTCATGTGATGGAGAAATTTGAAAGGACTTGATGTGCGAAGTCATAGCACTGGCGTGGCGCTGCTCTGCTCGCTGTGTTGCAGGCTAAACTCCGACTGCTGCCGCTGGCAACACCAAGGGCATGGACCTTCAGGCGCCCCCCCCCATGTCAAAACGCAAAACTTGCGCACATGTCTGCAGCGGCAATATGGGATTGATTCTTTTTGGACGGTGCTTTTGCGGAGGCAGAGCGCCTTGCACACGTGGCCATCGGTTTTGAGTATATGGCCGAGATGCTACTGGCGGAGGCATCTCTGGTGGGTTTGAACGCTGAACGTTGCAGTGCCCAGTATACACGCCATGCGCGCCATTTTTCATCGTGCGCACACAGCTTACAGCTCTCTCTTTGCTTCTTTGTTGCAGACGTGCACACCACACGCGTCAAAGTCCGGAGTGAGCTCTGTTAAATTGCGAGCCGTTGCCCAATTTGCTAGCCGCTGTTGGCTGCGAATCTGGTACGCAATGCTGCCATCCGGCCACCAACAACCAACAACTGCACGTTGCGCGCGCACAAGTCATGGCACGTGCACGGCTGTGTCTCTGTGTCTGGTCCATTGAAGTTGAAGTCTGAATCCCATATCCTTCTGCGTCACGTGATACCGTAATACATCAGATCTGAATCTGTACGTAGCGTCCAGTATTGTTATTGGGGGTGCTTCTGTGAAGCCCCGTGCGGTTTTTGCAAGACGCATGAACGAGGAGCATCACATCCGCGCAGCTGCCGCCCCCAGATTCACTGCTCGACTTCACCCTGTGGGTACCATACGTAGTAGTGTGCGGGGCGCAAGCGCCTCAATTGTCAAAGCTGGACCGACTCGATGCCGATGTGACTGTGTGGGTGCCGGTTCCATGCATCCCAAGTTGCATATAGCCATCTCAAGCACATAGCGCGCGTACATTACTACCACAATACGTACAGTGGTGTGCCAAGGTAGCGTGCATCATGCGCAGGCGCCTCGCCGACGGTCACTTGGCTGCAGCTAGCTTATTTAGACATGCCCCATGATTGAATCGTGCTGATGCATCGCTGTGAGTACTGCGTGACAGCATATACGCCTGTTCCCGGCACGACAGGCAGAGGGACAGGCAATGGGGCATCACCTGCTGAATCTACATGGAACAAGGTTCAATAATCAAAAGTTCAACAGTGCCAAAAAATTCAACGGTGCCAAAAAATTGAATGGTGCACTTGCAGGTGATGAACTACACATAAGCGCTACAATGCTGCCTGTGCAGCCCATGTACTCAATCTCAGAGCTATCACCACACACAGAAGCTCAAGGGCCATGCAGCCTCGAGGAATCTACAGTTGGCCAAAAGTATTTGCTGAACAAGGCTCGCTGGGGCCACACCAATATGTACTTACACGTGGGCAAGGGGGGGGGTTGCACCCAAGTTGGCAAGGGCAACGCTGCCTTCCCTTCCAGGTACCTTGTCAATGGTCACCCGGGGCATAACTTATCGTCCCCCAGAAGGTGGGGGTTCTGGAAGGGAAGGGGCGTGTGCCGTTGCACAAGGGGGACCGTTGCAGAAGATGCCACCGCACAGACGTTGACAACGCGCTGTGCGAACAACTGCGTTCTACAAGGTTCCAAGCACAAGGTGCAAATGCTGCACGCGGGGGTTGCAGAAGGTGTGCAACATGGTGGGGCGTACTGCAACGTCCACAAGAGCGGGACCACAAGAGCGGGATGTCTGTGCAACGGTGCACATCGCAATGAAGCAATACAGACGCGCACACACGCAGAGTATGTGGCATAAATATGCACGCAAGATGAATCAGAAATGCAAGTATAACATGTCGTTCAATGCAAATTTATTTGCACCACGCCTGCTCTCAGGGGCTGCTGTGTGCTGCACCGCGAACGGCCACCGCACCGCGAACGGCATCACATGTCACCACGCACGCGAACTAAGTGTGCAGCTCTGTAGCTGCGCGACTTACGTATACGGACAGCGGCGTGGCTTGCACGGATGTGCCAGCAGGATTGCCTGGAGCCTCTCGATGTGCACAGACGTGCAGCTAAGCCACAAGCTCCGCCTGATGGTGGAGAGGGATTGGGGAGGGGGGGGCGGGGGGGGGGGGGGGCAGTTAGCGCCTCATGAACTTTCACACAGCGACAGCGCTTTGCAGTATACCATATTGGGGGGATGTTCGTGATGACAGGCACAATGGACACATATGTAGCACGAAGAGGAGGGTGCGGGGCGGGGCATGAAAAGCACCAGGAACTGCAAACTTCCTAGTGCTCAATGAGACTCATTATGAGGCGCACCAGCACCATTGCGCGCAACGCCAGAGGCGTTCACAGCCGCAACATTGTGGGCTGTGAGCTGCCAAGAGTGTACTGCAAGTATGGTGTGCTTCAAGTATGATCAAACGACAACGCGGAGTTGAATTTCCTCATGAAATGAAGGTTTGCAGCAAGCGCATCTTTGCGCTTCGTGCAGGAACAACCCATACATTGCCATTGCCGTATTGCTGGTACTCTCAAAAGAGTATGCTAGGTCACTTGCCAGCAAAGCGACTGGCAAAACTATACAGAAGCTGGCATATTATTTGACAATGTCTGCAGTTTGATACCAAGCCCTCGCCCCCAAGGCCCTTGATGAGGCATTCAGGAAACTGTCGTGAAAGTGCAGTCTATCCACCGGCGTCGTGTCAGTAAACCTGCTGGTCTATACCAAGTCAATATTTGAGGCTTGAAGGTATGAATAGGACCAAAAACTTGAATCAAAAGAAGCTTGGACACTTGGAAGGCATGGTTGATGATGTTAGCAAAACAGAGATCTAGCAGGCCATCATCACTGGCTGCACGCTTGCCAGTGGGCTTTGGCATTCGTCATTGAAATTAGCCCGCGGTTGCAATTAGCCCTCACAGATCATCACAGCCAGGGAAGAAAAGCGGTGCGCAGACTCTACTTCATGACATAGTCCTGCTCGCCGCGTGATCTAAGCGTACTCAGTATCACTCAACCACGCTGTGCATATGCATATATGCGGAGCGTTGGGATACATAGGGTTCGCACAAGCTCATTGATTGTGAATCACCTTCTTTTCCTTGTGTTGATGCTTGAAGGCTCTGGGAGGTCAGTGTTGTCCTTGAACACAGTGGCACTTTGTTGAGGGTTCTTGGGGAGTGCGCACTGACAGGTCCTCTCGCCTTGAATAAAGATGTAATCGGCCTTTGACGCAGGCAGGCACTGTCTACCTGTGCAGCGCAGGAAGTAGTGACAGAAACGGTGAGTACTGGTGACAAGTACATGACATGCGACTTGACGCGTGCCAAGCTGAACATTAGATCTGTAGGCTGCAATCGTGTGGAGTGCAGGGTCAGAGTGTAAAATGAGTGCAATATGCATCATGTTGGGTCAGCAGGGCTTGCAGATGCGATGAGTCTACACTGTAGGGCCAGACAGGGCAATGCCTACTTAGGTAAGGGTAAGCATGGTTTGTGAAACGAGTGATCTTCCTGGATATGTTGGCTAGGATCAAGTCAGGTCAAGGCTAGAGCTTGAGAAAGGTTTTGCGTAGTGTCCCTCTGCCTGTCGTGCCGGGAACAGGCGTATGCTGTCACGCAGTACTCACAGCGATGCATCAGCACGATTCAATCATGGGGCATGTCTAAATAAGCTAGCTGCAGCCAAGTGACCGTCGGCGAGGCGCCTGCGCATGATGCACGCTACCTTGGCACACCACTGTACGTATTGTGATAGTGATGTACGCGCGCTATGTGCTTGAGATGGCTATATGCAACTTGGGATGCATGGAACCGGCACCCACACAGTCACATCGGCATCGAGTCGGTCCAGCTTTGACAATTGAGGCGCTTGCGCCCCGCACACTGATACGTATGGTACCCACAGGGTGAAGTCGAGCAGTGAATCTGGGCGGCAGCTGCGCGGATGTGATGCTCCTCGTTCATGCGTCTTGCAAAAACCGCACGGGGCTTCACAGAAGCACCCACAATAACAATACTGGACGCTACGTACAGATTCAGATCTGATGTATTACGGTATCACGTGACGCAGAAGGAATGGGATTCAGACTTCAACTTCAATGGACCAGACACAGAGACACAGCCATGACTTGTGCGCGCGCAACGTGCAGTTGTTGGTTGTTGGTGGCCGGATGGCAGCGTTGCGTACCAGATTCGCAGCCAACAGCGGCTAGCAAATTGGGCAACGGCTCGCAATTCAACAGAGCTCACTCCGGACTTTGACGCGTGTGATGTGCACGTCTGCAACAAAGAAGCAAAGAGAGAGCTGTAAGCTGTGTGCGCACGATGAAAAATGGCGCGCATGGCGTGTATACTGGGCACTGCAACAATCAGCGTTCAATCCCACCAGATGCCTCCGCCAGTAGCATCTCGCGGCCATATACTCAAAATCGATGGCCACGTGTGCAAGGCGCTCTGCCTCCGCAAAAGCACCGTCCAAAAAGAATCAATCCCATATTGCCGCTGCAGACATGTGCGCAAGTTTTGCGTTTTGACATGGGGGGGGGGCCTGACGGTCCATGCCCTTGGTGTTGCCAGCGGCAGCAGTCGGAGTGTAGCCTGCAACACAGCGAGCAGAGCAGCGCCACGCCAGTGCTATGACTTCGCACATCAAGTCCTTTCAAATTTCTCCATCACATGAGAGGTTTTGTCGGCCCGGCTGACCCCCTTGTATACCTGTTTTGGTCGCCACGCTGCAGGTTGCTGACTAGTCCGCAAAACACTCCAAAGCTTCTCGACGTGCTCAGAAGCAGGCTGCTCGGCGACCACCGCTGTAGGAGAGCGAGATGGCGGACCGAGGCGCTGTCTTCCAGATCGAGGTATGCCTGGCAACTCCGTGTGCACGGCAGCCGACTGTTGACTCGAGGCTTTTGTCATAGCTTTGCTTGGGGTGGGGTGCCGCATGGCCATGGCGTGCTCACCCTCGCTGCAGCAGGTGACTGACTGCTGCCTGTCCCGCCGCGTGCTGCTCGCAGATCTTCTCAGACATCATCTGCCCCTGGTGCTACATAGGCACCAGGCTGCTCTGGAAGGCGATCGCAGAGCTATCCCAGAATCATCGAGCGACGGAATTTAGGTTTAAATGGCGACCGTACATGATCGCACCCGGCGTTGGCGAGAAAGGTGAGAGGGGAACCCTCAGAATGCCTCTGCGTCGTATCGCTGTTGTTTTAGTTTGCACGGTGCCTCACCGCTATTTTTTTCTGCTCCTGGTTGCTTCTGCCATCTCAATCCCGCAACATTTGATACGACTGCAGGCGAGGCCATGCGGGACTTCATGCAGAAGCGCTATGGAAAAGCTCTAAATAGGGACAAGGACTTGTCCGAGGCAGCTCTGGAAGCAGGCGTCAGCTTGGAGGGGGGGCTGCTGTCAAGGCAGATGTGGAACAGCGCCGCTGCGCACAGGCTGGTGCAGCTGGCCGGAGAGCAGCAGGAGCAGCAGGGGCAGCCCGACCTGCAAACAGCCATGATGGAGGCACTCTTCGAGGCTTACTTCCATCGCGAGCAGAACATTGCAGCTCTGGCTTGCCTGCAGGATCTGGCAGATAAGGTAGGCGTCTCCTGCGAAGGCCTCAGCACCGGAAGCGTCGCTGCCTTGGCAGCCACCTACAAGGAGCCTGCGGAGGCCAGGGGAGTCAAAGGGGTCCCCTTCTTCTGCATCAGCCGCCAGGGCTACCCCGGCAGCTTCAGGTTCTCCGGCGCACAGTTTCCCCAGACCTTCGTCAGGGCCTTCCAGTCGCTGCTGGTTGATCGTGATCAGCTCGTCAGTGCCATCAGGAGTAGGGCAACGCCGCCGCGCACCACCTCCACAAATAGCACTCCGGTATCGCATGAGCATCAGGAGCCCGCCCCTGTGCGCCGCGGCAGCGCGTTTGCCCTGGGCGAAGAGGCAGAGACGACGGGGGTCGACGACAGCACCTCGCGCACCCGGTCCAGGTCCCCCCTATCCCACACCAGCGGCAGCAGCACCACCGACTGTGAATCGGAGGCAACGGGCAGGCGCTTCAAGCGCCAGCGGCCCGCAGAGCCATCGCCGCGCGTCGCCATAAAGAGCCCCGTCGATGAGGCTGTGGAGCGGGGCGACGACGTGCAGGCGGCGGCGGAGGCGCTGTCCAACGTCAGGGCGCATGGGCGCGTGCGCTCGCACGAGGCGTCGCCGCGGCTGCCGCAGCTGAACCCCGTGGCGGCGAGCGGCAAGCAGGCACTGCTGCCGTGGGTGCTGGCGGCGACGGAGGGCAGCAGCGGCGGCGGCGGCAGCGGGCGCGCGCTGCCGCCGCCGCCGCCGCTGCCGCACCCCTTTGCGCACCGCATCCTGCAGGCGCCGCCGCACGCGGGCGGCGGCGAGGTCGTGTACTACTACGGCCAGATGCACACGGGGCACGACGCGCACGTCCTCGCGCACGCGCTGCGCGAGCTGCCGCGCGAGCGCCCGTCGTCGTACTCGTGCGCGCAGCCGCTGCCGCCGGCGCTGCGCCAGCCGCCGACGCTCCGGTCGCCGCTGGCGCTGTTTGAGGAGCGCCACCGCACGCCGCTGCCGCCGCCGCCGCAGCAGCAGCAGCAGCACCGCCGCCGCTCGCCCGACGCAGCGGCGCCTCACGCCGCGCTCGAGCGTGGCGGCGGCAGCGGCGCGGAGGCTGGAATATACGGCGGCGGCGCGCCGGCCATGGGGCCTGTCGTGTACCACACGGGCGGCTATGACGTCGCGCTGGCGCATGGCCACCCCGTGCAGCAGCGCCACCCGCGGCAGGCGTCGCCGTGCAGCGTCGATGGCAGCAGCAGCAGCAGCGGCAGCGGCAGCAGCGCTCAGCATCACGTCCGCTACAGCAGCAGCGCGCACGCAGCGGAGCCGTACGCGGCGTGCCGCCAGCTGCCGCAGTCGCCGTCCGTCATCGGCGCCTCGCCGCACTCTCACGGCCTGCCCCTGCACAGGGCGCAGCCGACCTCAAGCATGTGACTCTCCGCCAGTAGGTAGGTATGCTCTTGCTCGCGCTCGCCGTCACGACCGCGCACACCACGCGCGCGTCTCCCCCCCCCCCTCCCCCCCCCCTCCCGCAGTGTGGTGCTGATATAGAAGGGTAGCCGCCTGTCATTTTGCCGCGGCGTGCATTGGCGCGTCGCAGCCCCCCCCCCCCCCGTCCCCTCGTGTGTGTGCGTGAGGATGTCTCCCTAGACACGGCGCGCACCACACCTGCTCTGGTGGCTGGCTATCGCTTCTACTTCAATTTGAAGTTGTGTGTGTGTTGTATCGTCGCTCCGCCTTCGATGTTCGCTTCTCTTTTACACGCGGCGTTGCCGCATGGCCCCACGTGCGGTGGAGGCATGCAGCATGTACAGGCCCGAAGGCTGCCATTACGCAGTCGATCTCTCTCGACCGGTCACCACAACTGTAATATCACGGTACTGGGCTCGCGCCTCGACAAGAACAACATCAACTGATTGGTTTGCACACGCCTGTGACAAGTGTTTGTTGCGTCTGGCAATCATGTTGTCTTTGCTGTGCTTTTATCATTATGAGCCGCTATGCTGAGGTCCATGCCTGCTTGCACGCATGCGTCGATATCATCGTGCATAGTAGAGTCAACTAGTGCATTTGTGCTGCTATGCTGTGATGTATGCTTGCTTGCTCCAGTCAGTGTCGTCATGTGTCAGTGGGACTTTTAAAAAACTTGTGCGACAGTCTCGTGTTCTGAGATGAGTGCCACGTGAGCAGTTGAACTTTGCATATGAGCAGTTGACCTTGATATCGCCAAGTGGTTACACACTGCACGCTGTTCGCCTGTTCTGTTCACCTGTACTGTATGCTTGTACCATAGATGTGTAGTGTGTATGCATGTACCGCACTGCAGGCCTCTCCTGGGCAATCTCTGGCACTGTCATAACGAACACAATATATTGGACCTGCTTTGCCCTGTTGAGGCTTCAAAAGTGCAAAGAAAGCATCCAGGTACTTCTAACAGGGGGCTGTGCTCTACTTTGTTCGCAGTCACTTGGAAGTGCATTGTCTCGCGTTTGCTGCTCTGCTGGGCATTGCACAACGTGATTCAGCCATTACATTCGCACAAAGGTGTGCATGTGGAATACTCCAGCAGTAGCTGAGGGTCGCCTACACTGGTGTCACAGCAACAGCAGCTTCTTTCTCCGTGCACATAGCATCAGGCAGTTGTGTACAGCCAATACTAGGGTTTCGCCAGCATAGGACACCCTTAGTGCCGCCGTGCACATATATGGTAGAGCCATTACACCTTAGATGCACACACCTACCTGAGCGTTGCTACGCGATGCGTTGCACATCATCGCCCCCTGCAAGAAGTTTCAATGATCTCTGTGCACAGGTCTGAAAGCTGTGGGGCGATTACGGTGGCGATATGAGCCGACAGGCACAAATGACAGCAGGATTGCACCCTGGTTGGCAACAGCCGAGTTTGCAAATACCTATGAATATCTATTCTCGATTGCAGTGCAAGCCCTCTCAGCAAACAGGCAAAAAGCAGGGTGCAGGCAGGCTGCAGGTCAACATTTCTTACAGTGGTAGGTGTGCACGTATGAAGGCAACAGCCTCAGGTGTTCGCCATGTCTGTGTCGGCAAATTGGGAGCTGTGACGTACTGAACTTCTGAAGCATATGCATATGGCACTGAGGGACTTGGGCTTCAAGTGCATACTGAACAAGTATGTCAATTGCCATTGGGCATACTGTACATCTGGGTCCGGTACTGCTCACGTCCTTCCTGCTAATGCTGTAACCAACCTGGCTCTGGTCACATGAACACTAGAGCGGGCAGAAAGCACGATGTGCACACAGGCTGAGAGCGACAGCACACGCTGATTGCATGCATTTGTGATGCTATATGTGTCCCCATGTCGAAAACGGGATGTGCCGAGCTGCTTCACAAACGCCGTTGTGGGAACCTGTGCTCTGCGTGTCGAAGTTTGTTGGCTAGCCCTACTTGCAAGGGGCGTCTGTGAGCACCCCACCACCGCTTTCCAGATATTACTTGTACAGAAAGGGCTAACTAAACCCAGCAGTGTGCGTGCGACACCAGCCCAACCCCCCTGCCCGTGAAGCGATGAATTCACCTCACAGCAGGGTTAGGGGGCATGAATCCAGGGTTGGTACGTGAGACGTGCGTAGGCCCTGGGAACGGCGGCCACAGCGCATGAATATCAACAACATAAATGGAACTTCTGCTTTGATGCGGCGGGCGTGCACGACCGTGTTGCAGCAGCGCGCTGCCGCTGCCAAGTCGCACACTATGAAAACCTTGATCACGATGGATGAGTGAGCCCAGCCTGTCTCCTGGCTGAGCGTCTGACAGCATCTGAAACTTCAACATCAACTTCAAGCAGCGCTCGGCCGACAGGCACAAAACACCCGGCGCTGCAGCCAGCCGCTCGCGCCAGCTGACACGACTAACCGGCAGCTCTCAAGTCATGAGAGTGAGACTCGCGAGCGAGACTCAAGAGCGCGACTCTCAGTCCATGAGCAGGGCAGCCTCGGCCTGCTCTGCCTCATCGACATCCTCGCCCCACACAATGTCGCTGCCGCCAAAGTCCACCACCAAATCGCTGTCGCTGGACTGGCCTATGTCGCTTGTGTCGGCCTCTGCAAAGCCGTCGTCTTGCACGTTCCAGTCCGACAGCAGGCAGACCGTTACTCCGAGATCTTCCTCGGTGACGCTCCCAACGTCAAGGGATGACGCTCCCTGTTTGCAGCAGAGTTGAAGTACGGCAGAGACACAACAGTTGTACAGTAGCATTGTAAGAGGCCCTTTTCACAGGGTAGTCGAAGCCAAGAGTTTGTGAGTTTTTGTCGATAACAATGACGACAGATGTTGGCTTGTGTTCAAGTTGAAGTTACTTGTCGCGCACGCGAACATGGACGCCCGCTCCCTGTCCATGCTGGAAATGGCCAAGACCTGGCACTGCGGGATTGTTCAATGATGCGTAATCATGACATCTGCCTATTAACAAGCATCAAGAACGTTCATGGGTCCGAGCAAAAGGCAGGGGCAGCAGCAGCACGACGTCAAATGTAACAAATTGCGTGACGTGCAGTCGCAGTCAGCGCTGCCAGATTTCAGTGTTGACCATGGCATACAGCAGGTGCCATTGCACAAGGCCTGAGCCAAGCAGCAGCATAGGCATCTGCAGGATAGGCGTTTCTGTTCCACATAACCAAGGTGAGGCTACATGGCTTGTGGCTGCTGCTCAAACTGCCGAGTTCTCAGTGTCTTTGTGCGTCAGCGGCCTCATGAGCGCGCATGGCACGATGTGGCTGACACAACAGCCAGCCTGAGCCAGGCTCCTGCTCACGGTTCTGCATGTCAGCACAGCGCACTTGGAGTTCATCGGCTCGTGTTCCAAACATGGGCAACTGAGTGGCTAAATTCAGCTGAAGGCACACTGGTTTCTGGACTCAGCCGTAAGTGCAGCAGCAGGAGCGGTGGCCGGCCCAGGGAGCGGTACTGCTGGGGGTATGTATGTTATGACGACGCTAACCCTCAGGCTGGGGCTAGCGACTGACGGTGCTGAGTCCCATGGTTGTTGTCTGTATTGCATACATATATACCTGCCATACATAGTAGAGCTTATTGCGGCGCATGGCCGATGTCACAGCCAGGCTCCTGCTCAAAGGCACTATGGTGGCACATACGCGCACTTCAAGTTGACCGACACGCTTGTTCTTGCATCTGAACAACGTTCAGATGTAACACACAGCAACGCTTCACAAGCGCCTCAGGGCCTTGCTGGGGCCATTGAAGTTTACTCGAACTTTACCTGTGTGACCTGGACCTCTGTCTCCTGCACCACCTTGGCGGGGCTCAGACCGGAGGCTGCAAACTTGAAGTTGGCGGCCGCCAGGTGCTCCGCAGGAGACTTCAAGTGGTGAGCAGAGAACTTCAAGTGATGAGGCGGCGATGCATGCTCCGCGCCCGCAGTCTGCGGCGGACAAGCGGTCGCGAGTTGAGTCATTGGAGGCATGGCGGGTATCTCTGTGACGCATGCGGCGGCGGTTTCGTGCACACGACCACACAAGTTACAGCAGTGCTCAGTAAGGTGTGTCACTCGCAAGTGCAACTTGAAGTATATATTGCGAAACTGCACACCGATGGTGGGGTGGGTCAGAGCAGTGGGCGGTTTGATCGCCCCTTTCACTCCAGCCACCTGTGATGACTGCATGGCGTGGCAAGGTTACGCACCAAACCTGCGCTACGTCAAAGTGCAGCAAGACATCAGTTTCTGCTCTCGTGATGCACAGTGATGCTTCAAAGGCCTCACGCATAGTGTACCTCAATAGCTTGAACCTACGGCCATAAACTTCTGGCAAGGCTTCGCGTGCCTTGGCACCACAGCGTTGCCTCTACCTGCCAAGGCTCAAACTTGAACTTGAGCTTCAGATATGAAGTTGAAACTTGTGGTTTCGTGGCAGCGAGTCTCACCTGCGCCAGGCACGCTAGGGTCCCGCGCAGCTCCGCCTTGTCGCTCTGAACCTCGTATGAAACTGAACTGCAGGCAGGTGCAGAGTTCTAATCTGAACATCCTGTCTCACCTGCGACAGGCCGCGAGCGTCTCGCGCAGCTCCGCCTTGGCGCTCTGTATCTCGCATCTACTCAATTTGGAAGTTCAGGTGCAAACTTCAACTTTGAAGTTTCTTCTGTCTCACCTGCGACAGGCACGCGAGCGTCTCGCGCAGCTCCGCCTTGGCGCTCTGGATCTCATACGTGCGCGCGACGCCGAAGCTCTCCAGCAGCTCCGACCCGAGCCGAATGGAGATCTCGCTGAGGTCGGACACCACCGCCGTCGCGCCCTCGCGCCGCAGCCGCCAGTACTGGCCGTAGTCGGTCGCGCGCGCGAACACTTTTGCGCGCGGGTACGCCCCCCGCAGCCTCTCCACAGCGCTCAGGGCTAGCGCGTGGTCCGAGTACGTCACTACCAGCGCGCGCGGATCCGCGATCCCCGCCGTCTCGATGACCTTGGGCTGCGAGCCGTCGCCGTAGAAGACGGGGTAGCCGCGCGCGCGCGCCGCGCTCACGCGCCGCGGGTCCAGGTCAAAGGCCACGAAGCGCGCGCCGCACAGTGCGCCGCTCACCGCGGGCGCCGATATGAGGCTCGCCACAATCTGCCCCACGGGCCCAAAGCCGCAGATCACAACTAGGTCTTGGCCTTCGAAGGGGCCGATCGGGGAGGCCAGGGTTTCGTCGTCGAACCCCGCGCCGGGTGCGGAGTGCCCTGCTTGCGTGTCGAAGTAGTCGCCGAGTTTGTCGCCGGCGGCGGCCAGGACGGGGGTCAGCGCCATGGAGAGCACCACCGTGCTGAGGAGAGGGGGAGGTGGGGGGGGGGGGGGCATGAGGAGTTTAGGGCATGGTGGAGGTGGCTGAGGCACCAGGACGGGGGTGAGCGCCATGGAGAGCACCACCGTGCTGAGGAGGGGGGGGTAGGGGGGGGGTTGAGTGTGAGCAGCGGGTCAGTGCTCTGTTTAAAGCCTGGCAGGGGGGGGACCCCTGCGCGGTCTGCAGTGGCCACTGCGTGACGCATCAGCGCGTGGTTGGCATGGTTGCTTTCAAAGACGCAAGCAGCAACACAGGATGAGGGATTGTGCACGTGAAATGTAGTACACACTTATGCTACTTCAATACGAACGCACGTCTCGACAAAGCGTGATCGCAAAGTTGCTGTCGGCAGCAGATTTGATGGTCCGCCAGCACCTCTCTGGTAAAACCGTCATGTAGGGTTGGGGTCAGGACAAGCTTTTAGCTTTAAGCGGTCATGCACAGCTGAACATGATGGCCCGTTCTCAGGGCGGTCACAACAACAAACATGAAAAACCAGAACAAACAGAAAAAGGGTTTAGTTTAGCCTGGCGCTGCATGCATTAGTACAAACCAGAAAGAGCGAAAGCAGTAGCACTGATGCTCTGACAGAATGTGGTGACAATTTGAGCAGATGCATGCAATCTACACCACAAAGAGAGAAAGCAGTAGCACTGATGCTCTGACAGAATGTGGTGACAATTTGAGCAAATGCGCTCAATCTCAGTCTGATACATTCGTCAAACAAGTCTGCACCAGCTGCAGAAAGGCTAAATTTGTGTCTTCACTCATGTGACGTAGTAGATTCATCACATCTCGTTCTCTAACAACAACTCTAACACTACATAGTGCAACCTCAATTTCTGGCCGTGCTGCAAACTACGCACCAGCTGCAGATAGTCTGGTGCCTTCAATCATTCAAGTTTGTAGAAGGAGCAGCACATGTCCTTTGCAACAATGTTGTCAAGACCACATGGCACAACCCAAAGCCATAGCCCTGACTGCATACTGGGCTCACAGTACTAGCAGACAGCACTAGCAGATTGTTCATTGCCGCCAGGGTATCACATCGTGCTCATAGGATGAGCCACAGCTGCAAACTCCAGAGTCAAGACACACTTCACCCTTGAATGAAATGAACGTCGCTTTTAAGCACCACCAAGAGCGGTATGTTCAGTTTCTATGCTAGTGTGAGCTCCTAAAATGCAAAGACAGCCATTAGAGGAAATTCAGCCTACATACATACCCCACCGCGTTTCCAGGGAGGAGCTGGGCAGCACATTATCAGTCATTACTTTTGTGCCAGCAAGGGGGGTCTAGACCCCCTTGGTGCCAGTGGGGTCGCACCGCAAGTGCCAGAAACGTTGGTAGTGGTGGCACCGCAAATGCGAGGTTGCGCATCGCGGTGCCTACCAATAAGCCCCCACCACACAGGAAGGTGGAGACCAATGCTGGATAACTTAGTGTTCACTTGCTACGCCAACGCTGTGCTTCGCTGTTATGTTCTATAGCATTGCTGAGGAATACCCTTACCACATCAGCACTGTTCAAAAGGTTGTGTCTTCGTTGAATAGTGTTAATTTCTATTCAACGATGAACTTCAAGTTACACTTACCCCACCAGGAGCTTGTCCAGCGCGAGCGGCAGCACATTGAGCTTCTGTGCGAGCGTCAGCACCACGAATGCAAACTCGCCGCCACCGCTCAAGATGCTCCCCACGCGCACCGACTCCCCCTTTGTCAGGCCAAACAGGGGGCCCAGTGTGCTGGTGATGATGCCCTTGACCAGCAGTAAACCTTTGGCAGCGCATACCAGTGGCAACGTGTATTGTGATGTCAGGATATACTGGAAGTATAATGCAGAAGAAGTGGATGTGTGCGCACGCCATGCCACGATGACAATGTACTCGTGATGATGCCCTTCATCAGCAGTAAACCTGCGGCAGCGCGTCCCGCTAGCAACGTGTAATGTAATGTCAGGTTACATTGCAAAATAACTTACATGTTTAAGAGCAAGTAGAAGCATGTGTCGCATCTCATTGTGTCACGTTTCTCTTAGGGTTAGGGTTAGATTTACATGTTGCTCAGCGCTGCAGGTGTCTCCAAGGACATGGCGCATGCCATGATGCCAACAACATCTGACATGAGGCAGAGTGTCCCTTGAATCTCTTCAGGGCTGGATTACTCATGACTCATGAGTCACAAACATGAGTCGCGAGTCACCTGGTGCATGATGCCAACAACACCTGAACTGAGGTTGTCCCGCACATTCCTTCAGGGCTAGAGTACTCATGACTCATGAGTCACAAATATGAGTCGTGAGTCACCTGTGAGCAGCCCCAGCACAGTGGGCCACTGCTCCCACAGCATGTGTGGGTCTACGGAGGCCCCCGTTGTCATGAAGAACAGCGCCAGAAGCAGGCCGCGGAATGGAGCTATGTCCGCCTCCACCTGCCAACAGCAAATGCACCAGCATATCAGTATCATAATCTAAATAACGCTTTATGGGCATCATGCTGGTATGTCAAAGTCTGCACTGCCGCTGGCATGTGGATGATAAGATCAATGGACGTTTTGCGCACTGCTGCTGCTGCTGCTGCTGCTGCTGGATTTCGTTCCGGCAACCAACAGCTGCAGCTACCAACAATTGGTGGCTCCCTCGCTTTGCCGCTCAAACCCCCCCCCCCCTCCCCCCCCCACCTGCATGCCGTAGTTGGTCTCTGCAAGCAGCGTCCCTCGAATCACTACGACGGGAGCTTGCAAACGCGCATGCAAGATCGCAGCAGGATGAGCTGCAGGCAGGAAACGTAGATGGCGGCATATACAGCCCGCACATATACGCCAAAATATAAACATGTTGAAGTATATACGGAAACGAATCAAAAGATCGGAGAGCTCCAGGTGACAATGTGTGGTTAGCCTCCAAACTGAATGCCTTTCATCAATGACTGTGGTCGCCGCTGCTGCGGCAATGGGCCACGAGTCAAACGGTGCCACCATATCCACAGTAGTGAAAAGACTTCTGACTTCTGTGTGCAAGATTTTTAGCGTTCGAGGCATGGGTGTTGAGTATGAAAAGCTTCCACGTGTTCGGTAGGCCAGCTCCAGCTAGCAGCCCAACACAGTGTTTGTACTTCTATATATAACTTGAGTATATATCTGGATTTTGTACGCTGTAATGTACATGCATGTACTTCCGCATCCCTACACCTCACCTGCATGCGGTTGTTGGTCTCCGCCAGCACTGTCCCCACGACTCACAAAACGTAGACGCCGGCGTATACAGCCTGCAGTTATACATCATAAAATCCGTATACTTCGCGAAGCATGTCGTCGTATACGCCTTACCATACACGTACGGACTTCAGCATTTCTACGCCTCACCTGCATGCGGTAGTTGATCTCCGCGAGCAGCGTCCCTGCGACTCACTACGAGGTAGGAAACGCAGATGGCGGCGTATACAGTTACACGCCTTAAGATACGTATACTTCGAAGCGTGTTGTATATGCCTTAACATGCATGTACACGCGTTCGCATCCCTACGCCTCACCTGCATGCGGTAGTTGGTCTCCGCGAGCAGCGTCCCCGCGACGAACGCCCCCAGCGACGCACTCAGACCCATCGCATCCGTAACCTCCCCAATGCCGATGGCCACCAGCAGGCACAGCGCGACGAAGGCTTCGGTGCTGCGCGTAGCGGCGACGCCATCGAACAGCCGCCGCAGCAGGAAGCGACCAAAGACGAGGATCGCGCCGAGGCCGCCGACGGCTTTGAGCGCAATGCCGCCGAGCACTGCTGCCTGCGCCATGAGCGGCACGTCACCCGCCTGTGTGTGTGTGGGGGGGGGGGGGGGGGGCGGGGGTCAAAACGAAGAGATCAGAACTGTGTTCAGAGGCCACACTATACTGCTGCGGGGGGGGGGGTGATGGGGGTGCACAAGAGGTTTGACAAGAAGCATGGTGAGTTGTGAGGCCACACCGTACTGCTGTGAGAGCGTAGTAATACACACATGTGGGTGGCGGGCGCGGGGGGAGGGGCAACGGGGTATCACAACGAGGATTACGGCGCACGCGCGCGCACACACACACACACACACACACACACATACACACACGCATCGCACGCGATCGGAGCGAGTTGAAGTGGGGGATGAGCGGCACGTCACACCCGCCTGCTGGTTCTCGATGATGGGCAGCAGGACGAGAAGCGGGACGACGGCAATGTCTTGGAGGAGCAGCACGCCCAGGGTGGCCTGGCCCGCTCGACCGCTGAGCAGCCCCTTCTCCTGAAGGATCTTCAGGACGAAGGCGCTGCTGCTGAGGCTGCAGGGAGGGGGGGGGGCAGGGAGGGGGCGGGGGGGGCAGGGGGTCAAATGAAAAACTACTGTATTTTTGATTCGGTGTGCCATGTCAAGGTGCAAAGAAAGGCACAAATGAGGTTGAAGACTCTTCAATGAAGAGGGTTCCGGCACAGGATAAAAGAGCTACTGTAGGTAAAAGGGTGCTGCAGAAAGGAACGCCCGCTACATACCATATATGGTGCAACACATGGACCGTGCCTTGGCTGCGCATGAGTCATTGTGTCCACAGGGTTCTTAAAAGCAAGAGCAGCAAATGACACTTCAACTAGAAGTTAGAGTCACCTGAGAGCTGCGCCAATGACCACAGATTCGTCCAGCCGGCTGATGTTGACCAGGGAATCTGGCGACTTGAAGATCGACTCCATCAGCTGCACACCTCCCACTGCAGCAATTCAATAGTGCAAACAAGGAAAAAGAAGTTGGAAGCAGCAGGCACCATGATAACTGCATGAGTCTCTTAAGCTGTTGTGGATGCTGGCAATAACAACATACTTCGAAGTACTCAATTGTCCGCTGTGCAGCGCCGTCATCCAGTGCCTGAAAAAGCCATCAATGCAATTTGATCAGAGAAGTGGTACTGGATTCACTGCAATGCACATTATGACTACGGTCAGTCAGATGCACATGTCACGTTCTCATGTCAACACAAGGTTGACTGTCAATGATGATAAAGACGGATCGGTCAATTCCTTTGTAACGCAGAAGAGATGTTGCGTCTGGATTGTGGCATGGCGAAGGCTTCGCCAAGTGTACTTAGAAGTCAGTTTTATTCACAAAATGCATTCAGCACTACTGTACGGATAGTAGTAAGCAAAGCAGACAGGTGCACGCCGCCTTCAGAGCAGCACATTGAGCTGTACTATATCGGGTTGTACTTATGTACTTGTATTGATTTACAACAAGCAGCTGTACACTAGATTGCTCACCAAATGGAAATGCTCCAAATGCCAATGTGCACAGCAGCACCTGCAGCGTCCCCAGCCCGAACGCGTACTTGCCAAGCGCCTTGAGCCGATCCAAGCTGAGCTCCAGGCCCTGTTCAAAAAGCAGAAACGTGATACCCAATTCGCCGAGAGCGTTAAGATCTCTCAGCTCCCGGATGAGCTTGAAGCCGTGCGGCCCGAGCGCCAGGCCCGCTCCCAGGAAACCGAGGACAGGGCTGACGTTCAGCTTCTTGGACAAAGGGACAAGAAAAACAGTGGCTGCTAGAAATATCAGGGAGTCTGCGCCCAAGGCAGCCAGGGACGTCACCTCCCCCTCCAATCCTGTCATGCGCAGCGCCGTGCTGGAGGTGCTGCCACGCTGACGATGTCGACGATGCACCGTCTGCTGTCTTGCCAGCGGTAGCTGTCTCCAGTCATCAAAAGGCCTGCAAGTTGAGCCCAGTGCTGCTCTGACGAGCGCGTGCGATCGTTGACCTGCACGCAGTTCATGTCGTGAGACCCAGGTGCGGGAAGCCGTGAGCCAGGCTCGAGTGTCGCACGCCAAGCAGAGCAGCAGTGATGCACACGCGTATCTTCGAAGTCGGCACATGTGGCCTCTGTGTGCATACCCTTGTTGTGATGTCTTGATGGGCGTGCTTCACAGGAGAGATGAGGTATGTAGTGTTTTTGGCAGTTTCACATGACCCTGAGTTTCCGGTCAATCTGCGAACAGTCCGAGGGTTCGGGAGGGAGGGGGATCGAGGGCCTCTTTTGGGTAGTTGCTGTGTGTTGACAACAGATGACTGTGCAATTGAAAGTTAAGTCTGCTTCTGCAGTTGCCAAGTGCACTGGTGGACGTGGTGCAATCTGCATCAAGCTGCCATCAACCTGTTGCTGAAGGCGATCTGTACACAGCAGTAGGGGGTCAAAATCTTTCGTCTCCGGTCTAATTTGCAACACAGCTTTGCAATTTAAAAGACGCAGAGAACCACCTACAGTACATATCTGAGCACAACGTGCATGCATGAAAATGCATCAGCAGTTGACCAATTGAGGAGGGGGCTGCAGCATAGACCACAAGCCACACCAGCTGCTGGCATCAAATGGCAACTGAAAAGTTGAAGTGCAATGTATACGCACAGTATTGTCGTGAACGCAAACAGTATTTGTAGGTTTACCTGTACCGCATAACTCCTACGAACGTGGACGACTGACCTGCTTTAGCTCACCACTTGCCACTTTTTGAGTAGATGCAACAAGCTGCAGCAGTCAGCGTCAAGCACAACATCACCAACGCTTTTGTCACAGACATGCAGCAACTCAATGCCAGTGACGTGCACGCACCAGCATCGCGCACATGCGCGCAGAAACCGTCCGTGCAAAGGCAAATGAGGTCACAGCAGCACGCAAGCACACGCACGCACGCGCTGGTGATTCCAGGGGCTCTCCATTTTGTGCAATCCAAGCCGCAGCCTGAGCAGCAGCAGCAGCAGGCGGGGGTTCGCCCAACAGCTGCTGCCTAGAACATACGGAACTGCTTCTTGACGCTGATGGACGTGTTGATGCAGGGCTCGTGCTCAAGCGCGTTGAAGCGGATCGTCTTGGACAGGGGGCGGCACTGGCCCACCGTCAGGATGTCCCCCTCCTTGACGTTGGGGAAGCAGGGGGAGAGGTGCACCATCAGGTTCTTGTGGCGCTTCTCAAAACTGCAGCAGCAGGGGAGGGGGGGGAGGGGGTTCAGTGAATGCATGTCGTTTCACATATGGAGCCTGCGCGCATGTGTGGAGCGCATGTGTGGAGAACTTGAGTGGACAGCTACAAGCAACTGTCTTAGACAGCAGCAGCGAGGGGGGGTGGGGGGTGGGGGGGATGGCATCAGTAATTATGCATGTCGTATCACAGATCAAGCGTGCATGCCTATGTGGAGTGCTTGAGTGTGCAGCTGGAAGCGACTGCTTTCTTGACTTCCCTTGTCAGGTGAGCATTGCATCCTCAGCCCACCCTGCACTGCGCCCATTGCTCCATGCTTCCCCATCTTAGCAGCTTACCGCAGCAGCGGTGCAAGCCAGGTGAAAGTGCTCCTTTGCCAACACGAGCGCAGCGTTGTCAGGCTGCGCCAGAGGCACCCCCCCTCAGTAAGTGAGCAATAAGGTGTACTGTGTCTGATGGAGATGTACAAAGGGTCTGATAAACCGGCGCACTCTGCACAGTTGAGATCATGGGCAGCGAGCCCCACCGTCGGCTGTGGTTGAGCGCTGCAGTGGGCGTGAGGGGTATGTATGGTCTGCATTGCTGACTGGTCCGCATCGCAGGACCAGGCGATGACATGTTGATGACACGTTGATGACTGCAAGGTCATCATGGAGTGATTCACCAGCTGCACGCACGCGATATGTCAGCTGCTCTTGCTGCCAACGTCACCATCGCCCCTGGCTCCGCAGCTGCTCTGCTCGCCGTGCCGCTAGCCACTCAGCGCACACGATGGTTCCATGCCGTTATTCTGGTGCACTATCTCTGGCGGGCAGTAGAAGACCGTTTAAGTGGTGGCCAACTTCAACTGGCTTGCACACATCACAGCAGTGCTCCGAAGGGGGGTGGGGGGTGCTGGTGCTGCTCCTGCCCAGCGCCAACCTCTAGGAATCAAGCGTGCTTGTGGTGATGCTCAACATGTATGCAACAGGTGCATCGTCATGCAGGAAAAGCAAATCGCCGCGGCACAGTGGCTGTGATTTGAGCCAATGAACACCGAGCTGCACCGGCAACACCTCACCTTGACCCTAACCCTAACACCTTGCACGCGACACGCGCAAGCCGCGGCGCACGCTTTCCGAGACAGAAACGAAGCATCGTCGCACCCCAGACCCACACACAGCAGGCTCCAACTTCAACTCACTGAAGGGTACTCAGTTGCACGCGAGACACACAAGCTGCAGCGCACGCTATCCCAACACACGCAGCACCACACCCGATACACTGGCTACACACACACCACCCAACTTCAACTCACCAGCCAGCGGTATTTGCTAACGTTCAACACACCACATACACTGGCCTACACATGACCACCAACCACATTCAACTCACCAGCGGTACCAACTGGACGTTCACCACACCATACCCGGCCTTGCACAGGCCACACCACCAACTTCAACTTCAACTCACCGGCGGTACTTAGTGACGTAGTGCAGGTAGTCTTGGCGGATGACGCACGTGTTCTTCATCATGTCGGCGGACAACACGAGGCTACACATGCACACTATCAACTTCAACTCCAACTTCGACGCACGTGTTCTTCATCATGTCGGCGGACAACACGAGGCTACACATGCACACTATCAACTTCAACTCCAACTTCAACTCACCGGCGGTACTTGGTGACGTAGTGCAGGTAGTCCCGGCGGATGACGCACGTGTTCTTCATCTTGCCGGCGGAGAGCACGAGGCCCTTGAGGATGCGGCCGCGGATGGACACGTTGCCCGTGAAGGGGCACTTCTTGTCCACGTACGTGCCAGAGATGGCCAGCTTGGGGGTCTTGAAGCCCAGGCCGATGTTCTTGTAGAACCTCATTCCCTGGTGGAATTGACGCATTTTCACATAGCAGCATGATGCAGCGTTGTCAGATGTGGAGGCTACTAAGCACCTTTAGTAGTGTTGAAGTTGGTCACAGTTGATGTAGCGTGCGCACGGCTCGGACAGCCAAGGGGTTTCTCGTCAGCTTCGGCCTACTAGAACCGACTCGGAAACTCTAGTCCATAAGATCTTCGTCACAGCCGCGCAAACGCTGATCAGCGCATGTTGGAATACGCACGAGCAAGGCGCTTCACAAGCAACAAACATGCAGCAGCGCACTTGTCAGTACCAGCTTGCAGTGGAAAAGCTTCAATGCGTGCCCACCTTCTTGGTCTTCTTGCCAATGACGCGCTTGGCGGCGATGAAGACAGCATCCTGCTTCTGGTACGCCTTCTCGGTCTGCGCACACAAGCACCGTGGCAGAACGCGCGCAGCACAGCACGATCGCGGTTGGTGCCTGACCAAAAATACCTGTCTCATGAGTGCATCCGCCAGCAGTGCTGCTGCATGGAGCAGTAACAGGCTGATTTACTGACACATCCTCGCCATTTATGGCTGCCAACATGGTGTGACAGTAGCTGCTCTCCAAATCCACCAGCATCACCACCTCCACTCCCTTTGGCCCCCCCTTCCCTCACGCCCCGCCCCGCCTTCGCTGCTAGTCTCGAGTGCACTCCGCAGCGCGCTCCTCCCCCAGCTCCCAGCGCCTCCGCTTCAATAACCATAACACCAGCATGGTGATATTCTGCATCCCGCAGATGCATGCGATAGCAACAACCAGCGCATTACAGGCGACAGCAGTACACATGACAGGCTTGCTGAGCCTTGAAGACAGCCCACAGCGTGCAGGCGATCCAGACAAGCACCGACGCACCTGCTCTGCCTCCTTGTACTCCATTGCGCCTGCAAAATAGCAAGCAAGACGATACACAATGAACGTGCAGATGATCAGCGAGCGTCTCGACATGGCTTACCAAAGCGGGGCCCTGGCTGGCAGCGACAAAACACAGTACCTGTCCTCGTTCCAATGGCACAGCTTGTGGATCAGGCACCGGATACACTACAGCAGCGAATGACCTTGGCGAGTTCGACAGCTGCTCACCTGTCCGCAACGCCTGCTGCCTAAGCTCCCTGTGTGCCACACCTACCATCCTTTCCGAGCGCTGCCGCATTGGCCTAATAACGTCGATCTAGAAGCTATAGCTAGCTACTTTAGGCTAGCAGGCGCGGCGGTGGGAGAGGAGAGAGCGTGCTGTTCAGGTTGGCGAGCTGTGCGGGTATCCTGCTGCTGCTGCAATAGTCAGGCGGCCGCTGATTTGCAGGAGGATCATCAGAGGGTACATAAGAACCTTGTTTACCTGAGGCAGGAGCCAATCTAGCAGCTGAACCAGCAGGCGGGCTGGCACGGGAGGCGCCGACAGGCCTCTGTTGGCTCAGTCATGTCTGTGGAGGACCGCATAGCAGTTATCAAAAGATCGCGAGAGCCCGATGGCTACGGAGCAGACAAAAGGTTCAGAGTGGATACACAAGCCGCGCTGGCCGTAGTGCAGTCGCAAGGCATACAGCGCACCAGCGGCCTGGTGGCTCCCACGATGCTGCTCACAGGGCACGAGGCGGCGGTCTACTCCGTCGCTTTTGACCCCAAGGGCGCGCACCTGGCCAGCGGCAGCTTCGACAAGACCATCATGCTCTGGGACGTGTTTGGGGAGGGCAGCTGCAACTACAACGTTCTCTCGGGACACAGGAACGCGGTCATGCAGGTGCAGTGGTCCGCGGACGGCGCCTACATCGGCAGCGCCTCCGCGGACCGCACGGCCGCGCTGTGGGACGCCGGCAAGGGCACGCGCAAGCGCCTATACAAGGGGCACACCAAGGTCGTCAACTCTGTCTCCATGAGCCGCACGCAGAAGAACCTCATGGCGACGGGCTCCGACGACTGCACGGTGCGCCTGTGGGACGCGCGCGAGCGGCGCGAGGTCATGACCTTCACCACGCTGTACCAGGTGACGGCGGTGGAGATGGGTCTCGGCGACCTCGTCGTCTTCAGCGGCGGCATCGACAACAACATCCGCGTGTGGGACCTGCGCCGCGAGGCGCAGGCCTTCGCGATGGAAGGCCACAGGGATACCATCACAGGCCTCGCGCTCAGCCCCTCCGGCACCTCGCTGCTCGCCAACAGCATGGACAGGACGCTGTGCGAGTGGGACGTGCGCCCCTTCGCCACGGAGCGCTGCCTCAAAACGTACCGCGGCGCAACGCACGGCGCCGACAGGAACCTTCTCGGCTGCTCCTGGTCGCCCAGCGGCGAAATGGTGGCGGCGGGATCCGCAGATAGAGTCGTGCACATCTGGGACCAGCCCACGGGGCAGGAGCTATACTATCTACCGGGGCACGCGGGTACGGTTAATGACGTGCGGTTTCACCCCAGCGAGCCGATCGTCGCGTCGTGCGGCAGCGATAAGCACATCTACCTCGGGGAATTGTAAATACACTACTAGAGAGTCACAGGCGAGGATGGGCAAGTGAGTGTGCGTCATGGCTTGGTGAGCGTGCTTGGTTTTGCTCGTGTGTGGCATGAACTGCGTACATTGCGTTGGCAGCATTGGCGGGGCTTGAGTGCTGCGGAGCACTTTGCTGAGCACTGTTGCATTGTGCGGCAGCAGCTTGCAACCTTCAAGGGCGGTGGTGTGCACAGGCGCGCTGCTTGGGAGCTGCGGAGGGAGCTAGATGGCATTGCTCAGCAGATCGCCGCAATGTCCAGGTGAGTGCTCGATGCTGACAGCACATGACACGACAATGGTGATTCCCTGTGTGTGCGCATGGCCCGCAAAAGCTCACAATGGCGCTTGAAGGCTGCAATACCAGCGCGCAGACGTGCTAGGCAGACTCGTAGTTTGCATACAACGTATTTGTTGGATGAGCAAGGTAGGTGCATTGTATCTTGATTATGTGCTGGTGTCCATTTGAGCACGCAAAAACATTGACCATGAGCACTAGAGACACAAGCAGAGTGCCACGGGCGGGGTGGTAAAGGCCATAGCGAGCTTCTGCGGCAGAGCAACTTTCAGAAAGTAGAGACCATAATGTATGGCGTAGCACTGACATTAACTGGCCAGCGTTGGGGGGCTTGGTGCAGGAGAGTGCATTGGATGCTACTTTAAGGCTAGGCTCGCCACCTTGTCGACTGTAGCTCCGCTATGTTGGTATGTGCTCAGTCCACTCTAGAGGCTCTCTAGGATGACGATCCACCAGAACTGTCTCGAGAGAGTTCCAGAAACCCTCTGCGATTGCTGCTGTGGTCGGGAACCGCCTTGTTATGCAGCTCGCATCTCAAAACAGCTCCGCTTCGCTCGCCCATTGTTTGATCATCATAACCCATTGCGCAGATTCAGCACAAACTGAACCTAATTTCACCTAAATTTGGTCAGCAGATGTTCTGCTCTCTGGCCTTAGCGCAGGTAAAGCTGAAAGTCACATGAGCAGGATCAGAGGAACGAGACCAGTGGCAGCAGCGGCGGCGGCGGCGGCGACGGCACAGGCGGCCGCGGCGACGACACAGGCGGCAGCGGCGGCGGCGGCAACACAACTCACTATCACTTTGCAGCAGCAGGTTCCGAGAGATACAGGCGTGAAAATCCACGTGCGTTGCAACCCCCCCCCCCCCCCATTTGGCAATCGCTCGCACGTTCGATTTTGCGCTTGTGTCTCTTGCAACCTGTTGTTGCGCAGCGACAGTGATTGCATTGTCGCCACCGGCGCCTGTGCCTTCATCGCCGCTGCTTCTGCTGCTGCTGCCGCTGCTGCTGGTCTTGTTTCTCTGGTCTTGCTCATGTGACTTTCAGCTTTAGCCGCGCAATGGTGGAGCAAAACGCACAACACGAAGGGGGGCTGCGTATACCTTGCCCTGCTATTAGTACAAAGCAAGACTAAGGGTAAATCATGGCAAACAACAGACATAAAATGATACTTCTATCAGCGCAGGAGCAAGGAAAAGCTGAATAGTGGGTTTCACATTTGGCGCACAGGAGCGGTCAACCGCCGTCAACTTTCTTCGCAGACCCATTATGTATGTGCATTGTTCACTCAACGGTAGGACAATCTGCAAGGCATCTCCACAACCCCGTGTGGAATTTAGTAAAAGTGCAATCTGTACGACGTCTGAGGACAATGCAACCAGTGTGTCACAGAATCGAGCTTCTGCATGTCGGTCTTGTAGTGTATGCATCGGCTACGGTAAGTTATGCATATGCCTGAGGTTGAGCGCACGTGTACAGCATACACATTGGCGCTGAGCGTGTGATCCTCTCGACAATTTTTTGCCTCCACGCCTCAACCGCGATCAACATCAACTTCAATCAGCGAGAAGATTGAACTGCAATCAGAGCCGAGAGTGAGCTCTCTCAGGTCTCCGGCAGATATGCGCGTTTGCATCATCGGTGGGGGCTTTGCTGGCGTCGGCACCGCCAGTGTGCTGCAGCGCAGGGGCATCGAGTGTGTCATCTACGAGAGAGAGGCAGCCGCCGGAGGTGTTTGGCTGCACGCCTATCCTTCAGCTGCGTGCCAGAACACCGCCACAGATTACTACCTCCCCTGCTTCACCTGGGAGCAGGCAGGCATTCAACCCTCCTTCTACCCAACCAAAGCTCAGCTGCTGAAGTACCTGGAGGCGGCTGTGAAGCAGCTGGAACTCGATGTCCGCTTGAACTGCAACGTGACGAGCTGTCGCAGGGCCAGCGGCGATGGACAGCCGAACCCCCCTCAAGTCCGTGAGGGAGAGTGGATTGTCCAAGGGCGGTGAGTGGAACATGTATCTGCTTTTGGTAGCACTGTGCATGTGGCACCTAACTGGCTGGCCTGTTTTTTGGGGGCTTTGTGATGATTGTCGCAGGCAGTCCACGCAGGTGGCCTACTTGAAGTATGCTTTGAAGTATTAGAGGCAATACTGACTAGGTGCTTGTGCTCCATAGTTTTTGTGGCATTGAGCATCGTCCGCGCTGACAATGGCCATGTTCGGCACAGGCTCTGATGGTGGGCAGGGACTGGGCATGCATACAAAGGGCACACCCGGGGGCTTTTGAAGAAAGCCACATGTGTAACTGCAGCATGTCAGGAGGCAGTGGCATCATGCTTTGCTGTTGCGTACGATAAGCTCTGCGTGTCAAAGCAGAAATCTAATTCCTGCAGAGTGACTGTTCGTGAATTGCAAAATCTCAAGGCTCCTCGTGTGCAGTTGCTATGCGCTACCCAATCACGAACTCAGTACATAGCCGACAATTACAACCAGTACGCGGCTTGCCAGGATTGCGTGCATACGGTTACGTGTATAGAGAACAGTAGCAACGTTGATGCTTGTCCCTGTGTGTTCTTTGTAAGTGACTAGCACGTGTATGCATATACATACCTACAAAAAGGCGACAGGGGCACGTCACCTGCTATTCTTGAACCACAACTCGCATCAAAAGCGCTGCTACTCAACTAACGAAGAAGAACCTGCCAGACGTAGAGTGCTGTGACAGCTAACAGGACGCCATTTGATTTTGGTAGCAAGTACATCAGTTCAAGCTGTGCTCGACGCAGCTGCTCTTGCTGCTTGGCTGGTCCAGGTTCCCCCCCCACGCATAATTCGTAGTGGTATGCAATGCAATGCAGGGGACCGGCAGGCGAGTTTGAGGAGAGCTTTGACTATCTTCTGGTGGCGACTGGCCTCTTTTGGACGCCAAGCCCGACCGTCTTCCCAGATCAGGACAAGTACACAGGTCGCATCCTAGCTGACAACGACCTGACGCCGGAGGTGCTCAAGACGCTTCAGGTATGCTATGAAGTACTTGTTGAAGTAGAAGTACTACGATTACTGAAGACGTGAGTGTTTATCGTCACTGCAATGCACAAGTAGTTGCTGACTGTGGAGCCAGCTCGAGGCACAGGCACAAGTGGTCAGGGTGCGCTGAAGTTGTGCATGCATGCGCTGCGTCGAATGATGACGTGATTAACGCTGTTGGCAACAACCTGACGCCCGAGGTGCTCAAGAGCCTTCAGGTATGCTGGGAAGTACATCGTGGGGGGAGATGCCATAAGGCGATGTCATTTAGAAGTGTTCGGCAGTGCGCATTGCGACACTATCAAGGTATTCACAAAGACACATGTAGATTCTGGGTGCAAGTCCATGGACGTCCACCATCTAGGCTTTCTCCCGCATTGAGCAAGAAGTAACCCGAAGGACATTGTTTACATGAGTTTGTCACATCACTGCGACTTGACGTTGAACACACAAAGTAGTTGTCGCAAAGCATATCTGCAGCATTATGCGAGCATATCTGTATACTTTGCATAATAGATAACCATAGGTTAGGCATTTCCTGCCAATGAAGCTTGAGATACTTTGGGCTGAGCTTAATCAGATCACACGCAAATGTGCAATGCGCACCAGCAAGTTGACATGTCACATGGTCATAGAACCACATTTGAGTGAGGCCCGCCCGCGCACTGCTGCGCACGGAAATAGCAGAGTGCGCAGAGCATATTGTAACACGCTTTCTGACCTTGACAACTCTGAATGCATACACTCATGAAAAACGCCGCGCTCATTGTGGAACGCACAGCACACGAAGGCTCCAGGAAGCAGTCTCGACGCCACAACATTCAGCTCTTGCGTGATCGCCCAAACCCTGCCACGCCGCACTGCACGCCAGCGCAAGCCGATGACACAACACTCAGCTCTCGTGCTATTGCCAAACCCCCCTACACCGCATTGCAGCTCTCATGCAATCGCCCATACCCGCTACGCCGCATTGCGTGCGCCATGGCAAGACAGTCGCAAAGGTTCCATGGGCTAAGCCTGATCCTGACCCTACTCTCAATACTCCCAACACAGTCATGAAATGGATTCACGCCACGCTCACTGTGCAATGCACAGCACATCAGGCCTCCAACCCGCAGTCTTGACGACACAGCATTTATTTTTTTCAGCTCTCATGCAATTGTCCAGTCCCCCCCCTAGGACGCATCGCACGCCAGGGCAAGACGACGGCACACCACTCAGCTCTCATGCGATTGCACCACCCCCCCCCCCTAGCTCTCATGCAACCCCCCCATCTACGCCGCGTCCCGCGCGCCAGGGCAAGACGCTCGCGGTGGTGGGCTTTTACTAGGGCAAGACGACAACACAACACTCAGCTCTCATTCACTCCCCCACTCTACGCCGCATATCGCGCCAGCGCACGACCATGACACAGCACTCAGCTCTCATGCCATTGCCAACCCCCCCCCCCCCTACGCCGCATCGCACCGCGCGCGCCAGGGCAAGACGCTCGCGGTAGTGGGCTTCGGCAAGTCAGCGCTCGACCAGGCCACCGACGCCGCGGACAGCAACGGCGTGCGCACCCTCCACCTATTCCGCAGGGCCGAGTGGGCCCTCCCGCACCGCGTCTGCGGCGTGCACTACACGTGGCTCCTCCTCTCGCGCGCCGCCACGCTCTGGATACCGTGCTGGGACCACCCGTCGGCGGCGGCGTGTGCGCTGCACGCCCGCGCGCGCTGGCTCGTGCGCGCCTTCTGGTCCCTCGCGTCAGCGCTCGTCTGGTTGAGCATCGCGCGCGTGGCGTGGGGGCGCGGCCGCGTTGCAAGTGCGCGCATCGCGCTGCTGCGGCCCTTCAATCGCTTCATCGAGTGCTGGCGCCTGTCGCTGCCGCTCATACCCGAGCGATACCTAGGGTATAGTCGCGGGTGGCGCCATCGAGCCCGTTCGCGGCGAAATAGCACGCTTCTGTCCCGAGGGGCTACGTCTCACCGACGGCCGTGTCATCGTTGCAGATGCCGTGGGTCTGTGCATCGGACACTCCCCCCCCACGTTCCCCTTTCTCCCGGAGGAGGATCGCGCATGGTTGGAGGGTATGCAGGGGGGTGTGCAGCTGTACAGGCACGTGGTGCACCCGCGCGTCCCCGGGATTGGATTTGTGGGACTCAACACCGGCTACCTGAACCTGTCGCAGGTGCGTCTGCGCCAAAGCTTAGGCTTAGGATTAGGGTTGGGGTTAGGGTTAGGGTCAGAGTTCGGTTTAACTTAAGGGTTAGGGACACTCTGACAGATCACACAATTTGGGGGTGCTTTGATTGAATAGCTTCAGTGCGTTGCAGCATGAAGGAATTCATCATCGATGCGGCCGCTGCAGCCACTGCAGCTACCTTGCAGCTACCTTGTCAAAAGGGTAGATTTGGCGGTGATGTATGATGGTACAATTCATCTTTCAAGCAGGACTGCTGACGCTGTACAACATATCGCTTTGAAAGCATGTACGTGGTGCGAAGCTGTAGGTGATAGCTGATTCGATCTATGAGCTGACATGGCAGCGCCCCGCTCGATGCTTGCAACTGTAAGCCATATCTTCTTGCCTTCTCCATATCAAAGCACGTGAGCACATGCTTGAACCATTCGTCAAGCGTGGTACTGATATGTGCGGCTGGGCATGTATGTTTGCATGTATGATGGTTGCCAGTATAGCGCATGATCCATTTGTTGACGAAAAGCAAACAAGGCTGCTGACCAGCTCCAGCCGCAATTCAGGAGCACCTTTTTGTTGGAGCCATGTCTATGTACAGTCCACCTTGGCTGCATCCACTTATTGTAAGCATTAGCTTTTTGTATGTACAGACCAGGGTGATGCTTCTCACCCACCTCGTGTCGGATGTCTAGTACGAGTGCAACAAAATCTTGACGCTCAGACACAGAGATCGTGTCATCTACAAGCTGCCTTCCTGAGAATGCCTTGGCCTCCACCTAGTCTGACGCGGCCCAGTGCCTGCTGCGGCCATAGCAGTCCCCCTCTTGCCGCCATTACCTTACGTGCATGCCAATGCACACCATGCCACACTGCACACCATCATGACCCTTGCCGCTGCACACCCCGCACACTGCGCCTATTACGGGCACCGCGCCTATTACGCGCATCCCAGGTGGAGATCGGCGCCCTCTGGCTGAGCGCAGTGATGCTCGGCGAGCTCGCGCTGCCCCCCGCGCACATTCAGGAGGCCGCCATCGAGCGCGTGCGCGCGTGGAAGGCGGCGCACGAGCAGCCGTGCCCCGCCACCAACTGCTGCGTCATCGCGCACTTCGCGCAGTACAACGACGTGCTGCTGGGGGACCTCGGCGTGCGCGCGCTGCGCGGCGGCACCTGGCCGAGCCGCCGCTTCAGGCGCATGGTCATCAGCGACTACGCGGATGTCGTGGACGAGTACGAGGCGCAGCTGCGGCGCCGCGGCGCTGGCGCGGGGCCGCGGCACGTGCTGCCGCGCATCATGTGAGCGCTGGCGCGCGGTGCTGAGCCGTGCGGCTGCTGAGCATCACCGCACGCAATTCAACGGCACGCGCACATCACCGCCGCGATCACGCAATTATGCGATCATATGCAGGGCCGAGCGAGACTGTTGCAGCAAAGTGGTATGAGGATCGAACTTTGCAAAGGGAGGGAAGCCAGAGCCTCTGCCGGCTTGTACTGGCTGGAGGCGCCAGCAGCCTTGATTTTCTATACGTGCGCTAGGCGCAGCGGCCCTGTTGCACATGCGTGGTGCACAGCTGCAGCTCCAAGACTTGCAAGTAGGCACGCGACACTTGTACGAGCCGCATGTATGTGGCATCTGCAGAACACCCGGTTCTGAGTGATGCCACAGCTGTATGAAGTTGCGGTCAAGTGCTTCTGAAGAAGTGCATGCCCAGCCGTTAGCTCCTGCCTATGTGCATGCCCAGCCTCGAGCCTCCTGCCTAGTCTCGAGCTCCTGGACATGCACATGCCTGAACAACCCGCATGTTGTGCCGATTAGCCGCCCTGACAGGCAGGCTGCCCTCCTTTACGCTACTTAGTATCACCGACCATGTGTGCAGACCACCACCAGATCAGGCACAAAGACGCCCTTGGCGTGCTGCATATCGTGCCTTGTAGCTGCCTTGAAAGGGCTGCCTGCTTTATGTACTCAACTCCAGCCACCATCTGTGCGGCACCAAAGGCCAGGTCCTTAGTACGCAGCCGGCTCTCATGCAGCAGCACCAGACGTGCTCTTGGCCTGCGGCATCTGCCTCAAGGCAGTGACGGGGTCCTGCCACTGATGCTCAAGGCAGCGTCGTTGTCCTGCTTGCCTCAATGACCGCGCGCCCGTACAAAGACAGCGGCGAATGGCTTTTAATACGATGTATTCATAATCGCTACTTTTGTGATCATATGACATTTGCAGGGCTGATTCGATTCATCTTGCTCGTGCCTGTGACTGATCGTTCGTGTAACAATTTTGGATCTGCCGTGGATCTGCCTGCCCTGCGCGCCAAAATCGAACCTTGTGTGATATTCGCCAAACGCCGCTCAGACTGACGACGCGGGCACGCTCGGGAGCACCGCAAACGAGGCTGCGATTGTCCGCGAAGACGCTGCTCGTTTCGATGGCGCGGTCGTAGAGCATGCATTCGTTGTGGCTATCGCCCGCCAAGTTGCGTTGCCCTCTAGCAGCTTTGTTGAAACCTGAGGAGCTGAACGAAAGCACATTGCATGGCCAGTCTACGGGCGCGTTAGATATGGCGTCAGCTTTCCGGCTAAAGTGCCATCTCACACACAGTTTCTGAGCCAACTGCAACTGAACGTTTCATTTGCCGAAACTGCCCGTTTCTGGGATAGTGCTGGGGCTGTGTAGTGCCAACAATTAGCTGCATCAGGCTACTGCTGCATGTAAGGCACACTTGCTTAGCCTGCTCTAACAGCGAACCGCTACGACACACCGACGTACACGGCGGGCGCCACTAGCCTTTGTTTCCAACAGCAGGATGGCGACGTCGGATGGCTTGGCTGCGCAGAGGCGGTCGTCCAACGCCATGTCAGCCTTCATGGGGGCACCTGAGCTCAGCATACATCCACTGATGCCTCCTCCTGATATCAAGGGGGTCATGCCCCACTCCCTCACTCTGGATGGCAAGAAGCTGGAAAATGCTTTCATGAGCCTGCACGACAGGCTGCTCGCCTTGGAGAGCTATCAGGCAGCGATGGTGGCTGCCTCCAAGTCCATGGCGGAGAGAGCGGCCGCTGACCTGGAGGCCGACTTCGCCGAAGGGGCTCTGTTGGCGACTCAGCGTGATGCCCTGGCGGCCGCCGACGATGCCGCCGCCGCTGAAGGCGGCACCGACAGCAGAGGCGGCAGCGCCAGCGGCACGCGACAGATGGCAGCGCTGAGGGCCAAGGTAGACACCGCGCTGGCGCGCATGGCTCGGCGGGAGAAGTCTCAGCTGGAGCGGGACGCTGCGCAGGACGCCCTGCGCCAGATGGAGCTCAAGCGCATGGCGATCCAGCTGGAGAGCAAGGTCTCGCCGCACGACCTCGAGCACGTCGGGACGGAGACGACGCGGCGCATCGCGTACATGGAGGAGCAGGTGCGCGACCTCCTGGCCCTGCGCATGCGCGAGGCGCAGGCGACCGCGGAGGGCCAGATCACCTCCGTCATGGCGCTCGTCACGACCATGCAGGCGCAGGTCGACGGCATGCGCGAGGCGCTCAGCAAAGTCGAGCACAGCCTCGAAGAGTCTGCGGGGGAGGCGGAGCAGCGCGTCACGCGCCTATCCACATCCATCGAGAAGGCTGTGGAGGAGGCACGGGCGATGGCGGTGGCGGCGGCGGAGGCGGCGAGCGTGGTGGCGGCGGTGCAGACGGAGGAGCAGGAGCAGGAGAAGAAGAAGGAAGTGGAGGCGGCCGTGGCGGGCGTGCTGGAGGCGCGGTTCGCGGCGCTGATGGCGGACAGCGAGACCGGCAAGGTGAGGGGGCGCGCTGCCGACAGTTGTGGTGCTGCGCAGTGATGTACGTGTGCTGTGCTGTGTGCTGCTTGGCTGCGCTGGCTGATGCTTGATGGGGCAGCATGGCGACTGAGTGGCAACAGCGTGTAAGCATCCGTTGCTCAGTGCACCTGATGACAACAGCATCAATCCTTGCCTGCACAGGCTCTCAATCATACACCCATGTAGATGCGGTGAGTCTGCTTGCTATTTGACCGAGATGTCAACCCAATGAAGCGTTAGCAGTGCCGGTATGTATGGATTTTTACGCCAGCCCCAACCCTAACTCCAGCAAGGTATGCGGAGTTGGCAATGCTGCCTGACGCGCAGTGCGACGCGACACCAGCTGGCCACCTGATCCGCCTCAGCCCATTGCAACCAACCAACTACTTTCAAACTTCAATATCATCATCTTTGCACACACGCTTCAAGTGCAGTGCATTGGGCCGTGACGCACACACGTGCAGATCCCCAAACTGCGTCATCGACTCTGTACACCGCTTCAAGTAGAGCAAACTGGCGCCACACCGTAACGCCGCTCCGTGATGCACACACACGCCTGCAGATCCCGGCGCTCGCGCCCGTGGAGGCAGAGCTGGCGACGCAAACTTCAACATCATCTTCTCAGCACACCACTTGAGCTAGACTGAACTGGCGCCACACCGTGACGCTACACTACGCCACGCTGTGACACGCGCAGATCCCGGTTCTCGCGCCCGTGGAAGCTGCAAACGCTAACTTCAAAATCTTCTTCTCGCACCACTTGAAGTAGAGTGAACTGGCCATGTAACGCGCGCACATGCAGATCCCGGCGCTGGCGCCCGTCGAAGCGGAGCTGGAGACGCTGCACGAGGCGCAGCGCGAGGCGGCGACCATGCACGGCGCGCTCTCCGACGAGCTGCTGGAGGCGCGCGTGAAGTTGGCCAGCGCGGAGAGTCAACTTCAACACCTGCGCGACAGCCTCGCGGCGCAGCTGGACGGCGTGGACGACAAGTTTGCGGCGGCGCGACAGGATGCGCGCGCGAGGGAGGCGCGCTTGGAGCAGCTGACGGCGGCGCTGGCGGCGACGGATAGGGGCGTGGCGCCGCTCGCCGCGCAGATCCAGGAGGCCAAGCTGACGGGTATGTACTTCTAGTCTGTGTACTTCAAATTTTGATAGGCGGTCATGTAGACTATGGGTGTGCACGTATACTGTACTAGTATTTGTTTGACGGACAGGGGAGTGGTGCCGCTCGCCGCGCAGATCCAGGAGGCCAAGCTGACAGGTAGTGTAGGCATGTAGGTAGGCAGGCACGTAGACTATGGGTATGCATGTATACATAGTAGTACCTTGGTTGTGTGGGTGCCGCGCTTCTCTCGAGGCACTGCGCCGCTGCATGCTGCAAGGCAGCTGTCTACACATGTGACCATTCGGAAGGAAGGGCTGTTGCTGATGGCAGCTGCCGTAGAGACCATGGTTTATTCATGAGAACGCTGGATGTGTTGTGTGCGACACAAGCCCTAAGGCATCAGCCCTATTTGCTGCTGAGCCAGATAACCCTAAGCCTAACCCTAACCCTAAGTATACCTCCTCTACTGGCATAAATCATCGGCCGCCGCAGACCATTAGCCCCAGTCACTCACCGCCAACCCCGACTCTAGCCAAAAGCCGTGCATTGATGGTACAGTACCAGTGGGTACTGTGCCACACATCACATCACTGTAACAGGATGGTGTACGTGCTCCCCTGACTGCACGCTGACACCCCCCCGTATCCTACCCCTCACGACGGCGCTCACAGGGCTGGAGGCAGCGCGCATAGCGGGGGAGCGCGCAGCAGAGACGACCATCGCCGCCGCCGCCGCCGTTGAGAAGAAGCTGCGCAGCGAGCAACTGGAAGAGACGGCGCGTCTGAAAGCGGCTTCCGACGCCATAGCTGAGAGCCTTGATAAGGCTCGTGCGGCGCATGGCGAGCTGGAGGCTGCTGCTGTGGAGCGGTTTGAGAAGCTGGAGGAGCGCGCTGCGGCGGCGGAGGGCGCGACGGCGGAGCTAGCCGCCAAGCTGCGTGAAGACGTTGATGTTGTGAAGGTCAGTGGGGTTAGGGTTAGGGTTAGGGTTAGGGTTAGGGTTAGGTTCAGTTTTTGTCAATGCGGAGGGCGCAACGGTGGAGCTAGCCGCAAAGCCGCGCGATGATGTTGACGCCGTCAAGGTTAGTGGGGTTAGGGTTAGGGTTAGGGTTGGTGACTTGTCAATGTGGCGGGCGCGACGGCGGAGCTGGCCGCCAAGCTGCGCGAAGACGTGGACGCCGTGAAGGTTAGTAGGGTTAGGGTGAGGGTTAGAGTTGGGGCTAGGTTTTGGGTTAGGATTAGGGCTAGGGTTAGTGCCTTCTTGATTTTTAGGATTAGGGTTAAGGCTAGGGATAGGGTTGGTCCCCTGTCAACGTGTGCTCGTTGCGGCGCATCTGTCGTCAGGGCACTCGAGATTAGGGTTAGGACTAGGGTTAGGTTAGCTGTGCGCTGTGCCGCGTCGAAGTTGCATGCGTGCGACATCAGCATCGACACACAACAACCGCTCACTGCTCCCCCCCCGCCCTCCCCCCTTGCGCGTTGATTAAAAATGCAGGCGGCGGCGGCGGACGAGGTCGCGGCGCGCGAGGCCGCGGAGCGTCACACCCTGGCACTCGTGACGGACGAGGAGCAGCGCCGCAAGGACGGCGACGACGCGCTAGCACAGGCACTGCGCGCAGCCGAAGCGCGCGACGCGGAGCTCACGGCAGCGCTCGGCGCCGCCAAGCGCGACGCCGCCCTCGCCACCGACATGCTCAAGACGGAGGTGCAGGAGGCGCTCGCCGCGCTGCTGCCGCCGCCGCCGCAGGCGCAGCAGCAGGCGGTGGGCCACCGCGGCGGCGGCGGCAGCAAGGACGCGCGCGGCAACGGCATGGTGTACGGCGGCACCGCGCAGAGCAGCGGCAACGGCGGCGGCGGCGGCGGCGGCGGCGGCGCCAGCGGCGCGCACATGCCCATCGGCGTGACCACCAAGATGCTGCGCGCGCACGCCGCGGAGGGCGCGGACGCGCTGGAGGCGCTGCAGCGCAGCGGCGTGGCGAACGCGCTGGCGCTGCGGCGCGTCGAGACGGCGTTCCAGTCGCTCGCGTCCAAGGGCCTCTTCTGGGAGAGCACGGACATCAAGCTCGCGGCGCACGTGGAGGAGGTCGCGCGCGTGAGCCTGCAGGTGGAGGCGGCGGCGGCGGCGGCGCCGCCGGAGCGCGCGTCTGAGCGGTGAGGACCGCAGCAAGAGCTAGGGTTAGGGTTGGAGTTGCACTTAGGGCGGCTGGGGTTACGGTTGAACTTCTGAGTAGTGAGGGCCGGGGCAGGTTTAGGGTTGGAGTTAGGGCTAGGGTCACGATTGAAGATTTGCCAGTACCCTTTAAATCAACGGCGCAAGCGAAGCGCGTTGCGAAGCGGTGAGGACTGGGTCTAGGATTGGGGTTGACATGATTTGTTAGGGTTTAAGTGTAGGTGCCAATAAATGGATGGTTGGCCAAGCATTTGTGTAGCAATGAGGACTGGTTCAAAGGGGAAAAGCAGTTTACAATGTGAGGAGCACGGTCAGGTTCACCATTGGTGGCGGCAGACGTTAGGGATTGGATCGGGACAATGGCCAGGGCGAAGGACAGAGTCAGATGGGCACTTGCAGGAACCCTGACGCACCCATCTTTGGATGCACCATGTAGCTAGATTGCCTGAAGTACCGTGGCTCCATTGCAGGTAGCGCAAGGCGGACAATCAGCGATCAGGCAGTGATGTGCGCTTTGGCAGATTCAAACGAGAGGGTTAAATCAGAGACAGGGTTAGAGCAAACAGGGTTAGCCTAACCCTAACCCTCACCCTTGTGCAGAACCAGGTCATCCACTCAATCGCAGGTGCACACACTTGGCATATGCAGCGCTGCATGCACCCAGCTGCGCCGCGCCACCGCCCTCATCTTAACTACTTACACAGTAAACACCACTGCACAAGCCGCCGCACGCAACCGGTCTCAGTCCCCCCCCCCTCCCCCCTCGCTCAGCAACGGCGGCAAACGCGGGGGCTCCGCGCCCCCCGGCGCGCCGCACCTCGCGCCCGACGCCCTGCGCGTCCTCGCCGGCAACACGCAGCGCGTCGCCAAGCTCATCGCCGCCAAGGCCGACTACGAAGTCATCCGCCTCGTCTCGCGCGCCGAAGACCCCGGCGCGGAAGGGCACGACTGGGACGCGCGCGTGGAGACGCTCCGCGGCGCGTTTTTGGCGCAGTTCTCCGCGGACGCGCGGAACGTTCTGCGGAAGCGCGCGCCGCACCAGGGCCCCGCCGCCGAGGCCGCGCGCGGGCGGTTTCTGGCGCGCGTGGACGGCGCGCTGCGCGTCGCGCTCAGCAAATACCGGCCGACGACGCCGGGGGCGACGCTGTTCGGGCGCGTGCGCGTGGTCGCGCAGGTGAGAGGGGGGGGGAGGGGGTATGTAGGGTATATATGGTGCTTGTCTGTTGTGCGATGCCCAGCAACTGACAACCGACGCCGCAGGGGGGCCGACGCTGTTCGGGCGCATGCGCGGGGGGGGGGGGGGGGGGGGGGGGGTACGCATGTTTTGGTTGATTGTTCAGCACGTACCGGCCGCCGATTGCCGAGTCGATCGTGTGATGCTCAGCAAGTGACGACTGATGCCGCAGGTAGGGAGGGGGGGGGGGATAGAGTATGTAGTTGTTGTTGTTGTCGTCTGTTGTGCGATGCTCAGCAAGTGACGAGGGGGGGCAAACTGTTCGGGCGCGTGTGTGTGATCGCGCAGGTGAGGGGGGGGGGGGGGGTTGCTTCGTTTCTGTTAGTTCGATGTGTAGAATTTGAATTAGGGTTAGGGTTAGGGTCTGAATTTGGGTAGGATTAGGCCGCATGCGCATGGTATTACAGGTGAGGGAGGGTGAGATGTGTTCTGTCTTGTGTTGCTGCAAAGGAAGCCTGTGATAAATACTACGCCAATGTGAAAGCCACGCTTCCTGCAGCAGAGGTTTTCGAGGATTGTACACTGTTGCTGTGCGCTGCGCACAGAAGGCAGCACACCAGTGCGTCTAACCCGAGCGTCAAGGTCAGGGAACGTATGTATGAGAGCTCTGCGCGCTTGACAATCAAATGTGAAACCCCTCTTGGGGGCCGTACTGACATACAAGGCAGAATACAGGCGGAAGGGCTTGCAAATGAACGATGGTATGTTTCAAGTTCAAGTTGTACTGCTGCGTCTGGCATTGCCAATTGCACCAGCAATACCAAGTGCCAGCATGCAATGGTCGCTTCGCCTCTGCTGCAAATACATCTCTCTCTCTGTGCTCTCCCTCCATATCCATCCGTGTAGCAGCTGTGGCAGTCAATGGCTGCCAACAGATGATCCTCTTTATTGGCTCTCTACATGTCAGTCGTTTGCTCTCTACATGTCAAGTCTGCAGCAGCTTTGGCACCGTTGATGCTCGCCCTGATGCTGCACCACATCTTAACCCTAACCCTCATCTTAGCCCTATCCCTTCCTAACCCTTACGCTACCCCCTCCCCCCGCCCCATGCTGCAGCGTGCATGGCCAATACTGCAGGAGTGCGGGGCATGCGACCGCCCCTTTGCCACAATCTAATGCCAATCTTGGCCCTAACCCTAACCCTACCTCCCCCCCATATCGCAGGAATGCGGGCGTGCGACCGCCCGTTTGCAACGTCCTAACCCTAACCCTTGCCCTAACCCAAACTCTACCCCCCCCCCGTCCCCCCAATACTGCAGGCGTGCGTGGCGTGCGACCGCCCATTTGCCACATCCTAACCCTAACCTTACCCCTCACCCCTAACCCTAAATCTACCTCCCCTCATACCGCAGGCATGTGTGGCGTGCGACCGCCCCTTTGCCACGGCCGCCGACGGCCTGCCCTGCGCCGTCTCCGCGCCCCCCGGCGGCAACCACGCCGCGGCAAAACCCCCCGCGCTACCAACAGAGACGTCCATTGCCGTGCGAAACAACTTCCGGCCTTCCACTTGCACGGGCTCCCCCACCAAGCGCAGCGGCGGCGGTGTTGAAGTTAACGGCGATGACGGCGACGTGGAAAGTGAAGTTCCGCTGCACGTGGCTCCGTTTGGGTTCGGGGGGGGCGGCGGCGGCGGCGGCGGGGGGGGTTCTGACGTGCAGAAGCCGCAGGCGTACGTGTATAGAGGGGGCTTCAAGCTGCCAAAACACTCCCAGGTATGCTGCGAGGCACGTGACACTGTGGTATCGCCGACCGACTGACAGAAATTGCCCTGAAGTCACCCACTATTAGTAGGTACTTTGAAGTAAGTGTCTGCAATGTGTAATGGGCAGTCTTGGGTTTTGGCCATTGAGGACCAATGCATTGATGATGCCCGCATGAGTGTTGCATTGGAACCCTGCCGTGCGGCGCAGCTGACATGCTGGTGCAGAAGTAGTGAAGAAAGTCAGGCTGCAATATCGACGAGGCATCGCCCTTGGCGGCGACTGATTTGAACATCGGTGCGCTCATACCGCTCACAAGGCGTTGTAGCAAAGGCACAGGGCGTTCTCCACACAGCAATGATGCCACATACCGTGAGCTACAGCAGACAGCGAGCTTAGGGTTGGGGTTAAAGCTGGAGTTAGGGTTAGGGTTAGGGTTAGGGCTTGCTTGTGCGCTCTGCGGGTGCTCCTGACTTTCAAGTCGTGCCCTTGCGTGCTTGCCTCAGCATTTCTCCATGCGCGACGCATTGTGCGTGACACACTTATGCTCCTGTTACCGTTACAGGTATCATCGGCGGCGCTGCTGAGTTGCTCGCTGCCCAACCTCAGCGACGCACTAGGCGGCAATGGCAACGGCGGCGGCGGCGGCGGCAGCGGCAGCAGCAGGAGACAAGCGAGGCCGCAGACCAGTGCCGGCTCCTCTGGGAGCAGAGGCGGCAGCGATGCCTCCTCGATGCTCGCAAAGCAGGTGCCCACGGTCATGTTCCAGCCCGCCTTCCCGCCGCTGTACAACGAACTTCAAGGGGAGGGGTCAACTTCAACCGCCAACACGACGCACCTGCACATCCCCGAGGTTGGCCCGGAAGCGGACTGGGTGTCGGCAGTGTGACATAGTCTCTCAAATGCGGTGACGCGGCGTGCTCAACTGAGTGAAGTAAATGTACTTTTTATTAATTCTCGCTCAGGGCGCGAAAAAGCCCAGATGATGTACTTCAATTGAGATACTTCAAAGTGTATTGTTTTGCTATGCGCGTCCGCACTGTGAGGTGAATCCCTGAAGTTGCACAGGACTGGGCACTGGAGGTTGAAGTTGACCGTGACAGAGCCTCTCGAATGCGGTGATGCGGCGGCGTGCTCAGCCGAGTGAAGTTCATATTTTTGTAATGTATGCTCTTCTATGCTCACGCGCGCTGTGTCTCCCTAGAGTATGCTGAATCTGCCTGCTGTTCTGGTGATGACTGTGATTGGGCTGCCTTGGGCACAGCAGCACTTGGGCTTGGCAGCTGTGGAACACGCCATCTCAGGAATGGTAGACTGATGCTTGAGTGCTTTTACTACACATCAAGCGTATTGGCATTTTCATCTGTCTAGAACTGGAAGTGGAAACCACAAATGCATGTGAAACTGCCAGACAGGTCTACCATCATGGAGGCCATGATCAATTTGCAAGACTCGTGAGTATGTACTCAAGCATTGTGCGAAACATTCCAGTACAGTATTCAAGCAGAGGGGCTACTGTTCACGGGCAATCACCCTGCCACACTGTCAGCAAGTCTATGCCGTCAGGGGTGCCTGGCAATGAGATGTTTTCTTAGTTGACTGTGCACATGTGTTTACAAGTGAGGCGCTGGTGACCAGCTTGTTGCCGAAGATGAACGCACGCGAAGGAAACAGAAGGAAACAAGCACAAATAAACCTTGCATTACATACACCTGATTGCCACATGCAGATCTGTAGGCACAAGCTGCACGTGACGCATGCAAGGGCGCAACGCGACATGGCGGAAACCACAGTGCAAACTTACAGCAGCAAAACGGCACCTGGCGGCCTGGAGTATTAGATACAACATGTCTGTCTCGTATTCATATTGCCAGTTGGAGGGGGCAGTTGCGCTTTTCGCCTTCTGCACCAGCATCCAATAGAGGGTATGTAGGTAGCAACATACAGAGAACAGCGAGAGACAATGCGACGCAGTGCCTTTGGCACTTGCACACTAAGTAACAACTTGTAAGCACAGCACAGTCATCATGTTGCAGGAATTTGCAGTCGGGCAGTAATTGCTGCAGCTGCAGCAACAGCAGGGCCAGTAAGTTCACACAAAGACACCCTGCTCATGCTCCGGCGCAGTCAGCGACGGCGCTTTGTTGTGCCGTCTTGATGCCCACAAGCGCATCCCGCGCCTCATCGAGCTCTTTCAGGCGCTTCTGCAGCTGTGCGCGCTTGCGCTCAATATCCGCCACACTAGCCCCCGCCGTCGCCGCCGCCGCACCCCCCGCAGCAGCCCCCATAGCAGCCCCCCCTCCCACATTGTGCCTCCTGGGCCTGGACTTGTCACAACTAGGGTTAGGGCTGGCCGCAACCGCTCTGCGCGCCGACCCGCCGCTGAGCTGCGGCAGCACGCTGCCCGCTGCTGCCGCCGCTGCTGCCGCTGCTGCGCGCTTGTTGCTGGCGGCGGTGGCGCTATGGTGCCGCCGCAGCGCCGCGGCGGCGGCAGCAGCGCTGAGGCGCGTGGCGACAGCGGCGGCGGCGGGGGCGGTGCTCACTGCGGGGCCGAACATGTCGTCTGTGAGCTCCTTGTAGGGGAATGCGGCGCGGCCACCGTGCTCATACCACGCACACATCTGCACAATAGGGTACGAGAGAGGCGCGGAGGTGGTGCACGCCTAGGGTTAGGATTGAGGTTAGCATAAGGGTAAGGGTCAGAATACATGCAGTCATGGTTAGGGTAAGGGTCAAGGTTAGGTCGTGCTCTTACCACGCGCACATCTGCGTGATAGTAGCGAGGTACGGATATGGTGACACCTAGGGTTAGGGTTAAGGTGGAGGTCAGGGTTAGGGATAGGTCGTGCTCTTACCACGTAGAGCGGCGCGGACGTGGCGCACACCTAGGGTTAGGGTCAAGTCCAGGGCCCAAATAAGGGTTGGGGTTAGAGTTAGGCCGAGCTCGTACCACATGCACATCTGCGTGGTAGTGTGGTAGTAGACACATAGACGCGGGTGTGGTGCGCACGTAGAGTTAGGGCTAAAATTAGGTCATCGGCCCCATATCATCGAGTCTGCAAACACACAAGACGAGTCAACACAGTGGCATCAGCCACAGGCTGCTGTGTGCGGAGAGGCAGTGGTGCTGCAGTATTGCCACCAGCACCAGAACTTCAAGGCTCTCGTCCTCCATACCCTCACTAACTTAAGCCACCCGATCACCACGTCCGGCCCTAACCCTAACTCTATCCCCAACCCTAACTTCAACCCTAAGCGCACGCTTCCTCCGCACACACGTGACGTGCCACAATGTGCACATCCACTGCACCGCCAAGCCACCAAACCTCACTCGCTCATCATTCAAGCCTCGAACGCTCGACGATGGCGACGCCCAAGCTTCTGTCAGAACCCTCCAACAGTAGCAATGGTAGCCTTGCGCTGTGCCAGTGCGAACATGTGACCCGCTTTCTACCCATTGTAAACCGAAAAGCACACACGATGTCTGTACCATAGAAGTACTCAAAAGGCCGCACAAGCCCAAGCCCACTCCAAGTACACCTTAACCTAGTGGGGGGGTGGCTGGGGGTCTTCAGTGGTCTACCAGTCAGCCTCCCCCCCCCCCCCCCCCCCCCCGCCAAATGGAGATGACAGCGCACAGCTCAGCTCATGGTCTGTTGGGCACTAACGTGGCTGTTCATGTTTGCCTCCTGTGTTCTCAATGATCACTTCCAGCAATACATGCACTAGCAGCGAGTCTTGTGTCTGCTTGGCTCCCTTGATTGTCCATTTCTGGAACGGTGGCGAGCTATGCACAGACGCCCCCCACCCCCCCTCCCTTGCCACCTAAGCCCCCCCCCTCCCCCCCTCCCTGCTAGATGAAGACCCCTTGCCGCATCAGCGCTCACCTTGTCGGCCTCCGTTCCATAAACCAAGAGGCTGCACAAGCCCAGACCCAGACCAAGTACGCCTGAGAAGCTACTTTATCAGGGGACGGCTGGGAGTCTCTAGTGGTCTACCAGACCCCCCCCCCCCCCCCCCCCAACTGTGGAGACCCCACCCCCCACCCCCCCTTACCGCGTCAGCGCTCACCTTGTCCGCCTCCGCGAGCTTCAGCGCGACGCCCAGCTCACTGCACACCCTCCTCAGCCCAGCGCCGTCCACCATCCCCGTAGACCCTGCATCAAAGCGCAGGCACGTTCCTAAGAACAGGTCGCGCGGTGCAATTGCCGCCCCCGCCGCCCCTGCCGTGGCGGCAGCGCGCGCCGCCGCGCGCTCGACGCCGCCGCGCACGTACGCGCGCACCTCCGCATTGAGCGGCGGCTCGCGCACGGCGTGGTCGAGACCGCGCAGCACGTCGCAGTCCTCGACGTACGACAGGATGTCGTGCGACATGCCCTCGATCTCGCGGCACAGCAGCGTGTAGTCCATCTCCTCCTCGGGCGCCGCGCCGCCGCCAAGATTACTGCCGCCGCCGCCACTACTGTTGCCGCTGCCGCCGCCGCCGCCGCCGCCGCTTCCGTTGCCACGATTACCGTTGCCGCTGCCGCCGCCGCCGCCGCCGCCGCCGCCGCCGCCGCCGCCGCCGCCGCCGCCGCCGCCGCCGCCGCCGCCGCCGCCGCCGCCGCCGCCGCCGCCGCTGCCGGTGGCGTAGTACTTGACGACGGCGCGCGCCTCGTCGAGCGTCATGTGCAGTCCGAGGCGGTTCACGGCGCCCACCAGCTCCCCTGCGCTCAGCTTGCCGCTGTTGTCGCCGTCCCAGAAGAGGAAGGCCTCGCGGATGATGGCGTGGTGGATGCCGCCGCGGTGCTTGATGATGAGCTCCAGCCTGGGGGGCGGGGGAGGGGGTGGGGGGGAGGGGGGGCGCGGGGGGGGGGGGGAGGGTGAAAGGCGTGCATGCAAAGTGTGTGCGCTGAGGGGTGTGATGAGCGCATTGCAGAGGTTGACGTGATGTGTGTACGCGGGCGTGGTGTATGCCGCCGCGGTGTTCGATGATGAGCTCCAGCCTGGGGGAAGCGGGGAGGGGGGGGGTGACGAAGGGTAGAAGGCACGCGCATTAACGCTAAAAAGCTTGCACACAGAAGTCTTTCGGCTCCTGTGAATATGATGGCACTGTGTGACTCGTGGTCAGTTGCCACAATGCCCTCCACCAATGACCGTCATCGCCGCCACACCTTGTCACCTGGAGTTCTACGAACTTTTGATTCATTTCCCGTTTTAAGCGTGTGCTCTGAGGGTTGTGATAGGCGTATCGCAGAGACTGACGTGATGTTATGTACGTGTATATATATATATATACATGCATGCTGGAAGAAGATGTCATGCAGCAAGCGCGGTGTTGTGCGGCACTGCTGAGCGCTGCCGCAGCAGTTGTTGCCGATGGTGATGCTCAGCTCCAGCCTGGCAGTGCATCTGGCACTTTGAAAAGCGACTGTCCCCACCTCTCTTCACGTACCGCACGCACACTCATGTACGAGGCATGTACACTCCATCAGGTACGCATACATGTATACAAATGTACATACCCCCCCCACACAGTCCCAAGCACTATTCACCACCCACAGCGCGTAGGTACGTGAACACGCAAACCCCCCAGAACCCCCCCCCCCACACACGCGCACACACACCTGTCGCGCAGCCGCAGCTTGAACTTCTCAACCTCGCGGTTGCGCGGCTTGCGCACGGGCCGCGCCGTAAACGAGGTATGCATACACGTATACGTAAATACTCCCCCTCACACAGTTCCAGGCATCAATCACCATTCACAGCGTGCACACAATCGATACATACACACAAAAGCCCCCCGTAGCCACCCGCACACACACACACGCCCTCACCTGTCGCGCAGCCGCAGCTTGAACTTCTCCACCTCGCGGTTGCGCGGCTTGCGCACGGGCCGCGCCGTAAACAAGATATGTATACATGTATACAAATGTACATACCCCCCCCACACAGTTCCAGGCATCAATCACCACCCACAGCCCGTACGCAACCGATAAATACACACAAAAGCCCCCCGTAGCCACCCGCACACACACACGCACACACACCTATCGCGCAGCCGCAGCTTGAACTTCTCGACCTCGCGGTTACGCGGCTTGCGCACGGGGCGCGCCGTAAACGCCATGTCGTTCAGGCACTCCCTATGCGTCTCCTGCACCAGCCCCTCCCTCTGCACCGCCTCCATCTCCTCCTGCGACGGGAACGCCAGTATGCTCCTCTCGCCCTTGACAATGTCGTGGATCAGCTCCCGGAAGTCAAAGTAGCTGGCGGCATCGAGTGCCGCGGCCGCCGCCGCCGCCGCCGCGCCGCCGTTGCCGCCGCTGCTGCCGCCGCCGCCGTTGTCGCAGTAGGCGCTGGCGCACATGCGCGCCTGCGCCGCGGCGCTGCGCGGTGTGTAGTACCCCACCACCTCGTCTGCCTGCAGATCACAAGGGGGGGGGGGCTGAGTGCTGTGGAATGGGTACTTCAACTTCACTAATAGTTTGGTGTGTTGAGGAGTGTAGTATCCCACCACCTCATCTGCCTGCAGATCATTAGGGGGAAGCGCGGGGGGGGGGGGGGGAGGGGGGGGGGGAGGGGCTGAGCACTGTGGAAGCGGCAACCCCACCCCGAACACTAACATCAACCCTAACCCTAAGTCTGTAGTACCCCACCACCTCGTCTGCCTGCAGATCACAGGGGGGGGGGAGGGGGGCTGAGCGCTGTGGAAGCGGTACCTCAACCTCAACTCATGTTACAGTTTTTGATTCAGTGTCGGCACTCGTGTCAGATGTACGCCAGTGCGTTTTTAGATTGGCGACTATGCATTTAGAATGGCCGTCATCACGTAGCATACAACTGACGAGTGTTGATGCTAAACTAAACCCTAGGAATATGATTGAGGTCCATATTCCAACAGACCCTGCCTTGAACGCCAACCCTAACCCTAACCCTAACCCTTAAACCTAACCCTGAGCCTACCCCCACGTCACTTCCTTATAAGGTTCTCGCACGATGCTCACTAAGTGTGCGCGGAGCACTGTGGGAGCGTCAGGTTGTTAACCTCAACCCCAGCCGTAACCCCAGCCCTAACCCTATGTCAGCACGTCAGCTGCCGGCACATCACACTATCCGCGCCCGCGGTGCTTACCTGCGGCACTTGAGGTACGCGCAGCGTGTAGATCATGAGTGGGGCGGACACTTAGGGCACTGTGCAAGCAATAATACTTGAGGTATACACACCTTGAAGTTCCTGGCTGGGGGTGCATCCACCACGCTCGTGTCTTCAGTGCTGACAAGCAGCGCTCGCAGTGGCAGCCTTTTGATTGAAAGCAACATCTGCCAACGTTTTTCATGAGCATCACTATTGAGGTACTGGCATGACCGTTTAGCTGTTGCACTCCTTGGACTGTGGTGGCAGCAGTGCACACCTCAAGGCTACCGGTCACCGGGTCGCGATACAAGGTGGGCTTTGCGTGTCCTGCTTCTTAACCCTAGATGTCTACAATCTCATGCCATTTCACCCAGTACCTAACCCTAACCCTAACCCTAACCCTAATTTTAGCCCTAAACACTCCACACACGTACGCCATGTTAACTCAGTTGCCGCCACCGCTCTGACAGTGAAGTTTAAATGGACTTGGCGCTGCATGCATGCGGCATGTCACAGCATGTACTTCAAGTACCTGGCTTCGCATGAGGTTCATGTCCAGTTTGCACAGCGCTCCGACAAAAGCGGCACGTCACATCATGTCCTTCAAGTACCTGGCTTCAACGTAAGGTTCATGCCAAGTTTGCGCAGCTGTATGCAGGTTCATTCCCAGGCAGCGCAGCTGCATACATACAGCACTCCAAAAGCGCGTACCTGGCTTTGCGTGAGGTTCACATGCCCAATTTGCGCAGCGCTCCGACGGTGAAGTTCAAATGCGGCACGTCACAACATGTACTTCAAGTACATGGCTTCAACATAAGGTTCATGCCCGATTTGCACAGCTGTATGCAGGTTCATTCGCAGTTTACGTAGCTGCATACAGCACTTCAAAAGCGCGTACCTGGCTTCGCGTAAGGTTCATGCCCAGTTTGCACAGCGCTCCGACAGCAAAGTTCAAATGCGGCACGTCACAGCATGTACTTCAAGTACCTGGCTTCGCGTGAGGTTCATGCCCAGTTTGCGCAGCGCTCCGCGCACGTCGTCGGCGCTGGTGGCGAACGACCGGCTGGTGTTCCACTTGAGGAAGAGAGCCTTGAGAATGCCCATCTCGGAGCCCCCCTGCTCCCGGATGCGTCGCGCCAGTAGGTCTTTGAGCTTCGCCCTGAAGGCGATGATAACCTGCACTCGAACAAGGTGTGTTGTCAAAGGAGGGTTTTGAGCTCGGGAGCTGAAGGCACTGATCACCTGAACCAACAAATACTCATTGGCACTGACTCAAGTACAATGTGACACCCAGTAAGTCAGGGTTGAGAAGGCCCATTTCGGAACCCCCCTGCTCTCGGATGCGGCGCACCAGTAGGTCTTTGAGCTTCGCTCTAAAGGCGATGATCACCTGCACTCAACAGAGGTATGTTGTCGTAAGAGGTTTTTGAGCTCGGATATTGAAGGCAGTCATCACGTGCTCTCAACAAACATGTGTTGTCGTAGGAGGTCTTTGAGCTTGGCCCTGAAGGCGATGATCACCTGCACCCGATGAATAGGTGTGTTATCAAAGGAGGTTTTTGATCTCAGCCCTGAAGGCAATCATCACCTGCACCAGCAAACACAAAGTTTGACTCATGGCAGATTGCCGCAGCAGTGGCGATCACGGTTATTAGTGGAAGGCATTCAATTTGACGGCCAACCACACCTTGTCACCTAGAGTATGAACTTTGATTCGTTTCCATATAGTACCACCGGCCGGCACAAATAGGGTTAGAATCAGCTTTGGGGTGACCCGGTTAGGGTTAGGGCTAGTGCGACTGCAAGCGCTTCGGTCGGTGGAAGCAGATAGTCTCTCTGCCTCATCATGTGACAGCATGACACTCAGTAGGTCAGGATTATGGGCTGGCCCTGATGGCAATGAGCACCTGCACCATCCAGTATGTATCAGCATTGGGTCAAGTACATTGTAAGCAGGGTTAGGGTTAGGGTTAGATTAGGGTTAGGTTACCTAACCCTAACCTAACCCTAACCTAACCCTAACCTAACCCTAACCCTAACCCTGACCCGGGTCCAGTGGAATCAGCCTGGGAGAGCAGGGTTCCCGGCTAAACCTCCGCCCTTGCGCCTCAAGGGTTTAGCCCCGCCCTTGCGCCCCCTTGCGCCCCAGGGGGGTGCTATCAGGGTGAGGCGCATGAGGCTAAACTCCGTGCTCTATAGCCATATCTACAGCAAATCATCGCTCGAGCGGCACACATGCTGCATGTGACATGCATCATGCAGAGGATCCGTTGAGGCCAATGACGGCCTAGGAACCCCTTTGCCAGCGATTTTGCACCCGAAAGCACGCGCAGTGAGGTTAGGGTTAGGGGTAGGGCTAGGGTTAGAGCTAGAGTAACAGTTAGGGTTAGGGTAGTGCATGTAATGGAGTGCTTTCCAGGCATGAACATCGCATGGTAAGCACCTAGCAAGCACCCATTGATGCAAATGTGACCAATGGCGCTTTCAAGCCCCGTATTTTCTTGAGCTATAGCGTCAAAGGGTTGCGCCGTTGCGCCTCAGGGCTAAACCAGGTTTAGCCTCAGGGGGGAGGCTAAACATGTTGCGCCAACCCCCATATTTTTTAGCCGAAAACCCTGTGGGAGAGTCATCTCTGATTCAACATGCAAGCGCATGGCGCGCTGGTGGGCACATAGATAGGGTAGGGCAAGGGTCGGGGCCTGACGGCAAACAACACTGCACCAGCAAAATTGTGCAGCTGCGACTCAGGTACGCTCGGAGGGGCGAATGAGCGCGCCTGAGGGCCTGGTGAAAGCTGCCGCTTTGGATGCAGTGAACCTCTCTGTACTTCAACATGTAACAACGTGACGTGCCGGCATGCAAATGCGGCACGTCCCTTGCCTAGTACATCACAGTCATAAGACGGACATCGTATCCAGCAGTCGCAGCAGCCTGGCCCATGCACAAGCGCAAGGGGTTAGGGTTAGGATTAAGGCTAGGGTTAGGGCGTACCTAATCCCACATTCCGCCCTTCCAGCAGAATCTCGCTGAACGCCCACGCCTCAACCGGAGCTAGGGTTACCAACCCTAGAGTCGAGATTATTAATCCTAAGCCTGACCCTACCTTAACAGTCACCGTCATGCACCTCATCCGCCTCCACCTCACTCTTCAAGGCAATTCACCTGCGAGGGCTTGCGGGGGTTGGTGTGCATGCCCAGGCGCGCGCTCTCCGTACGGCACGATCCCAGCAGGCGCGACGTGACGTCGTCTGGCTGGTCTAAGAAATGCGGCGAGGATCTTGACGCGTCTCTCACCAGCAGCATATAGTCCATCTCGCCCTGCCGCGCGTGCAACCGACCGACAGCGCGCACGAGGCAAACAAGAAGCGAGCGGCAGGTGCTTGAGTGTTGGGGTTGAGATGAGAGTTAGGGTTAGAATCAGCGCCGCAGCGTGACGTTGTCTGGCTGGTCCAAGAAGTGCGGTGAGGACCGCAACGCGTCCATCTCGCCCCGCCATGTACCACGCAACCAATTGACAGCGCACACGAGGCGATAAGAACGGGAGCGATGTTCGCATTAGGTGCTATACGGCTAGGGTGGGGAGGAGAGTTCAGGTTAGGATCAGCGCCGCAGTGTGATGCCCAGCAGGTGTGCGTCGACATAATGTTGTGCTTTGGACGCTGCTTTGACGCAGCTGGGCCGGTGTAAAGTTGCAATGACATCTTTGCAGACGCATCGCCAGCGCTGAGAGCATGCCAAGTTGACCGCGAGCCTTGAACACAACAGGCGCTGCAGTCTCAAGTGCAATTTCAGGCAATGCCAATGCTGTAATACATGCACGGGCACTGCTGCATTTCGCAGCGCAGTGCAATGATTTCTGCTGAGCTCGCAGCGATTGGCAGCTCTGCTGCTGCCGTCAGGGTTAGGGTTAGGTTAGGGTTAGAGTTAGGGCTACGTAGCGAGCTTGTCAGCGAGGCAGCGGAGGTGTATTCGCGCTGGAGCGAGCACTGATGGCTGCCCACACGCCAGACCAGGCACAACTCAACACAAAGCAACACTGTCAACCACGTTGAATGGCCTTCAGCTTGGTGCCGCTCTTGTGCTTTCTGCCAAACAAGCACGTTGAATGGCACCAAGCTTGATGCCGCTATTGTGCTTTCTGTCATTGCAAGTTACTGCTACATGTAAAAGAACTCACAGTGTCCCTCGCGTCATAGCAGTAGACCACCTCCTCCGCCTCCTGCCGCGTAATGGGCACGCCGATGCTCCTGCAAGCTCCCAGCAACTCTTCCACAGCGATGGCGCCGCTGTTGTCCAGGTCCCACTTCAGGCACGCATTCCTGATGATGCTGAAGGCGCTGCCTCCCTTCTTCTTCATGAGCTTGTGAAGCACAAGTCTGAGGCGTTTCAGGAACAGCTCCACGGTCGGAGTTATGGGTTTCTTGTCAAGCCCAGCGTGGGCTCTGGCATAGCGAGCTGCCATCCTCTCATCCTTGTGCCTCTGCTCTCTGAAGGCCATCCATTGTGCCCCCGGCTGCGTTTGCTCCAGCCTGAAGCATGCCCTGTTCATGCCTCGTATCTCCAGCGCCGACTTGCCTGCGAGCACCGAGGAGGGCCACATGGCTGCTGCGCCTCTGCCGAGTCAGCGCTGCCGATGTCGGAGGGCGAAACTAGGCAGGCGCTGCTGCAAATACCACTTGAGAGCCGCTGCCGGTGTCACTGCAATATTTGAGGCAGACTCGAGCTGTCGCAAGGCTTGCTGGCCCAGCCGAGGCACAAGGAGCTGTTGAAGAGGCCGCGATTTGTAGAGCGTGCCGAGGTACTATCGATGCTGGCACTGATAACGTCTAGAAGCGAAGCTGTCTTACTGGAATATAAAATCGCTGCTCTGTCCTAGGCCTTTACGCGATCGTGTGCATGTCATGCAGCGCATGAGAAAACACAATTTTGACAGTTACAAACTAAACTTCAAAACTTGAAGTTCATGTTCATTTGGATCCGCACAGTGCAGCACCACACAACTCCTGCTTTCCGTCTGAAGCCCCAGCACACCTGCGATATATATCTGGCAAAGTTGGCATCAGCCTCGCGCTACGCCGGACAGCGAAGTTAGTTGGAACCCTGCTGTTGAGCTTTATCAGCCGACTTGACTGGGCATCTGGCGGTAAGCTTGATTGACATGCCGCCGGTGCGAGCGCGCCGGAAGCAGCCAACAGGCAACAACCAAAGCAATGCAGCAGCTGCTCCCTGCCAGCACCCGATGGTCATAGGCTCGCTGTGCGCGGTATGCGGCAAAGTCATGCCTGTCGCGGAAGCCGACGAAGGCTCTCGAGGCCTCGACACATCACCCGCAGACGCGTACAGCAGCAGCAGCACCACCACCACAGCCACTATGGCCAAAATCACCATGGTGGGGGGAGCCACCATCGTCCTGTCCCAGGAGGGAGCGAGGCAGGTGCACGCCGACAAGGCGCAGCGGCTGAGGGCGGCCAGGAAACTGTCTCTCGTGCTGGATCTCGACAACACGCTGCTGCACGCCACGCCCGATGTGCATGCGCAGACCTACAAGGCCGACGACGTCTTCGCCTTCCAGCTGCCGGGCGTCCCCGGCACGCACTGCGTCAAGCTGCGGCCGCACCTGCGCGAATTCCTCGCGCGCGCCGCGCAGCGCTTCGAGCTGACCATCTACACCGCCGGCACGCGCAGGTACGCGGAGCTCGTGGCGGCGCACCTCGACCCCGACAACTCGCTGTTCGCGCGGCGCATCATATCCGCCACGGACACGGCGGACTTGGGGCGCAGCACCAAGTCTCTCAGTCGCATCTTCCCCGGCGCGACCAACATGGTGCTGGTCGTCGACGACAGGGAGGACGTGTGGCGCGGCGAGCAGGCCAAGAACCTCGTGCTGGTGCGCCCGTACATGTTCTGGAAGCCGCCCGCTGCTGCCGCCGCGGAGCCTGCAGCTGCGGCAGCGCTGGGTGCGGGACACGACGGCGGTGCAGTCAATGGAGCTGCTGGTGAGAAGAAAGAAGGAGGCGGCGAGGGGGCGGCAGGTGCGGGGGGTCCTTGCGCTGGCGGCGGGAAAGGCAGCAACGGCGGTGAGAAGGGGCTGTACGACGCGGCAGCAGTGCGAGAGGCAACTGCTATGGTGGGTCCTGGTACAAAGCTATGTGATGCATTGCCATGGCGCCGAGCTTGTATTGGCATGTATGTATGTGGGTATGCATGCATACTGGTGCATGCCTTCCTGCACTTTCGGTTCCATGCGTTCAACGTGCAAACCAGTGTGCATGGGTCGCTTTGCAGCACGACCACGCCAGTCCTGATGAGCGACTTTGGATGCATGATTGGTGTCACCGTGTGAGGAGCAGTGTAGCTGTGGTCACAAAGTACACAAGAGGAAACGGAGCAGTAGCGGCAGCGACAGCGGCGGCGATGGCAGTGGCAGCGGCAGCAGCAGCAGCATCAGCAGCAGCAGCAGCAGCAGCAGTGGCAGAACGAATGAACAATAGAAGGCGGAAACCTTGATGTACACCTGCAACTTCATCAGGGCACAGGTGTTCATTGTCCATGTCCACATTGTGCCCTCGTTACCAGCGCACCCGAACCAATCAGTCGTCGCCGCATGTCATTCCCAATGGGGCTCTCGCGCAGACGTCGCCGGCTGTCGAGAACGATCCCCAACTGCTGTGCACCCTGGCAGTGCTCACCGCCGTTCACGACAAGTTCTATGCCAGCAACGGCAGCAGTAACGGCAGCGGCACAGCAGAAGTACAGCCTATCACTGCAGGCACTTCCGCAGCAGCATCGACGGCAGTAGCAGCTGTGGCAAAACCAGCGCCGATGGCGGCAGCAGCGGCGGCGGCGGCGGCGACAGCGATGGCTGCAACTGCAGCAGCAGCAGCCGAGCATGCAGAGCTGCTCTCAGCAGCCCCAGCTGCACTGGCGGAAGCAGCAGTGAGTGCAGCCTCAGCAGCAGAGGCTGCAATGGAAGTCGCGGCGGAAGCGGCGGCAGCAGCGGAGGCTGCGGCGCCTGTGGCCGCAGCAGCAGCGCCGGCGGCAGCCGCGCTGGAGGCAGCAGAGGCGGCGGTAGCGGCAGCAGCCGCCGTAGCTGCTCCAGCGACAGCAGCACTTGCTGCGGCAGCGGCGGCTGAGGGCGCAGCAGGCGCCGGCGCAAAGACGGCCGCACCGGAAGCAGCAGCAGCGGCGGCGGCAGCGGCGGCGGCGGCGGACGCGGCGGCGGCGGCGGCGGCAGCGCCGGCGCACCGCGACGCGAGCGCGCTGCTGGCGGAGGTGCGGCGCGCGGTGCTGCGCGGCGCGCGCCTCGTCTTCACGGGGCTCATACCGCTGCAGACGCCGCCGCACACGCACGCGCTGTGGCGCTACGCGACGGCGCTGGGCGCGGCGGTGGATGCGGACGTCACGCCCGCGACGACGCACGTTGTCGCCGCGCAGATGGGCTCGGAGAAGACGGTCGCGGGGCTGCGCACGCGCGGCTGCGTCGTGGTGCACGTGGACTGGGTCATGTTCTGCTTCTGGCACTGCCGCCGCGAGGACGAGAGGATGTTTCTGCTGGCGCCGGGGAAGTGGGCGGCGGCGGCCGCCGGTCGGCAGCGCAGCCTCAGCGATGCACATGTGGCGCGGCTCGCAGAGCAGGGGGAGGGGGGGGAGGGGGGGGAGGACAGCGAGGGACCTACTCCCAAGAAGCGGGCCAGGCTTGATGCGACGGATAGACCACCACGTGAGGGCGGGGTGGCGGTTGCATTAGAAGAAGAAGCAGTTGAGGTTGACGGCAGCGATAGTAGCGAGAGTCTCGGGTCTGACCTGGAGGCTTTCCAACACGACTTAGATGAAATGATATGAAGGGCACAGTATGTATGTATTTGTACGAGCCCGCCTGCTCACACGACTTTTCTTTCGCAGGTCAGATGTGTGCAATATTATGCCGCGTGCCAAGCACTGTGCCAGTCGCAGAGTTCGCACAGGACATTTGGAACTTTTGCGCTGTGCGGCGGGGGGAGGGGCGAGGGTACCTTGCGTTGATCTGTAAGAGTGGTGCCATGTCATACAAAGCAGAGAGTCATTTCAGTGAGCCGTTTGCGCACTTGACGCCCTGGTGGAATGTGCAGAAGCCACATGCCCGGGCCAGTTGTGGCTCACGAAGGTGATCAATTATTTGTGATCCTGATGAGATGACAAAAATAACTCGAGTGACTCCCAAGGCAGTTAAAAAAAAAACATCGGGTGACCCTGATTTGTCCTCGACAGGGCGAGTCAACTCCTCCGCACCCTGCCACCATGTAAAAATGTGTCGCCACCGCCACCGCCACTTTCACCTAGGTACAGTAGGTGTCGGTCCCCTCAAGGCTCTACAATGATATGGTGCTTGCTGCCAGCCGCCATGCTGCGTGCACGCTTCCTTTGGTTTGGATGCCCCCTTTTTGCCCTTCGGTCCAATTGGAACCGCAGAGTGTCGTTTTCCCGAGTTGTGCGCAGACTGAAAGGGTCTTTGTGTGAGCTCGAGGCTGGGGGGTACCGGCGAGGCGGCGAGGCACGCCGTGCTGAGCACAAGTAACAGCGTGTCCCCAGGCTGATAGGAAGGTTGCAGACGTGGAGCAGGCGCCTGGCAACGCAGCTGAGCGCTCGGCTTATCAAACTTCAAGCTCCCCGCGCAGGCAGGCGCAGGCAAAAGGAACATGATGTGCCAACTATAGCTCTCTTGAGAGCGCATAGACGACAGCCGATACTCCTACACGGGTGTTAACAGGCATACAACAGTCAGCAACACACAGGAGCGGCGGCCTGCTGTGTGCGCAGCCTACCCCTGCAGATTAGATTTTTTCTCATGACGGCGCGCACCCTCTCGAAGCCTGCGTCTCGATAGGGCGGTTGCTAGGGCCTGCAGACCGATGCGTACAATCTCTGGGCTGCTAGCATCAGCCTGGGTCCTGGCGTCAGCGCTGGCGGCCCTGGAGGTGCTTCCTGAAGGAGCTCACGCGACGGGGGGAGCCACCCTGACAGTCACAGGAGCGGACTTCGACCCGCTAGCTGGCCCCATTTACACGTGCAACTTCCAGTTTGTACAGGTAGTGCCATTCACAGCCACATCACTTCCAGTCAAAGCTCTGTCGGCGGTGGAGCTGGAGTGCGTCGTGCCCGTCTGGAAGTACTTCGGCGCGCCTGTGGATTTCTACATCGAGGCAAATGGGGTGGAAGTGGGAGACAGGCTGCCTTTCGTCATCTGGGAGGCCTGGACTAACACCCAGCCCACCTCCGCACCGGCAGAAGGCGGGACTCTGGTAGCGGTGGTAGGGTCGGGGTACGATCCCTCTAAGCTGTACAGATGTAGATGGCAGTTAGAGGCGGACCCGCAGACGTTCATGCTGTCGCCGCTGACCCACCCCGTTGACTACCAGACCCTCCAGTGCGAGACGCCCGCCTGGGGCAACTTCTACAACCCCGAGGCGCGCGACATCCAGCTCAACGTGGTGCACTTCCCCGCGCCAGGGGCTGACCCCATCGCGGTCCCCTACCTAGGGCCGAAGCCCCAGCCCTACTTCTCATTTTCAGCGGGGGCGCGGCCGTGGAGCGCTGTGACGGTGTCCTCAGGGGACCCCGCGCAGCCCGCGGGCAGCGGCGTGGACGGCGGCGACGTGGTGACCTTCACGGGCCAGGACTTCAACTTCGACCGCGCCGACCAGTACTCGTGCGTCTTCGTGCAGGGCGCGACGGCGCTCACGACGCAGCCACCTGTCGTCGCCGCGCAGACGGTGCTGTGCCTGACGCCGCGCGGCTTCGCGTTCGAGGGCGCCGCGGCGCTGACGCTGCGCTACGGCGCCGGCGCCGCCGCCATCACCGTGCCCGCCGTCGCGGGCGCGGCTTCCACAGTGTTCGGCAAGCTCGCGCCCGTCGCCGGCGACACCGCCGCGGTCCCCTTCAGCGCCGTCTGGACGGGGGCGGCGGTGCTCGGCGGCGTGCTCGCGTACAACGGCGGTGCCGCCGTCACCGTCAGCGGCCGCGGCTTCAACCCGCAGCGCCAGTACACGTGCGTCTGGACGCCCTTCGGCGGCAGCGGCGGCATCGGCGGCGGCGGCGGCGCGGTGCTGCAGACCGCCGCGACGCCCAGCGGCGGCGGCACGCGGGCGACGTGCGAGACGCCGGACATCGGCGGCGGCGCACGCGCGGCAGCGGCGGCGGCGGCGGCGGCGGAAGCCTATACGCTGAGCATGGCGCACGCCGTCGGCGCGGAGCCCGTCATCGACAAGGCCACGGCGGCGGGCGCGCAGACGACATTCAAGGTCGGCACGGCGTGGCTCGGCAAGGACGCGGCAGTGGGCGGCGCCGCCGGCGGCGCGGCGCTGACCGTGCGCGGCGTCGGCTTCACGGACGCCTACGAGTGCACGTTCGGCGCCGCTGCGGCGGCGCCCGCGACCGTTGTCTCGCCTGCGCTGCTCACGTGCGAGACGCCCCCAGACTACGGCCTCACCGCTGCGGCGGGCGCCGTGGTCTTTGGCGTGCGGCGGACGGCGGCCAGCGACGGCGGCGGCGGCGGCGGCGGCGCAGTGCTGTACGGCGGCAGCGCGGCGCTGGCGGAGGCGGCACAGACGTTCACGTTCGTGGCGGAGTGGGGCGCGTTCTCGCCGGGCTTCGCGCCTGCCGCGTCGCCCGTCGCGACGACGGTGCTGGTGGAGGGCCAGGGCTTCGCAGCTGGCGCAGAGTACGCCTGCGGGTTTCTGACACCGCAGTGCGCTGCTGCTGCTGCGCGCCCGGGCGGCGGCGGCGGCGCTGCTGCTGCCGCCGATGCGCGCCGGTGGGAGGTGCCGGTGGATGAGGACTGCTACGTGTTCTCGTCCGCCGCCATCGTGATCAGCGTCACGGCCATGCGCTGTCCGCTGCCGCAGTGGCCGTATCCCGCAGGTGCGTAGCGATGCTCTGCTGTAGGGTTGGCGCGCTAGGGTTAGGGTTAAGGTTAGGGGTAGCATTGAGTGTACTCTGAGTCCCCCACGCTCTGTCGCTACGTCTGCAGCCCACATCTCAGCTCTAAGCATGTCTGTTTCAGGCGATACACTTGACTTTCTCTTGCAGAGTTGGGTTCAGCCGGAGCTCAAATTCTGTCGCTATGTCCCCATTCCGGCGTGCTGAGCTGAAGAGAACCGCATGCCCGCATGCAGTTGCTGTTTGATGTTTGAGGCACACCTGCAGATCAAGCTTGACAGCCCGAACATGGCTCTGCGCCATATCCCCTTAGTCGTGACCACCAAGGGGACGAAAGGGGGGTGCACACGCGAGAGTTGCCCATATACGGCTCTGCACACACGCGCACCGCACCCGCCGCCATGCTGCTGCTGACGCGTCACCTCTCACCCGCCCCACCCCTCAGCTACGCCGCTGTGCTGCTGCCACATCACTTCTCACCCGCCCATCCCTCCCTCACGCACGCCGCCGCTGCCTGCCACGACTCCCCGAAATCCGCAACCGCGCTGCAGGCGCCACGCGCATGTCCGTCTTCGGCACGCGCGCCGACGGCAAGCGCTACTTTCTCGGCGCGCTCCCCGCCGCCGCCGCCAAGGACACCTTCTACTTCACCGGCGTCGTTTTGTCCGTCATGCCCGCGGCGGGCGCGCTGTGGAACAGCAGCAGCAGCGGCAGCAGCGGCGGCGGCGGCGGCGGCGCGCAGCTTGAAGTTGCGGCGCTCGGGCTGAGCGCTGCAACTTCAACTTTGTACACCGTGCGCCTCGCGACCGGCGCGGGGACTGACGGCGTGCCGGTCATCCCCGGCAATGGCACGGCATACTCCGACGTGGCAGGGTTGGCGCCGCATCAGTGCTCAGCTCCGGAGGCGTATGCGGGCATGGTGAGCGGGGCGGCGGCGGAGGCGGTGCGGTGCGTGACGGCGGCGGCGCCGCTGTGGCCGCATGCCGCGGGTGCGGCGTTCGTGTCGCTGGTCGGCGCCACGGGGCCGGCGTTCGTGGGCGCACCTTATGAGGTACGTAGGTATCACTTTGCGCCTTGTGGGGTATGTTGGTATTGCTTGCGCCTTGTGGGGCATTGGTATCACTTGCGTTAAGCAGAAGCGTACTACTGCACGGCCGCTACTACTGCTCAGCACACAGGCGCGCCTGTGTATGCAAAAATGTGGACATGGCAGTGCTCAGCTGGTCTGTCCGCACCAGTAGGGCCACCAATCCAGCCTCTGGACACCGTAGCTAATACGAGTACTATACTGTGCTGCTGAGGCTCATGCTACACGCACGTATCATTCCTTGCCCTCGCGGCCAGAGACCATTGCTGATGGTGATGCTCACCCTACCTTCATGTATATATCCTTACCCTCACGGCCATTGCTCTCTCATTTGTGCGCTCAGATTGCGCCGCAAGCCGACGCGCACTACGCCATCACCACCGCCCTTCTGCTGGACGGCGTGGCAGCAGACGACGTCACGCTCACTGCCATCACCGAGCTGCGCATCTGGCTGCAGGCCACCACGGGCATCGCCGCCAACGCCTGCCAGGTCTCCGCCGTCGCACCCGCTGCCGCCCCCGCCGCTGCCGCCGCCGCGCGCAAAACCGCCGCCGCCGCCGCAGCAGCAGCAGGCGGCAGCAGCGGCAGCAGCAGCGCTCATCAACGTAGCCTCGCCGCAGGCCCCACAGCCCTCGTGTCAGTCGCGCTGGCAGCGCCGGCAGACGCCGCTGCCGCGGGCGGCTTGGCGGCGGCGCAGGCCGCCGCCGCTGCCGCGCTGCAGGCCATCGTCGCCGCAGCGCCGGCGCTGCAGCTGGCGTCACTGCCAGGACTCGTGGCGGCGGCGGTGGCGGGCGGCGGCGCGGTGGAATTGGTGGCGTCGATGTGTCCGGCGGGGACGGGGAGGGTGGAAGGGGCGGCGGAGGGGTCGCTGGTCTGCGTGGCGTGCGCACCGGGTAGGTTTAGGGTTAGGGTTAGAGTTAGGGTTAGGGTTAGGGTTAGGGTTAGGCTCGTGGGCGTCGTGCTTTGTGGTGCTGATGCGCGTGCTGCGTTGCTTGTGGCCGGGGACAGGGAGGGTGGAGGGGGCGGGGGGGGGTGTCGCTGGTCTGCGTGGCGTGCGCACTAGGTAACCCTAACCCTAGGTTACTGCACGTGTGCAGCGCGCTGTGGCTTCCATTTTTCCTTGGGCCACGCAATGGCAGCCCTGAAGGGCGCGGCACTCGCACTCTCTTACTCAACTGCTGCCGCTTCGTTCCTATGACGCAATGCGCACCAGGCACGTGCGCAGCGGGCGACAACGCGTGCGGCGCATGCGCCCGTGTGTGCAAACCCTAGGGTTAGGGTTAGACTCTCATTCACGGTTAGGGTTAGGCCGCGCAGACGGCCGCCAGCCCCCGAGGGCGCGGCACACGCACACTCTCACTTAACTGCTGCCACTTCCCTCGCACTGCGTACCAGGCACGTTCGCAGCGGGCGACAACGTGTGCGGCGCATGCCCCCAGGGCGCAGTGTGCGCCAGCCCCAGCGGCATGCTGCCGAGCGTCGCCCCTGGCTACTGGCGCAGCCCCGAGGCCATCGCCGCCGGCAGCGCCGACTTTGTGGCCTACCCCTTTGTCCAGTGCCTGGTGGCAGAGGCATGCCTGGGAGGCCCTGAGAGTGCGTGCGCCGCGGGCAGCGAGCAGGGGTCGAATCTGTGCGCGCAGTGCGAAGGTGAGGCTGCGCTAACAAGGAATACGGAAAAATATGGATGTGATAGTCTGCTGCACAGTACACATGCGCACATTTGTGGAGTTCACGTGTACTCATTGTGTACTCGTGTGTACTTGGCAGTGTACTCCTCGTCATGAGATGTTGCACCTGCGCGTCACCCACCACTCACCACATACAATCCATCCCTGCCCCCCCCCCCCCCCCCCCTCCAGACGGTTTCGCCGAAGACGCACAAGGCGGCCTGTGCGACGCGTGCCGCACCGACGCCGGCATCCGCGTGCGCTACTCCCTCCTGGCCATCGCGCTACTCGGCGCCGGCGCCGCCGCGCTCGCGTGGTACCTACATACCCCCAACCTGCCCATCCCCGCTGCCGTCGCCGCTGACCCCCAGCTCGCAGCCCTCGTCGCCGCCTCCAGCGCTGCCGCGATGTCCGCTTTCGGCGCCGCTAAACGCGGCGGCGGCGGCGGCGGCGGGCGGCCGCGGCGGCTGACCCCCATGCAGTCGCTGCGCAGCCACGCCAGCAGCCTCGGCAGCAGCAGCGGTTCGAGTGCGGGTGCGGCGGCGCCGCCGCTGGCGCAGATGCCCAGGGACTGGAAGCGGCGCCGTGTTGTTGGGGAGCACGCGGCGGCGGCGGCGCCGGTGGTCGCGGCGGTGCCGCCGGACCAGTTGGAGGCTGGGGCAGGTATGTACTAGATGCTGGGTATAGGTGCATGTGCACTGTTGCTGCCGCGGTGGTTACTTTTGCGTGTTCCGCATGTGCTGTCGCTGCCGCGTGGTTATCCTGCATGTTCAACATGTACTGTAGGCGCATGTGTGCTGTCGCTGCTGCGGTGGTTGATGTGTGGGTTCGGCGCGGGGGGTTGGTGAGGCTTGCACTTGTTGGAGGAGTGCTGCTGACACTGAACAGTGTGCAAGTGGTACCTTCGAGTCTGTTGATCATAGGCGTTTGCCTAACCCTAACCCTGCCCCCCGAGTACATCTGACGAGGTGTGTATATACACCGCTGTGGATAACTCTAACCCTAAGCAACCGCTCCGCAAAATGCCAAGCAGCACATGGCATTGATGGCATCGTGTCCGCATGCCACGCAGCCAGGACTAGGGTTAGGGCTACTCAACCCTAGCCCTATTCTGAACCTGTTTACCGCTAGCATGCCTTCGCGCCACGCAGTCAAGCGTCAGACATGCGCGCTCAACTCCACTCGTCAAGTCCACCTAACCCTAACCTTAACCTTACCCCTACCGTCAACTCCACTCGTGCACCTCTGCTGCTGTGTAACAGAAGAGCGCACTGGCGAGCGCTACCGAACCCTAACCCTAACTGCACCCTCATCCCATGCGCTCAACTCCACTCGTCAACTCCATCTAACCCTAACCCAACGCTGACTCTAATACTCCACTCGTGCACCTGCGCTGCTGTGTATGTACAGGGAGGAGCAGCGACTCCAACGACTCCAACCTAACCCTAACCCTAAACTAATCCTGTGCGCTCAACTCCACCGGTTAAGTCCCCCCAACCCTAACCCTAACCCTCACCCTAACCCTAACGTAACCCGTACCCTAACCCTCAACTCCTGCACTGCACCCCTTCTGTGTACAGGGAGGCGCAACAACGACCACGACGACGATGGTTCCTCCAGCGATTTCACCACCGTTCCCGGCGGCAGCGCCGCGCGCACGGCGCCGCCCACCGCCGCGCCCTCCACCGTCGGCAGATCAACGAGGCCGCACAGCGAGTCCCCGCGCCGCGGCGGCGGCGGCGGCGGCAGCAGCAGCGACAGCAGCGGCGCGACGGGCGTGCACAGCAGCAGCGGCGGCGGCGCGGCCAGCGTCGCCGGCAGCGCCGGCGGCGGCAGCGGCAGCGGCATCAGCGGCCTCGGCATCAGGGGCCTGTACGGAGCCAACGCCAGCAGCAGCGGCGCCGGCAGCAGCTTTGGCCGCCGCGGCGGCAGCAACGCGGGGGGCAGCGGCACCGCTGATAACAGCGGCAGCAGCGACGGCGGCAGCAGCAGCAGCGGCAGCGGAGGCGATGGCGGCGGCGGTGGCGGTGGCAGCGCTCACGTTGCTGCTGCAGTCAGCAGAAGCGCTGGCAGCCCCCGCGCACCGTTGGCCGCAGGCACCCCGCAGTTCCACCCCAGCAGCAGCAGCAGCAGCAGCGGCGCGCCACCGCCGCCGGTGCTGCTGCCGCCCGCCCCCCCCAGCCAGGTTGCGGCGGCGCCACGCAGCGCTGACAGCAGCAGCACCAACATCAACTTGAAGGCGCCAGAGGCGGCGGGGGCGGCGGCGGGCAGGCACCGCTACACGCCGTCGCCGCTGCCGCGCCCCATTGCCGCGCTGTCGAAGCGGCTGGCGGAGTTGCTGAGGGCAGCGCAGCAGCAGCGCGGGCTGAAGGCCATCGCGCTGGTGACGCTGGCGCACATACAGGTAACCCTAAGCCCTAACCCTAACCCTAGATAAGCACCGCCAACACCTAGCCTTAGCAGACCTAGCCCTAAGTAGCGCTTGCTCACGCAAGAGACGGTTGGGCCGAACATGCCGTCCTCTCGATGATGCATCCGCAGTGGTGCTGCCGCAGCTTTGTCGAGCAATACTTCAACATAACTTTGTTCATGCAACCCACACCATCACGAGCAATAACACACCAGCTTCTGACCCCCTGTCTCCCCCTCCCCCCCCCCTCTCTCGCACCAAACAACACAGGTTCTCAGCGCGCTGGCCTTCGGCGTGGTCTACTTCATCCGCTGGCCGCGCAGCTTTGCCTCATTGCTCAGCGCGCTGCGCCTCATCAACCTCGACGTCCTGGCGATTCCCGGCCTCAGCCTCACCTGCCTCAACCCCGCGCTCGACTTCTACGACGACTGGCTGGTGGCAGTGCTCTTCCTGCCGTGCGCCGCGATCGCACTGGCAGCGGTCGCGGCGTGCGGCAGCTGGCACATTGCGCGCCGGGAGGCGGTGGAGGCGGAGGCGGAGTGCCGCGTGCTGCAGGGCATCCGCTTCCGCGCCAAGTGCATTCAGGTGGGTGCTGCTTACCCTAGGTCTAACCCTACGCGTGGTCACTGCTTGGAGTGCCCTGTACTGCAGGGCACTCGCTTCCGCGCCAAGGCATACAGGTGATTCACGTCGTGCGCGGTTACTGCTGGACGTTGCGACAGTGCCACAGCTCAGGAATATGTAGCACGCCCGGGGCGCTCTCAAATAGCTGAAGTTTGCTACGCCGCCTCATGTTACTTGTGACTTATTCTGTGCAGTGATCTGGGTGGCGCGTGCTCACTAGTTTGAAGTGGGGCAGCGAAGCTTCGGCCCGCTTAGCATGGTTCCAAGCATCACTCGCTCACACGCATACACATACACGCACTCCCCCCCCCCCCCCCCAACCCCCCCCAGGCCTTTGCATGGGTGGCAATCGCCGTCTACCCAGGCGTATCCGCACGCGTCTTCGCCCTCTGGAACTGCCGTACCCTCGAAGACGGCACCGGCTACCTCTGGACCGACCCCTCCGTCGAGTGCGACGGCGCAGCGTACAACAGCTACGCCGGCACCAACGTCGTCTTTCTCCTGGCCTACCCGCTGGGCCTCCCGGCGCTGCTGCTGTACCTGCTGCGCCGCGCGCGCCGCCGCCCTGCGCCGCCGCAGCAGCAGCGCGCCGCGGCGGCAGCGGCGGCGGCGCCGCCGTCGCTGAGCGACGCTGCCCAGCTGCAGTGGGCGCTCGCGCTGTGCTTCGCGTCGGACGCATACCGCGCGCCGCTGTGGTGGTGGGAGCCCCTGGACCTCGTGCGCCGCCTCGTCGCCGCCGCGCTGCTGCTGTACATCGCACCCGCCTCCACGGCGCAGCTCGCGCTCGGCACCGCCCTCTCCTGGACGTTTCTCGCGATTCACGTGGCGGTGCGGCCGCACGCGTGCCGCGCCGCGGGGCGCCTGCACGCCGCGGGCCTCACCGTCGTCGCCTTCTGCACGACGTGCGGCCTCGCGATACACTGCGGCGCGAGCGGCGGCGGCGCTGCCGCTGCGCTGGGCGCGCTGTGCCTCGCCGCCAACGTCGTCTGGTTCGCCGCGCTGCTGCCGCTGGCGGTGGCGTCGCGCGTAACGCGTGTGGTCGAGGGCGTTCAGAAGCACGCCCCCGTCCCCTGGGTCAAGTCCCTGGATCTGAGCCCAATTGCGGTGCCGGGAGGAGGGGGGGGGGGCAAGCGGGGGCCTGACCCCCCTGGTCAGTTGGAGAGGGCCCCGAGCAGCGGTTCTGCGCTGCCGTCCATATCCGAGGGCCAGTATTCAGGTGTGTACGTGTGCTGGGCTTTTGAGGTTGCAGTCAGGGCTTGCCAGCGCTGCTGCATTGTGCAGTCCGTGTGTGCGTGTGTGCTTTGTGTTTTCTAATCCCTCGTGGCAGGCGTTCGCATCTGTTATCGTCATGGCAAGTCCACGATTGGCAGCGGAGTTGCCTGTTGTCAGACTCATGTGACTATGTGGTGATCGTGGGGAAAAAAACGGGGAGGGGAGGGGGCGTATTGAAATGCGGCCCAGCGTAGCATGGTGTAAAATCGGCGCTCAAGCGCACCATTGCTGTCAGACCATAGGACATGCAGCCTCGCAATCCATATCTCACGCGCCACAACCTCTCCTCCTGGCTTCTAACTGCTTTGCCTTCAGCCCGTGCTCACCCTGGTCCCACTTTTGACGCTCAGTTGCGCTTATGCAGGGCACCATCTCGGCGCGCGACGCAGCGGCCGTGCGCGACACCATTGCGACGTTTCGCGCCCCACGACCTGTTGTGTTGTGTGTCAACTGCTTCGCCATCAGCCCGCACTCATCCCCGTCTGCGTCTGACGCTCAATGGCAGGCACGGCATCGGCGCGCGACACTGCCGCCGTGCGCGCGAACCGTCTTTGTTCTTCTCAACTGCTTTGCTGGTGCTCACCTCGTCTGCTGCGTATGACACTCAACTGCAGGCACAGTCTCGGCGCGCGACGCTGCGGCAGTGCGCGCCACCATCGCGCGCGTCCAAGCCCAAAACAGCGGCCACCAGCCCACCGCCGCAGCGGTCCCCAACCGCAACAACAACGGCGTCGACGGCAGTGGCAGCGGCAGTTTCACCGCCCCAGGGGCGTGGACATGGGAGCCTCCTTCCGGCGTGAGCGCCCTCCCTCAGATGCTGCGGTGGGGGCTGGGGCTAGGGCTAGGACAGCAGCGCTCACGCGGCGCGCAGCAGCAGGCGGCGGACGCGGCGGCAGCGGCGGCGGCGGCGCCACCGCACCCCAGCGTCGTCTCCCCCGACAGCCTGTACTACCTGCCGGACAGCGTGTACACGCTCGCGCACGACAACCGCGCGTCCTACACGCTCTCTTCGGACTCGTCGCTCTTCGTCTCGGGCTCCAGCGAGGACTTCAACCCGCACAGCGGCAGCCGCGGCGGCTTCGGCGGCGGCGGCACCGCGGCCTCCTCCCGGGGCTCCTCCGCCGCAGGCGGGCAGCGCCGCCGCCAGCGCCGCCGCGCGCGCAGCGAGCGCGCCGGCTCGGACTTCAGCTCGCTGAGCATTGACACGGCGGCGCTCACGCCGGGCGGCGCCGCGGCGGCGGCGAAGGCGCAGTCGACGCTGGAGACCAAGTGGCTCGCGCGCGCCAAGCTCCTGCGCCTGAACGCGCGCGCCAAGGCGTCGCGCAAGCGCTCCGCAGCAGCGACGCCGTCCGCGGCGGCGGCGACGGCGGCGGTGCCGACGGTCGTGGCGCTGCCGACCGCTGCCGGCGGCGGCAGGGGGCTCATGCGCGGGGCATCTGTGAGGGGGTCAGGGGGGGCTGCATCTTCGAGTCCGGAGCCGTATACATGGTCGCCTGCCCTGAGGGCAGGCCACATGTGGTCGCCGAGTCCGACGGCGCGCACGTGAGTACAGCGGTGGACTGTGCGTGTACGGCGATGAACTCCTGCATGTATTGAGGGTTCGCTTGCTGCTTGCTCTCTGACTGTACGTGTACCGTAGCAACACCGCGCCGACCGATGAACTTGATGCTTTCTCACATGATCATCATTGCAAACTTGGTGACTGCACTGACACTACGCGCCCACAGACTCATGTGATGTCTTCTGTGCTCAGCTTATAGTGTGGTGTTGATTGCACGACCACTCATGTAGTCCCACTGGCACTGCTTCACATCATGGTGAACTTTGCTATTCTTCTCATTTTGCCACAACTGCCCAGACTACCACCCTCAGTAGTGCACGTGTGATACTGACCATTGATTATTGTTTTGGTGTTTCTGTGCGTGCAGCGAGTACCAACAGAGCTCGCCCAAGTCAACTTCTCAGGAGGAGTCAGAGCAGCTGGAACAGCAGCAGCAGCAGCAGCGCAGCGTGCAGCAGCGCTCAAGCGCTGCGCCCAAAGCGTGACGCGTTCATGCGCACAGAAGTATTGTAAGCCCCCTCCCCCCCCCCTTCCCCTTGCTCTTCATACATTTCGCCAACCCCATGCTCTTCATGCATTTGCCATTCCATGAGTGGCTTGATTCAGTACCGTACATCGATAAGTCCCGCTACTCCCTGCACGAAAGCCAAGGCACGCACAGCACCTATCCATATGGCCTGAACACTACACCGACAGCAGCAATACCCCTATACATACATACCATCCACCCCCCCACCTGGAGCCAGGAGCATCCTTTCATTTCTCCAGGGGATTTGTGAAGCGACACAGTGTTCCGCTGTGTCGGTGTGTTGGGGGGCTTTTTCGAACGTCTGTGAATGTTTCTGAGGACCCATTGAGAGGGCCATCACCACTCCCGGGTGATGCGTTGCGTTTAAGCCCAACCCTTCTCTGATTTTGCCCAAGTGCCACTGATATGCCACCCACTCAGTGCTTTTGTAGAGGCCCTCTTGCTCAACTTGGTTGTGTGAGCGACAATAACACATTTCGACGCTTTACTGCTGGGTTTTGGCCCCCCTGTGCTGATGCTTCTGTTGGTATTTGCCTTCAGTGATGTCCTCTGCAAGCTTGCAATCTTGCTTTTGTATAACATTACAGCCTAAGTGCCAGCGGCTGGATCACTATCATACAGAGGAGGAAGCTTCGTCAAACTAAGGCGGCAATGTGATAGGATTAGCTTAACAATTGTGTCCTTGTGGTACCTAGTTCTCGCTCAGGGCGCAAAAAAGCTCAGATGGTAGATGTCCAGCCTACGACCAGTGTCTAATTGTGTGTTGTGACAACAAACCTATGCTAGATCCAGCCTACAACCAGTGTCTGATTTTGTGTTGTGAAAACAAACCGTCTCAATGCGCAATATTTGACCAGTCCTAAACGACATTGCCATTTGGCAGCCTCCCCCCCCCTCTCAATCCTCGTCCTCCATCTGACTCCCATAACCCTACCCCCACAAAATGTGCGTCTTCATACGGTGTACTTAACCTGCAGTAGGATTGACAGATGCGTGAAGAGAAGGGGGGCGTTGTCTTAGGGTTACGGTTCGCTCGCCAACGTCGCATGGTGAATTTGCCTTGTTGTTACAGATTGCTACACGTAGTGGCCTTGTATTCACAATCCGGCTCGATACAGGCGGGAACAACCAGATGACTGGCTACATGGCCCAAATACGAGGCTATGTAGCGAAATCAGCAGCAGGCAGGCCGGATAGGTCTTGGGCAGGACTATGTAGCTATGCAGCGTGAATCAACACCTTAGTCAGATCAGTTGCACCAGCGTTAGTAACACCTGTTGCACCAGCTGGAGGTGCAAGTGACTCGTGACGCCAGTCGCGTGAGTACGCCCCATGACTCATTTTCATGTGGGTTTACCTAGGCCCTGACTAGGGTTAGCCCTGACCCTACGTCTAACTCTATCAACCCTGCCCTGATAGGGTTGTAGAAGCCTTGCAAGCCTTGATAGCATTTGTGCCAGTTGCCCTTTTGCCCAACAGCAAGGCCTCCGCTCTGTCATTGAGAGCTGTCGTCGCGCTCTGGCTACAGTGTGGCTGCTGGTCTATGACATGGGTCTCAAACTAGAAGCACAACGCATTCACTAAGCGGCAGTGACGGCACTGCCAAACAGCGGGCAAAGCACAGTGCAAGCGGCGAGAGGTTTCGTGATCAACTGTCCTTCATTGATTGCAAGCACCACTACGCTGTGTACAGAATGTCGTAGTGCCCCGGCCGGAACAACAGCTCCGCAGCCGCTTCCTGCCTCCCATCCATATTAACGGGCACCGCATCTAGCCCCTTACTCGCATCAAAGTCCTCGCCGTTAAGGTACTCAATGCGCACGCCTATGTCCAGTTGCTCGCACAGAGCGATGATCTGTAGCTGTTCGCACTCTACGCCCAGCGGCTCCACTTCGCGCGCGCAGAAGGTGTCCACCGTGTCGCCAATCAGAAACGACTCAAACCTGGAAGCGGTGCGGCGGCGCATTGCAACATCAGATGCCATGAGACACAAGAAAGCACATGATTACCACAGAAGGTGTCCACGGTGTTGCCAATCAGAAACGACTCAAACCTAGAAGCGGCGCGGCGGCGCACTGCGAACATCAGAAGTTGTGAGGCACGAGACACAGCACATGATTACAAACTGTGGCAGCATTATGGCAGGTACCGCCGCGGCATGCTCATTGCCAGTACATGCTGGCGGTTGCAGCATTGCGCTGATTGCCGGTGACATGAGACATCACAGAACACATTCACTTCTACATGGCAATATAGCAAGAGGGTGAGGGTAAGGCTTAGGTTAGGGCGTACGGGTGAGGTTTGGAATTAGGGTATATAACTTCAACGCAGACGCCGACATCCCCTGGGTTGCCAGGGACGTATAGGGTACTTTGCGCACCGTCGTTCGTGATCACTTAACTTGGCATGAGTCGTGCGGATGAGTCGTGGCGTCATGTGCGGATAGTAGTGTAAGTCCACAGCAGACTTAATGGTAGCTCTGCAGAAGTACGCATCCCGGCATAGCCATTGCAGCACGTTCAATCTACAATCAGCATTGTTCGTTGGCAAGTTGGTGAGACGTGCAAGTGCGGCAAGTGTCGCAGGGTTGAAATACATTGAGAGATTCTCTGACGTAGGTAGTTGGCTGTTATAGGCAGGTCAAAGGCCGGTGCCATATACTTGAGTAACAATGACAAGTACTGCAGTTGTGCACCAGACAGATCGCTGCGCAGTGAAGTAAGGGATGCATGTTGTGAGATGGCACACCAGGCCCATTAATTTGAGCTCACACACTTGGGTTAAAGGTTAGGGTTGAGGTTAAGGGTTAGAGTGACCCGTCCCAAATCTGTCGACCATCCACCCTGCACACGCATCGGCGAGATTCTCTGTTCACATTGTATAAAGACCATAGACTTCTCAGCAATACGATTATTATTCTGTTGCACGCGCACCTGCTAGGATGGGACTTGATGAACGCACTGGTAAGCAACCGGCAGAACCACATGATGTACTCCCCCGAACCGCCATCCTCATTGAACTTGGCCTCCAGCGATTCTGGCGTGGTGGTCTCAATGCCCTCCAGTGCCTCCAGCAGTTCCGCTGAGAACATGTCAAAGGACACCTCTTCGTAGCCGAGGCTCAGAAGTGTTTGACAGCTTTCTTTCACTGCACAGCGAGGCAAGCATGGCATATACGAGGGTTGAGGTTAGGGTCAGGGTTAGGTTTAGGTGACAAATAGGCACGGCGTACATACATTCCGCATTATGATTATGTATATATGTATGAGGGTTAGAACAGGCTTGGGTGAAAATGAGCACAGCATAGAAAGGTTAAATCAAGAGATGCTGTGTGGAACCTCCACAAAGACAGTGGTTCATGGGCCGACAAGCAAAAAAAAAAGTTCTACAGTTGAAGTGTGCCTGCACAAAGACAGTGGTTCATGGGCCGACAAGCAAAAAAAAAAGTTCTACAGTTGAAGTGTGCCTGCATTGTGCGCTTCACAGGCGCGTTAACTGCGCACCCGCACTCAAAACTCTCATGTCTAGCATCATGAAAAACACCATTTGCACCCTCAGCAAAATGTTGACACTCTGTTCAACAAGATCAGACCAAAAAACACCATCACAACAACGCTGATTCAGTGCAGGCATGAAGATGTGCAGCATGTGGGACTGGTAAAATCTGGCTAAAATTGAGTGAAGCAAGTGTGAGCCCGCTTGGACATCAAATTGCCGTGTCAACAAAGTGGCACTTTCGTTCCTTAGGTGAAATGCTGCTGTCCGCCTTGGGTGACGACACTTCATGCGACCAGCTGGTGAGCACAGTCATCACAGACCGCATACATGCGCAACATCCCCGCAGCGCTGCACTGCCTGCAGCATCTGACCGTACCAAGAGCATATGAAAAAGGTTGGCAGCGTGTCACGAGCGCTGAACCTAGGAGTAACCTGTGAACTGCCGGAGTTGAAGTTGACACACGAATGAGTTGAGGTTGACACATGCAGCCGCCGAATGGCACACTGGGCTTGCCTTTGTCAACAAGGCGCTGCGCCTCCGCCTTGGCTGCTTGCGCAGCTGCGGCATCCCCCGACCGCAGCTTGAGCACCAGGTTTTCCAGCAGTGCAAACGTCAGGGCGCGATAGAAGCAGTTACCGTCGCCGCGCACTGGCCTGAGGCGCGCGTATCGCTGCTCGTGTGCATGCGTTGGCATGAGAACAATCAGCATCAGACATCCATGGAAATGTTCAAGAGACGATGGCGGCATCTGATAGGGGCGAGGTGGCATCACATGAGAGCTATGAACATGATCGGGGGGGGGGGGGGGGGGGGGGGGGGCTCAAAAGGGTCTCCTGAGCGCCTTGGGACTTCCCTGCTGCAAACAGCTGTGCGCGCAGTCGTGAAAGACAGACATGACGATGAGAAACTGGCAATGGTGCATAAATGTTCAAGGCGGGCGGGGGATTATAGTGCAAAGTAAATAGTGCCGCACACGTGATCACAGCTGCAGCAGTTCAGGCAGATTATGCATGACGTGAGCTGCAATGGAACACACCTGCACATGCACATGTGCGGCACAGACACAGGCATGGGCACACGTGATCACCTTAGACAGGTATTCGATGCCCTTCAAGAAGCCCGGCTTCACGTTGTCTGTGTACTCAGGGCTCAGCGCGCTGGGTGACACCGCCTTTCCCACCAACGGCTGCGCCTTCTTGATTTCCTCCTGAATGGCGTTTTGCTGAGCTACTGTGGCTTCGTACTCCTGCAATTTCTTCGCAGACTCAGAGGTTGCCTCCTCCTGGTCCCGCTCCGAAGATTCCATAGGTCAGCTCTGTGCATGATCAGTGAGAAACCGTTGAGCGAGTATTTGCAGCAGTGATTTTATTATGACGATGTATGTCAGAGGAAAACGCAAATTCCAGGTGCCAAAACAAAACCAGGATCCTGGATCGTTCTGCGCGTCAGCAACTACGGCTGTGCTTACCGATTGTGCTCGACCGATGCTCAGCGCGGACCAAGAACAAGCAGGGGTATCTGAAGCAGCTCCCAAGAAGGCTTGCCAGCACAACACACAGAAGGCTGAATTCTGTCGAACTTCAACTTGGGGTTTTTCTCCATCGAACTTCAACAGTGTACTACTTCAAGAGTAAATCAGTCTTTACACCGCAGAGAGGGTTGCAGCTGCAGAGACCAAAAAGGATGTTGGGAACTGCTATGCGGCGCGCTGCCGTGGTGGGCATGCGCACTGGCGCTACCAGCGTGAGGAGCTTCTCCGCCAGAGCCGAGGTTCGTCAGAGCAGCGTGTTACTGTCATGTTCACAGAGGTGGATCCTGATGCGGCTTGCAGCCCCATAACACCGTTAGGTCGCTAAGATATGAGGACTTACGCCATTGTTCTCTTGTCGCAGACCGCCGGAGCACGGTTCACCCCCATCGTGCTGGCGGGCTGCGTGTCGGCTGCGGGAGTATCGTACATGTCGTTGCCGCCCGCCAAGGCCCAGGCGGTTGATTACAACGCCGTCAAGCAGGTATGAACTCACAAATCATGGCTATCAGGAGCCCTAATTTACGCTTTGGCCGCTCAAGTCACGATGCATTTCTGCAGGAGAAGTAATCCCACGTGCCCGTTGAAGTTGAGCATGGCCAAGTTGTCGTCCTTTCCTTGTCTGCTATTTTGTGCGCCTGGCTGCAGCATTGGCATCATCATTGATCAAGCACGGTGACATCGCTGGCTGTCAACAACCATTTTGCTGGCTTTCGCATCGTGCTGATGTTCATTTTCGATCATGGCACGGGAGTCAGTGTCATTGCCAGAGAGTGCGCACATTCAAAAACCGCACGAGTGCTCAGGCTACGAGTCCGCATGTGTCACGCATGCCACACGATAGGTTCTCACGGTGCTAGCAGGCGCAGCTATGGCGCCACCACAGTGATGATGATGATGATGGTATCGTCACAGGCGTTGACTGCCTATTCCATATCCCCCTAGTATTTGGCCAGCACACCGCCCAGGACACAGCGCGTGCTGCACACAAGCGCGGTGAAACAGCACCAGCATCGCGTGCACACGTCACTGCACACTCACGCCATGGTCGTTCATCTGCTCCGCCGGGACACGGCTACGTGCAGCGTCACCGCACTCTCACCGCATGGTCGTGTGCCTTTCCCTCCGCAGGACATCAAGGCCCTCATCGAGCAGGACGCGGAGCAGCGCGGCGACGGGACCAGCCTTGCGGGCACGCTCGTACGCCTCGCGTGGCACGCCTCAGGCACCTACTGCAAGAGCACCAAGGACGGCGGCAGCTGTGGCGCCACCATGCGCTTTGACCCGGAGGCTTCGTGGGGCGCTAACGCGGGGCTCGGCGCCGCGCGCTCTGCTGTGAGTTGTTGCACTTCAACTTTGTACCTCAAGTGTGCACTTCAAGTGTCACCGTGCGCTTTGACCTGGAGGCGTCGTGGGGCGCTAACGCGGGGCTAGGTGCCGCGCGCTCTGCTGTGAGTTTGTGTATTCCAAGTGTGTACTTCAAGTATAATATTTCATCATCATGACAGGCGTTTGCTTCTGCAGTCAGCTGCGGGCGATGCTCGCTATGCACCAATCCTCACTGGCAGCAATTCAACTGTTGGCTCTATGAACGCGGGGCTCGGCGCCGCGCTCTGCTAGGAGTGGGCGTACCTCAGGTTTGTAATTCAAGTGTGTGGAAGTCATCATGGCAGATGGCGTGTCCTCTCCTGCAGCCAGCTATGGGCTGCGCTCGATATATGCGGGCTGCGCTGAGTATGCACCAACTCTCACTTACACCGACCCAACTGTTGGCTCTATACATGACTGAGCGACAGAGATTGTGTTCATGAAACGCTGACATATCTGACTGAGGAGCTGCCATCTGCCTTTGGGCGACGCTAAACTTCATCAATGCCACTCAGGCTCAGACCCTGGTCACAGCCTCGCACTTGCTGCAAGACGCGCTGCTTTCCAGCATTCAGCGCATCTGGCGAGTAGCTTGCAGTTGCAGACCTGGTGATTCGTGCCCCAGTTGTCGAGCACTGCCGTTGGCAAATCTGTGATAATGGCGCATTTCTGTAGCATGCCGACATGGCGTATCAAGCATGTATCTGTCTCAAACCAGTCCACGCAAATTCTGGCAAAATGCACGCGGGGCATTCAATTGCCAAAGCAAGCTGGGCTCATGTGCCATTTCGAATGCAATTTGCGACATTTTGCAAACGCAATTTTGTCTCCCTCCCACTTCTTCCACGATTGTCATGGCAGGTCCCCATGGCTGATGTTTCGGAAGTCTCACATTATTTTCAGTTATCCTGACATCAGATGTAGCAGCCAACTGTTTCCACGACGATACCAGCGGTTACGCATTCCGGACTCTGTGATGCTCTGGTGTGCCATCAATGATTCACAGCTGGAACCCATCAAGGCCAAGTACCCTGGCCTGTCTTCCTAACCCTAACTCTAACCCTCTGTTGCTCGCCGAATCACTCTGTCGGGTACTCTGTGTACCTAACCCTGACCCTAACCCTGTGTTGCTCGCTACATCTTGTCACAGCTGGAGCCCACCAAGGCCAAGTACCCTGGCATCTGTGATGTTGACCTGACCCTAACCCTATTTGCCTGACCCTAACCCTGTGTTGCTCGCTACATCTTGTCACAGCTGGAGCCCATCAAGGCCAAGTACCCTGGCCTGAGCTACGGCGACCTCTGGACGCTGGCTGGCTCCGTGGCCATTGCTGAGATGGGGGGGCCCACCATCACGTGGCGCCCTGGCAGGACGGACAGTGACAAGCCCACCAAGGTCCCCGATGGTCAGTTCATAATTATAGTTCTAACCCTACCTTGTTACTTCAAGTTTTGATATATATTGGTGACAAGCCCACCAAGGTCCCCGATGGTGAGCTGCTGACCCTAACCCTAACTATTGGATTTTGTTACTTCAAGTCTTGCTGTATCATTGACAAGCCCACCAATGGCGAGTTCCCAACCCTAGCCAGACCGCCAATACTCGTGGACTTGCTGTGTCAAGTCTTGATGCGTCAGGCACGCCCACCAAGGTCCCTGTCGGTGACTTTGAAGCATTGTTGGGTTGTTACCTCAAGACTTCAAGTACTGCCCACGAGGTTCCCAATGGTAAGTTGAAGCATAACGTTGTCGACATTGATGTCACGTGTTGGGGTAGGGTTAAGGTTAGGGTTTAGGGTTAGGGTTAGGACAGTTAGGACAGACCCACCTCAAAATGGTATATGCTGAGAGGAAGCAGCAACACAACACTCATTTAGTGCCCTTTTCAACATAAGTTACACAACCGAATACACTCAAAGACGAGAGCTGCACACTCAGCAACACTTTGACCATAAACCAACATTTTGATCCTCACACTCGGCTTCAACAGGCAGGCTCCCCGATGCCGACAAGGGCGACATTGGCAAGACCATCGACCACATTCGCGCCATCTTTGGCCGCATGGGCTTCAGCGACAGGGAGATGGTGGCGCTCATTGGCGCGCACGCCGTTGGGCGCTGCCACACTGATGCCTCAGGGTACGTACCTACAGTACGTTGGGGCATGTTAATGTAGTACTGTGTAAAAGTGGTGGGCGCTGCCACACTGATGCCGCAGTGTATGTACACTACGTTAGAGTATGCGTAGTATCGGCGCGCACGCCGTCGGGCGCTGCCTCAGGGTACATACAGTACATCAGGGTAGGTACAGAACTGCATAACAGCGTTGGGCGCTGCCACACCGATGCCTCAGGGTACGTACAGTACATTAGGGTAGGTATAGTATTGGCGCGCACGCCGTTGGGCGCTGCCAAACCGATGCCTCAGGGTCCGCGTAGTTACCTCTCAAGTGGTGCAAGTTAGGCCGAAGTTGTGTGTCCAACTCACTGATAGTTGAACTGCTGTCAAAGTCCGCGAGTGACGTAAGTTGTAACATGGTAGTGCAGAGGCAGAGCCTCACTGTCACATTGCGCCACAGCTCAAATGCAAGCGGGACTCCACAGCTGAATCGCAGGGGGCTGCAAGTGGAGTACACAGGACCGAAGGGAGGGCACTATTTGACTATGTTCAATGGCGTCAAGCGATGCCACTGGCTACTTACACCGCTGCTGTCGACGTAATTACCACATGCCACACTGCATGTGCAAATTGCTCATTTTTTTTACAACAGCCGCTCGGAAAGCTGCGTAGTGCATTGGCGAGAAATGCAGCACATGCTGAATGCAGCAGCATGACAGTGGTGGCACAGAGCGTCCCTCACCACTTCTTCTTCGCAGCTTAGAGGTGTTGTGCAGAGTGCAGACATGGCTTTGCAAAGTGCATGCTGGTCGACAAGCGCCATTCTATCTTTTTGACACAAGTCGGTAACCCTAACCCTAACCCTAACGCTAACCCAGCTCGGCACACATCATCGCTCAGCTTGCCACGGCCAATGCGGTGCTGATTGGTGTGGTTGCGATGTTGCTGTCATGCGCCGCGCAGTACAGAAAGCGAGGGTACTGTCGTACAATTCTAATCATTGGAGCAAAATTGATGCCACTGGCTACCTACAGTGCTGCTGTGGGCGTAAATACATGCCAGTACGTGCGCACAGTTTGGTGCTGATCGCTGTGGTTGTGATCATGATTCATCGACACAGCCAGTTTGGTGCTGAACATGGTGGACATGCCGCTGCACAAACTTCAACTGCCGTGCACAGACTTCCAACAGGCACATCAGCGCCACTTCAAACGGCCAATTTTGTGCTGATCGCTGTGGTTGTGATGTTGCTGTCATGCGCCGCAGGTACTGGGGCCCCTGGACCTTTGCCGAGACCACCTGTAAGTGTCCTAACCCTAACCCTAACCCTAACCCTGACCCTAACCCTACTCCCCCCTACTTCATCATGCTATACACTTTATCACCTCATTCAGGTGTATCACGACTCATGTCAGCACTGTCGGTCGTGTAGGCATGCTGGTGCCAGAGACCCGGCAATGGAGGTGCAACCCTTGGTTTCTGTCGCTATCAGCTGTGTAGGCTATTGATACCATTAGGTGATCTGTCAACGCACACATGTGGGGCTCCGTGCTGGGGCTGTGTGATAGCCCCAGTCGTAGCTTTGTCATGCCAGCAATGGACAACAGCACACAACTGCGCCCACTTCAACTGCACTGAGTTTCACCAGACCGTCTTGTGCTCTGGTTACATGTTATTATCTGTTGCTGCAGTCAGGACACCCATGGGTGAGTACCTGCCCTGAATCCATTACTGCTCTTAGACATCTCTATGCGGGTTCTGTGCTGTCTGCTGCATCCGAGCAATATTGTTACCATTATCAATAAAAGCTCGCACACAGAAGTCTTTTGACCTGAGGAGATGATGGCACTGTTTGACTCGTGGCCAATGACTGCAGCAGCGGCGACCACAGTTACTGGTGGAAGGCACTTGCGGCTAACCATCCTTTGTCACCTACAGCTCTACGATCTTTTGATTCGTTTCCATCAAGTCAGTATTCTAGGCAACTTTATCAATGGGCAGCATTTAGGGTTAGGGTTAGGCGTGCACGCAGGACCCCCTGACCTGTTTGTCCTGACAACTGCCTGTTATCTGACGAATAACCAATTGAGCTGTTATATGACGGAACATCAATCGCCACTGAGTGTGCCTCTTTGACCGTCTCCAACGAGTTTCCGAGGCTGCTTGTTCTAACCCTAATCCCAAGCGCCTGCCAGTTGTCTGCCGGGCACAAAGCATGATCTCAATTGTTAGCACAATGGTTCGGCTCGCGCTACTTCAATCTCCATCGAGTACTTCAAGCTGCTGGTCACCAATCACATGATTGTCATTGTGCTCACAACGGTGTCGCGTAGGCTTCCGGTCACCAATCATGATTCTCATTGTGCTCGCAATGGTGTTGCACATGCTCCTCGAACAGTCTCCAACGAGTGCTTTAGGCTGCTGGTCACCAACCATATGATTGCCATTGTGCTCACAACGGTGTTGCATACATGTGCTCCTTGAACAGTCTCCAACGAGTACTTCAGGCTGCTGGTCACCAATCATATGATTGCCATTGTGCTGACAATGGTGTATGACGAACGGTGTTGCGTATGCTCTATGAACAGTCTTTAACGAGTACTTCAAGCTGCTGGTCAGCAATCACATGATTGTCTTCGTGCTCACGCCGGTGATCTCATGCTCCTTAAGCAGTCTTCGACAAGCACTTCAGGCTGCTGGTCACCAATCATATGGTTGTTGCATACATGTGCGATTTTGACAGTCTCCAACGAGTACTTCAGGCTGCTGGTAGAGGGTGGCCCCTGGACGGTCAAGAGGACACATGAGGGCAAGCCCTGGACTGGCCCGCTGCAGTTTGAGGACCCCACGGGTAAGCAGCGCACAAAGACGAGTTGCACATTGAAACTTCAACTGGTGACATTCCAGTGCACATTGAAACTGCAACCAGCGACATTCCAGTAGGAGTCATTACCCCCCCCCGCTGCAGTTTGAGGACCCCACGGGTAAACACACAAACAAGATTGAAAACTGAAATATCAACTTCAACTGGCGACATTCCAGTAGGTGTCGTGCCCACCCCCCCCACCCCCCCCCCGTTTGCACGTTTGCGCGTTTGAGGACCCCACGAGTAAGCAGCAAGAGCACGATTGAAACTTCAACTGGCGACATTCCAGTAGATGTCATTGCCCTCCCCCCCCCCCTTTTGCAGTCTGAGGATTCCGAGAATAAGCAGCGCATGAGCACGAGTGGCACATTGAAACCGCAACTGGCGACATCCCATTGGGTGTCGCTTGTCCCCCCCCCCCCCCCCCCACAGCACACGCACCACCCACGGCTACACTGCAATTTAGCTGCTACAGTTCTGCAATACATGTGCACAAGTGATCGCAGTTGAGCATCTTCGCCAGTTTATTTCATGCACTGAAAGTAAGTTCATTAGTATATGCGCATGGTGCCTCTTCGCACGCTGTGCAAGTGCTAAAATGCGTGCACTGCATCACGCTCTGACGTAGGGCATGTAGCTTTGTGGCAGCGTCTATCGTTGTTGAACATTTTTTTTGTCGTATTGGACTTGCTGTTGCGATGGACCCTGTATTGATCCACAATTCAAATGCTGCTCTGGTACAGGCACTGTCGCGCTTCATTCAGAAGCCCGTTTCTCATGCCCGCTTGATTTTCAAAGCTCGAGTAGACTGGCTCATTTTGTGCAGCACCTGTCCAGCCACATACGCCGGACTGCTGGCATTTGCGCCATATCTGCTCTAACCCTAACTCTCAATCCTAACCTGCTTGCGCAACAGGCAAGCTGATGATGCTCCCCACCGACATGGCCATGATCTGGGACAAGGAGTTCCGCCAGATCTCAGAGGAGTACGCCAAGGACGAAGACCTCTTCTTCAAGGTAACCCTACCCGTTACTGCAATTTAACCAAGCCTACTTCCTGTGCACAAAAAACTCAAACAAAGGTGTTGGAGTCGTTCCGTGATGGCGCTCTGCAGAAAAATTCATCATGTGGTGCTCAGTTTGCTGCATCCTCAAAGTAGGCCATCAGCAAGTGCACACACACTCATACGGAAGTGTTGTGATCGGTGCGTCATGGTGCTTTGCAGGGGAGTGTACTGTGTTGCTGCAGTTGGAGGAGCAGTTTGTGATACCACAAGCCTGGCACCTGCCTGCCTCGGTACAGATCCGCGCGCGCTCAGAAATAATTGAGGGGCATCATTTTGTGAGGGCTCGGAAACTCATAAAAAACTCGCCCCCCATGGGCTTCATCATAGGTACACGCATAGTCTAGTCTAACATGTTATACAAGAAATGTATTGGCGTGCATCTGCTACCTACCTCAACAAGTCGAGGGAATTTGCCTGAAGAGGACAGAAGGTGGTCGTTCACTCCAGCCAAATCACAACCAAATGCCTGAACCTGAACAACCCCCCCCCCCCCCCCCCCCCCCCTTAACTTCAATTTCCAGGACTTTTCCGAGGCATGGAAGAAGCTCATTGAGCTGGGCGTCACCTTCCCCAGCACGGCCTCTGGCCTCACAAACCTCATCAACAGAATCCGCGCTCTGTTCGGCTTTGGCGCCAAGTAGACCACAACGAGGAAAGACCGGTAGCAACTGGCGCCCTTCTGAGGGTCTCGTCACACGCGCCTCACCTGCGTGCACGCGGCATAGAGAGCATTTTTTTGGGGGCAGCGCCTGCCTTCTGGCCTCTTGGTGGCGTGGCTTGATGGTACTTTCACGCTGATGCACGCTGCAGATGCAACGGTGGGATGGATGGGCACTGGTGCCGTGCGTAGTACGTGCAGGCTTGTGCTGGCATGTGTGCATTGCGGGCGCAAGCGGCTTGCGTAGCGTAGCTTAGGTTGGCTTTGGTGCGGTGGCTGCGCCTTGCGGCAGCAGCTGTTGCAACAATGCTGATAAGGATTTGTTTCTTCCAATCGTATCCTCTGCGTTGCCACCTTCACTTCGTGTGCTGCTGCATGCTGCGACAATGTGATGCTGATGTGCAACAGTGCTCATGTTTCACAAGTTTTCAAACAAAATACTGTGCATTAAATGCTGTTAGTCATGGTAAGACCAGTTGCACAGTCCTGCCATTGTGCACTGACAACGTCATCAGGAGCTCTCACAAAAGAGCATGCAAAGGAGCGCTGCTGCATTTGCTGGTGCCGAGTTTGTGACCTGAAGCATATGCGATGTGGCATTCGCAAACTTCAAGTAACTGACAGTCAGTAACTGTGAGGCTGCCACGCATGCGGATTCCTATGTATTGTGCACTTGTGCGCAAATATGGCACAGTGTAATCGCAGCCCACCACAGCTTTGGCGCACTGACACTAGAATACATGCGCGGTGATTCAATCTCTGAATGATTGTACAGCTAATACTTGCGCAATATAACCGCACTTGCAGTATCCTGACATCACTCAGTGCATATGTCGGCTGTTGGCTACTTGATGTTTGGCAGCGCAGCCACCGTGTAGGCTGTCCGGCGTTATGCATGTTTTGGTCCAAAATCCCTCTGTTTTGCCCGGTGCTGCTTTTATTGCTCCTCAATACAGCAATCAAGATGCATGTGGCATATATTTTCTTTGTCTGGTGCCTTCAACCTCACATCATCTCCACCTGATGACCCGTGTTCACTTAGGGTTAGGGTTTAGGGTTAGGGTCAGTGTGGTGTGTGATGCTGCAACGCATGCCAGCCCACTGCTTTCAAGTCTCAGCGCAAACTGTCTCGTGATGCTGTTTTCTACATGCATGTACCCACAGCTTCAAAGGGGCAAGTACAGCCACGTGTCCTGTCGGCAGCGCTCCACATGGCGTACTCTGGCCGTGTCATGACACACATGGCAGAATCCGGGGGGGGGGGGCATATGGAGGAGGACGTAGGGGAGGATCCTGAGATGCCATTTGGCGGCGGCGGCGTTTGAGTGGTTGTCGTTGAGACGCTTTCAGACTGTCACACGACATGTAGATTCCGTACAGCAAGCTTCAAGTCAGATGCGATTCGTCTGGGCTTTTTCGCGCCCTGAGTGAGAATTGAATTTATAAAAACTACAGGCATTTGCAAAGCGGCCAAATCATGCAACACGGTCACCAACTTTGGCAGCGAATGTGAATTCATACTGCAGTGATCCTCAGCATGTTCACGCTGGCGGTGCACAGCAACAGACCTTTGACCAACCGTAACCCTAACCCTATTAATACAGTTTACTTGGAGCACAACCTACCCTCAGCTAACACATGCACTTCCTCCGTCTGTGTTCTTGGGAGGTAAGCGCATTGTAGAGGTCATGCATGAACATCCCACAATCAGTCCATGGAATGGTCGCCAGCACATGGCATATCCACATTAAGGACATCCGAGCCTGACACAGCTGTACAACATGAATACATTGTGGTCATTCTGTGTAGATGCCAAAGCACATGACGTTGCACCACAGGCTCTGCGTCTTGTAGTTAACACTGCAGACACACGACAACACACACACACGCGCACATGTAGCAGCATGGCCAATGTGAATGTCAGTATATGCCTGAAGCAAGATGAACCTTACAAAAGCGGCTTCACAAAGAGGATAAGCAAGCAGCAATGCTACACACGTTCAACATTTGCAGGGCTCACGACAGGTGAAGAATGGCAACTGCTGCCACTCCGACGCTACGGTCATACTTTTGTTCCTGCGCCAAACCACACTATTGCACATAGGAGGCAGGGCAGGTGTGCTGGCGTTTGCTGTAGATTAGTGCTTTGTTAGGGTTAGGGTTAGATTACACGCAAGGTCTCCAGATCAAAAACCCTAGCCCTAATCTTTTTAACCCTTACCTATGATGTCCTCTGACATCATACAAGCTTCGCTCGTAGCTACACTGAGGGCAGGTGATGCTGGCAGTTACAGCCTTGGGCTTGAGCGCAGAGGATGCCGTATTGAAGGCATCAGCATTGGACTCAGCTGCAGGTCATGCAACGCAGAGCAGAAATGGGACTGCCCATTGCAATGTGGAGCCATAGTCCGCATTACTGCCACACAGGCTGGCACTATCACTAGAAGCACTCATAGCTGAGCGAAAACCAAACAACATTGGGCATGGCTTCAGTATACGCCACTGCATGGGTACATACATGGTGGTGATTATTCTTGCTGGCACTGTCACAGGTGATCATGGCACGCTGCAGACTGCGTTTGCTTGTGCTCTTTCACCCAACAAAATAATCGTCCCGCTTCTACTCATGGGCTTGTGCTCTCTCACCAGACACACATGTCTGCCTACGGCTCATGACAATACGATACAGAGCGCAGAAACACGTGGGCATACTATCTTGGTGCTGGTATACTGACTGCACGGTTTTGGTGGGTGGGCCCGACAGATATGTCACCTATGGGCTGCTAAAGTCATTGGGCGGCACGATGCGCACCACTGCACTGGCATGTATGTAGACAGACATGATGACGAGACAGTACTTTATGAAGGCAAAATTGATTGCAGCAAATGCTTCAACAGGAAATGGCTGCATCATTTAGGTTTGCAGTTGCGCCTGATGTATAATTGCAGCATTGTATGTAAAACATCATGTTTTTGATTCTGATGGTCACTTTCAAATGATGACACAACAGAGACCTCTTGCGCACGCCTACTGGGTGTGTCAGGCTGCGTCACTGTACGTGCGACTCGTGCATGGAGAAAAGCAACTCTATCAGTACATGCCGGAAGTACTCCCAGGACGTGTACGATCGACGTGTGTCGCACGACGCGACACTAGCGGCCTAATTGCGTTCGACCAATGCTACCAGATCAACCCCACATGTTGAAGTTGCTGACAGTGTTGCATACATACCTCGCATAGTTGTCTGTGGCTGTGTCCCACAGGCAACGGCTCGCCACCCGCACCCCCTGGTCCTTCATCTGCCCCACGGTGACCTGCACCACAACCTTGTAGCGAGGTATGCTCAGCTGCTTTATTTGTTCGCGTATGGCGTCCGCTATGTTGAGTGACCACTCCTTTGCCTCCTGCTCGTCGTACTCCTTGCCTCCTAGCTCCGCTTTCACAATCTGCATCGCCGCGCCAGTTGCAGCGTTCACACAGTCAGTCAGCATTGATGACGGCAAATCTCATGAAGCATGACGTGCGGCAGCTACAAACAGCACGTTGTGGAATTCCTGCCACTGGGCCAATATACCATTTGTTGAAACGAGTTCATCTGCTCGGTCAACGACGCATAGAGAAGGCGGCCACGTTGCATACAGTTTTGATTGGCTTGTGAATCTGTACTTCATTGTGTCTGCTCAACGAACCAATTTAATGTACAGGTACATGATAGCATTATGCATGCCATTTTCGGCCAGGCAGTGTGGGTGTTTGAAGGTGCTGATCGCCTCGGCACACAGAAAGCCACAAGAGATACTTGGCGCATGGCAGGAACAAGCAGCACCGACAACAGAACGAACACAGTTCAGTTCACACAACGTGCAGCTCACCTTCTCTGACATGGCCTTCGCTTTGGCGGGATAGAACACCTCGTCCTCAGCAGGTTTCATCACGTAAGTGGGCAAAACCACATCAATCACCTGTCGCCCTTTAGGTTGAGATTCTTCCATCTTCTCTATCCAAGAGGAGGTTCGTAAGTAGGTGGCAAATATACAAACGCTTGCGGTTTCTGATAAACGCTACTCTTGCTGTGGTGCTCCTCCTAGTGAAACATCTGTCAGTTATCTGAGGTAAGTTGACGCGCCAGCGCGAGGTGAAATAAAAAAAAGAGGGGCTCGACTTCAAGTGCTGGCGCGTCAACCTCTCGAGAAGTGTTCGAGCTAACCCTACGTGATATGAGAATTGAGGGAAAACTCGACAGGCCCTCCGCCCTCCCTCTTTGAAAGTCAGCACCCGCACCCGACCCCGCACACGAGCGGCCTTGCCCTCAACTCCTTGCTGAAAGCCAGCTGCTAGAACAGCGGCAGCATTCGGCAAGCCGGCATGCCAGACATACCGCTCGCCACTAGCGTCCGGCACTTCTTGGTTTCCAAGCCATGCCTTGCGAAAAAAAGTGGCGCCGCTTACTGCATACGCTCACTGCGTCATAGGCGAGACGCCATGAGTGATTGTTTGCCATGGCCCAGGTGTTTTGCAGGCGCTGGGCTGGGCTTGCTGTGGCTGGCTGCTGCCAAATCCAAGCGGCAGGCCAGCGCCTGGCACGCGGCTCACACACATCGTGCTCAAACGACGGTGTTTGTTTGTTCTTCTTCGTGCAGATTGAATTCGAGTTGAACTTCACGGCCCATCCTATTGAATTGACGCGCGCGAGATGGCTTGCTGAGTGCTTGCGCTGTGCGCGGTGAGGTGCAATGACTGGCGCTCTGCTTAACGACCTACAACGGCAGCAGTGAATGATGTTCTTGTTTGGAGCCAAACAAACCAAACGTGAACGTGGATTGGGCTACATGCAGAACCAGCCGTTACACGCGAACTTTGGCTATCTGGTGGTGCATCTAATCGCTCCAGCTGGAGCTGCCCAGCATCTATACGCTTGCCGGTGGAGCGAATTTGCACCAATCATGACAGCAGCAACAGGAGTCGTGTGCGGGGGCCGGGCATACAGGACTCGTGCACGCGGTGTGCATAAAGTGAGACTTGCGTTGTGTTCGCAGTGGATGGGGAGTATGAGTTGGCAGTTGGCATTCTGAGGAAAACACGTGCCTCCACAGATGCACAGAGCTTTTGCGCCGCACGACGAATGCTGTCATTCAGCAAGTCAACGCGAGCAGTGGCGGCAGGATTCATCCGCAGGCCACTGAAGCAACCGTTGTGACTGCAGCAGCAGTGCCGCACGAACACAACATCGCGCTGCTGCAGCCTGGCCGGGCCGGTGGGCGCATCGAACACACTGTGACAGAAGGCACTGGCCCACTGGCAGGGCTAGTGGCACTATGGCATCAGATCCGGAGTCCACGAAGACAAACCAGCATCAATATCAAAATCTACAGCGCGTGTGAAAGCTGCGCACAGCATAGCAATTGAGGGGCACTGGCAGGCTGTCCTTGCGTCGCTGCCGCTGTTGCCAAAACAATGCTGGCTGCTGAGGTACAGAGAGAGGGGCAGCTGGCCCCTCCTCTGGCTCAGAGGATGATCGTGGGCGGAGGCCTGTGCAGATGCGGAGGCTGCACTCGCTGTGCTGCAGCAAGCCAGAGATGCCACTGCAGTGCACGAGCGGAGGCAGCGGAGGCAGCGGCGGCAATTTCTGACGGGACCAATTATGTGGACAGTGTCCGCCGCCACATGCTGGACGCGAAGCGCTTCACAGGGCCGCCGATTGTGCGCCCGACCGCAACTATATGACGCTTACATGATATGATGCTTCGTGCCCATCAACAACGCGGGCACAGCAGGACACCCACAATCCACGTGGCCGCGCCCTTGTGGCGGCCACCGGAAAACAACTTCGCCAGACACAAATACACACCACACAGATAGAAGGGATGTGGACAGCATTCGCCGCCACATGGACACGGTGTCAGTTGCCGCATAGACGCGGATCTTGTGTATTGTCAGCATCCCGCTGTGCCCCCGTCAGCAACAGACGTGCATCAGTCTGATGCAGTCAGGTGCGCAATTGGCGGCTGTGTGGAAGCGCTGCGGCGTATAGGCGATGTTGTGTTACTGCCGGCGCTGCCGGCACTGCTGCTACAGTTGCTTGAGCCCCCCAGTGTGCTGTGGATGAGTCCTGTGGCCACTGCTCTACAGCTGCTGCCATCACCACTGCATGCCACAATGTCTTCCAAGGCCTGCAGCTGGGTTGGGGTTGGGGCCGGCCCAGGGCCCAGCACCAAGCACCTACCTTCTTGTCGTACGCCACCGGTGCCGGTGCTGCCTCCTTCTGTTGCAAAAGAGCACCCAACATCATTTAGTTGTGGGACTCTGCTGCCAACTCTCGCCCCAAATATCATCAAGTCATCCACGTCACTTCTGCCCTCATCCGTGTGACAGATGGAATTGTGGCGACAGATCTGAGAAGGCCAGGGGACCACAAGATCCAGAGGCACTGCTGTAGCACAAGCATGCACCACTTCACGTCAGATCAGGCGGCTTCTGGAAGTGAACCTCACCAGCAGCTCACAACAGATGATTGCAGGCACGTTACAAGTGCGATCTTGAAGCTGATATTGTTGAACACTGCAAGTGTTAAATCGTCAACAAATGCGCTGTACACCGCTGCACACAGTTCTGAGCAAGCAAGCTGAAGCTATCAGTACTACACGCAGCGATGACAACACCAATATGGCTCGCTGAAAGCTGCACACACCTCTGGTCTACCGATGCAAAGTATACATTGCGCAGCGATGACAGCTTTTGAAACCAAATTGGGGTCACGTTGACTTGCTGAATGACAGCATTCGCCGTGCTGCGCAAAAGCTCTGTGCATCTGTGGAGGCACGTGTTTTCCTCAGAATGCCAACTGCCAACTCATACTCTCCATCCACTGCGAACACAACGCAAGTCTCACTTTATGCACACCGCGTGCACGAGTCCTGTATGCCCGGCCCCCGCACACGACTCCTGTTGCTGCTGTCATGATTGGTGGAAATCCGCTCCACCGACAAGCGTATAGATGCTGGGCAGCTCCAGCTGGAGCGATTAGATGCACCACCAGATAGCCAAAGTTCGCGTGTAACGGCTGGTTCTGCATGTAGCCCAATCCACGTTCACGTTTGGTTTGTTTGGCTCCAAACAAGAACATCATGCACTGCTGCCGTTGTAGGTCGTTAAGCAGAGCGCCAGTCATTGCACCTCACCACGCACAGCGCAAGCACTCAGCAAGCCATCTCGCGCGCGTCGATCAATAGGATGGGCCGTGAAGTTCAACTCGAATCCAATCTGCACAAAGAACAAACAAACACCGTCGTGTGAGCACTATGTGTGTGAGCCACGTGGTCAGGCGCTGGCCTGCCGCTTGGATTTGGCAGCAGCCAGCCACAGCAAGCCCAGCCCAGCGCCTGCAAAACACCTGGGCCATGGCAAACAATCACTCATGGTGTCTCGCTTATGACGAGTGAGCGTATGCAGGAAGCGGCGCCACTTTTTTTCGCAAGGCATGGCTTGGAAACCAAGAAGTGCCGGACGCTAGTGGCGAGCGGTATGTCTGGCATGCCGGCTTGCCGAATGCTGCCGCTGTTCTAGCAGCTGGTTTTCAGCAAGGAGTCGAGAGCAAGGCTGCTCGTGTGCGGGTCGGGTGCGGGTGCTTCGCAAAGGGGGAGGCCTGGCCTGGAGCGTGAGGCTTGCGCAGGCTGGACGATGTCCGATACGCCAGCTTGGCTTGTCGCTACGGCTGACTTGGTGGTGTGCTTGGCGTACTTTTCGATTCCTCTGGAGATACTGGTGCTATGGTGAGTCGAGGTCAACCTCACACACGTTGTTTTTCGAGACTTTCCCTGCAACACGCTGCATTGGCGGCGGCATTTGCAGGACCGTGGTCCCTCGTAGCCAATTATATCACCCAGGCGCAAGTTGACTGAGACGAATGCGCTGCTACGGCATGCTTGCCGGAAACGCAGAATGCGGTGGCGACTTCGAGCTCGCTGCTGGTCGTTAGCATAGCGCGCTTTGTTATAGCACGCGCTATGTTATCTCTCACACAAGCTCCACCTTGTCGACCTACGCCTGCCGCTCACAGCAACGAACATATCAAGTTGTGTGCAGACAACTGAGTCTTGATCAAGGATGCTTTTCTCTGCACTTTTTCAGGTATCGCAAGAACCTGAGAATCAGCTACTTCACGTCGGATCCGAAATCAGGAGTTGTCATCAAGATGCTCGTGGGCCTGTTCGCAGCCTTCATCTTGCTGTGCGGCATCACCCACCTCTTCGCCTTCATGCACAAGATCAATGTGCAGGGCATCGAGTTCGCGGATGTGTTGTTCCGCATCACGTGCGCCGTTGTCAGCGTCGTGACTGCGGTGGTGCTGGCGCTTATGCTGCCGCTACTGTTACAGGTGCGTGAACATCTTCTTCGTATGCTGGCGTTCCAGCCACCTATTGCCTGCTGATGTCGAAGATGTTGATCATCAGTGCCAAATTGAAGTTGCAGAACATGTGGTCACTTCAACTGCTGGCTTCAGTTGGCATGCTGGCGGCAGGACAATGCTCAACTAGTGGCGATGAAGCTGCTGCGGTGCTCTATTAATTGACCATCAGCCCTGTTGCAGTTTACCACTGTTGTTAACACCAGATGCGTGCCACAGCACCCCACCATCTGGACTGCACAGCAAAGTGTACAGTTGTGTTGCAAGCTCACACTGTGTGCTGTTTGCTCATGACAGCGACTCTTGCTCAAGGACAACATGCCGCAAGGTGTAAGTGCTGGTAGGCCACTGCAAGAGAGGCAAAACCATCTGCAAAGCAAGGTGCACATGAATGAGCACGCTGCTGTCGGCGCCTGCTGCTTCTGCTGCGGCGGCACCGCCACGTCTGTTCGATGTGCACACCAGCCAGTAATGAGAACGCTCACGCCATTGCGCCCGCCACACCGCGCCGCACTCACATTCACGGCGACCACGATCAATGGGTGGAGGCACTTGCAGCCAATCATCCCTTGTCACCTAGCGCTTTACGATCTTCTGATTCATTTTCATGCACACGTGCTATTGTGGGTATCGCGCGTACAGATCACCACGGAGGTGGAGGTGACCAAGCGCGGCCTTCCGCGCGAGGCCCTCACGCGCTACGAGATGATCATGCGCCACTCTCTCGACGTCATCTCCACGCACGAGAGCCTCAGCGGCTCGTGCTCCTTCCTCAGCGTCAGCCCCTCGGTCACGCGCCTCATGGGCTACAGCGTGGACGAGCTGCTGGGGCGGCCGCTGTTTGACTTTGTCTCGCGGCGCGACTATGCGCGCGTGGTTAACGAGCTCAACACCATAGTCAAGGGGCACACCGCGGCGATGCAGTCGGGGCTGGCGGACCTGCGCTACCACGCCGATACCACTACCACCATCGAGTACCGCCTGCGCTGCAAGGACGGGGAGCGGAAGTGCGTGGAGACAGGTGTGTGAAGTGCAAGGGGAGGGGGGTAGCGCTTGCGTGGAGTTGAAGTTGAAGTTAGTATACCACCATTGAGTACCGGCTGCGCTGCAAGGATGGGGAGCGGAAGTGCGTGGAGACAGGTGCGAAGCGCGAGGGAGAGGGGGGCAGCGTGCTCACTTGCAGTTGAAGTTGAAGTTGGTAACCACCATTGAGTACCGGCTGCATTGCAAGGACGGGGAGCGGAAGTGCGTGCGACAGGTGTGTGAAGTGCGAGGGTGAGGGGGGGGCGGGGGGGCAGCTTGCGCTCAAATGGAGTTGAACTTGAAGTTGCTATAAGCGGCGTGTGCAGCGCTGCCACAGTCGATTGTGGCAGGTGTACCGCACCTGTAACAGAGTTGTCTGTACACACAAAACGTCGCACAAATTTCCTCCCGCGGAAAGTGATGCCTGCACTGGATGCCTCATACAGCGCGCGATGCCGCAAGTCTGTAGACTTAGCCTCTCAGCACCAAGTACCCAGCACTTCACTCTCTATACCCTCCTCCCGCCTGACGCATGACGCAACCGCTGCTGCACGGCCGCCTCTGTCGCGCCAGGCGTCAGCATCGGCATGGAGGGCCAGGGAACCGTCCTGGTGCTGGTGACGCGCGACGTGGGGGAGCGCAAGGCGCAGGAGATGGAGCGGCGCGAGCGCGAAAACCTGCAGATGAGCATGGCCGTGCGGCAGCAATACATCAGCAGCATCGCACACGACCTCAAGACGCCCATCAGCACGTTTCAGCTAGCGTTGGACTTGCTGGGGAGCACGCAGCTGGACGAGGAGCAGGCAGTGCTCGTCACGCAGGTGCGTCACTGCTTGAAGTTGTACTTCATGTTGAAGTTTAAGTTTACGACCTCGATATGCCCATCAGCACCTTTCAGCTCACGGACCTGCTGGGGAGCACGCAGCTGGACGAGGAGCAGGCAGTTCTCGTCACGCAGGTGCGTCACTGCTTGAAGTTGTACTTTACCCAGTTGAAGTTCTGGTGTGAAGCGTGCACAATCAGCAGGTCTGTGGGTTCATCATCAGGCAGCACTCACCAAGGACTCCAGCTTGCGCTGCTGTCGCTAACGAGCACGAGGAAATGAACGGCAGCACTGCAAGTGTGCGCAGGCGGTTACCTTGTACGCATGTTGAAGTATGATGGAGATTTGCCGCCCTATTGGCAGACACGTAGATATGTAGGCGCCAGCTCGATGGGGTCAGGGATATCGGTAGCGCAGGGCCGGGACACAAGTGGCACAGCTGTAGGGCGCCAGCGCTGATATGGTAGAAAACGGTCAACAGCCCCAATGCTGCATGAAGCCTGCACACTCAATGGGAAGTGCCAGAGCCGAGCATTGTATAGACGCTGACCTGCCAGGTTGAGCACTGTCCTTTGGGATGGTGTTAACCCAACACTATAGGAGCGCAGTCACGCGCACCTCGCAGCATAATGTGCCCTGAGCGCAACCTGTCACGCGCGAAGCCTGGGAGCCCTACTAGACTAGTTTTCTGTTTAGGGTCACACAAGCGAATGCCGGGTCAGTGACAATCGCCTGTTGCTGTTGTTTGCGACGGATACATGCACTCAAAGGCAGTGATTATGGATGACATCATTGCAGCTGGTCGTACGTGGCACTTTGCAGTTGCCTGTATTGCATCGTTGCCCCCAACACTCTTGTGACCTCCCTCTATGCGTCACAGCCGCCCCTAGCCGCCCTGACAACACTTTTAAAAGATTAGGGTTAGGGTTACGTGACGCGCTCATCGCAGACCAAGGTCGCCACGGAGTTGATGTCAGTGATGATTCATGTCAGTGACCAGTTGGCACCATGCAGCGGCTGGTGCCGCGCCACCACTGCTTAGACCCTCACTGCATGAAGACCGTCTTGACCCGCAATGACCAACGCAAACGACAAATACCGCCGTGGCTGCTGCAAGCCAAGATCGCCACGGACTTCATGTCAGCTACCATTTATGAATGGGCAAATCTGGCACCATGCACCTGCTGCAGCACCATGTACATCCACCCTCACCGCACTATACCTTTTCTTACCCCCATTGTCCAACGCAAATGAAACACACCAACACTCGTGTGGCTGCTGCAGGCCAAAGTCGCCACGGAGTTCATGTCGGTGACCATCTTCCAAGCTATGGACTTCGCGCGCATGGCCGCGGACGGCACCATGAAGTCCCTCGTGCCGCGCAAGAGTCCCACAAACCTGCGCGTGCTGGTGGACAAGTGTGCTGCAGTGCTCGACGGGTACCCCAAGCAGGTCCCCATCACGTTTGTGGTCAGCGCCGACGTTGCCATGGAGGTGCTCGTGGACGGGGACTGGATATGGCAGATGCTCATCAATCTATGCAGTGAGTGCTGCCGCCTGCGCTTGAATACTGTATGTATATAGTGCTAGTAGAAGTAGACTAGAAGTATATACTGTATGCAGCTCTATAGCATCTACCAACTAAGTAGAAGTAGAAGTATATACTGTATGCAGCTCTATAGCATCTGCCAACCAACCCAGGCAGTGAGTGACAGCGCTTCGAGTGTGTACTGCATCTATACGTATGGCAGGTGCTCATCAACCTATGCAGTGAGTGCTGACGCTCAAGTTCATGTTGTATGAAAACGAATCAACAGATCGTAGAGCTCTAGGTGACAAGGGATGGTTAGCCGCAAGTGCCTTCCACCAATAACCGTAGTCTACTGCATCGTCATGTATGGCAGATGCTCATCAACCTATGCAGTGATTGGACGCCTCCAGCTTATACTTGTATGGCAGGTGCTCATCAGCCCCTGCAGTGAGTGACAGCGCCGCGAGGTTATACTATGTATGGCAGTATATCATGTATGGCAGATGCTCATCAATCTGTGCAGTGAGTGACAGTGCCTGTGGAGTCCTGAGCTCATACTGCATTGATACGTGTGGCATCTACTTCACTTATAGGTACCGCAGGTGCTCGTCAACATTTGCAGCGAGTGACAGCGCTCAATCAATAGGCAGATCAATACTATGTAGGGCAGATGCTCATCAACTTATGCAGAGAGTGACAGCGCCTCGAGGTTATACTGCATCTATAGGTATGGCACGTGCTCATCAATCTATGCAGTGAGTGCTGTATATTAAAAGTATCTTGTTGACATATACTTCGAAGTACCAATCAGTTAATGCAGCGAGTGACCAGCGTCCACCAATTCAAGTACTGCTATCGCCACACCATAGTATTCTGTCACCACTGACTCGGGTACTCTTAGCTCATTCACGCGCTCATTGCCAAGTTTCCTTGTTATTATGATAATAGCATTAGCTCGCCTGAACACTTGTGGGTGAGAGCTGCGTCCATATGAAAATGAGAGCCATGGGTTAGGGTTAGGGTTAGGGTTAGGGTTAGGGTTAGAATTAGGGTTTGAACACCTGTTGGTGAGAGCCATGCCTGACGGCGCGCAGAGTCGTGAAAACAGAGATCAGCTGCCGTTACAAGCAGCTTGTTGCTGACGGCACACGCGCAACACAACTTCAACTTTAGCAACCAATTGCTGACGCACACATGCACACCAAAACTTCAATTTCAGCGGCCAGTGGCATGTAATGCACAGCGCACCACTTTGGCAGCCAACGCTGACTCACATTCTCACCACAACTTCAACTTGCGCCGCCGCCGCCTCAGCCAACGCCTGCAAGTTCACGGCGGACGGCAACATCTCCCTGCGCATCAGCATCGTGCACCCGCCGCTCGGCCTCCCCCACTTCCTCCTGGACAAAGACGACTCCCACTGCCGCATTGCCAACGCCGAGAACGGTCCCTTCTTCATGCCAGGGGCGCTTTTGGGGGGCGTTCTCGACCCCGAAGCAGCCATGGGGCGTGACTTTTTGCTGTTTGAAGTTCAAGACTCGGGGGTGGGTATACCCGACAAGAGCAAGCCCGCGCTGTTTCAGGCGTTCGGGCAGGCGCAGCGGTTTCAGAGCCAGGGGACGGGGCTCGGCCTCTACAGTGTTGCTCAGAAGGTGAGCTGCAGTGCTCAGTCAAGCTGGTGAGCAAATATACTTTCATTCATTTCGCTTCGCTAGGGGCGCGAAAAGCCCTCTCTTTGATTGTGCACTCAATGCAACATTCCTTCTCCGAAGAGAGACTCAACCACAAACAGGCTTCCCCCTCTTCACACTACCACCAATACCCCACATGTACTTGTGGAAACAAATCAAAAGATCGCCGAGCTCTAGGTGACAGGGAGTGGTTAGCCGCCAGTGCCTTCCACCATGGTCGCCGCTGCTGCAGCAGTTAGCCACGAGTCAAACAGTGCCACCATATCCACAGGCGCCAAAAGACTTCTGTGTGCAAGCTTTTTAGCGCTAATGTTGGCTGCACATGTCAGCTGGTGTGGGTGCGGCTGTGCGCGTGTGCGCTGCGCAATGCCAGGTGTGCCGTGCAGAGTTCGTGCATCTCGTCATTGTGTGCAGAACACATACGGCATTCATATCACACTGCGCATCACGCAGCGGCCAGATGTGACAGGGTGGTGGCAAATGGCACAAGCACACTGCGGCATCGTTCACGTTTGCTCACCGGTGTTCTCAGTGCTACATTGCACGTGCTCACATGTGCATCACATGCTCGCAAACCTACTTACTGCGCTCTCCAGCCAAGTCATTCACAATCGCTGACATACGTGCCTTGTGCTCTCGCACTCACACCCTGCAAATCGTTCACAATCGCTCACATAGGCACGTGATCGTGCTCTTGCACTTGCCCCACAGGCTCACAGGTGTCTCGTGTGCTACATTGCATGTGCTCACATGTGCATCACATGCTCTCAGACCTACTTACTGCGCTCTCCAGCCAAGTCATTCACCACCGCTCACATGCACACGCCTCATGCTCTTGCACTCGCGCTCCACAGGCTCTCAAGCTGGGTGGCACATACGGCCTCCTCGACAACGACCCCTGCGGCTCCAACTTCTTCTTCGCCGTACCCTACATGCCAGAAGAAGACATAGGCGCCGCCATGCGCGCCGCCGCCGCCAACGGCAGCACCAGCAGCGGCAGCGCCGCCGCCGCCGTCACCGATGCACAGCAGCCAGTCATTGCTGGCGGCGGCGGCGGCCGCGGCAGCGGCGGCGGACGCGGCAGCGGCGGAGGCGCTATGGTCCCGGAGGATTACGTGCAGCATCACGATTCTATCGGGCCAGCGCTGCCAAGGGGGTCGATCAGTATGCATGGGGCCACGCGTGCGAGCAGCGGCAACGTGCGCTCACACGAGTGGGAGCAGCAGCTGAGCAGCGGGGAGGCCACGGCGCGCCTGCTGGGCATGAACCGCATTGACTTCTACGAGGCCGCCGGCGTTGATTTGCAGGTATGTGCTAACCCTAACCCTAACCCTACCCTACCCCGTGTGTGTGGGTGCGCGAAGCCAAACCCTGAACCGATTTTGTTGGGCATGAACCGCATTGACTTCTACGAGGCCGCTGGGGTCGATTTGCAGGTATGTTTGTGTATGCAAGCGCGGTGATCGTAACCTCTGATTCTAACTGTGATCCTGAAGCGCGCAAAGCTAAACCCTGTCCCCAACCCAATCTTGGTCCTGATGCTACGTGCTGACCTGACCCTGAGAGAAAGAGAGAGCTGCAAGTGGTAATGTGATGGCTGATCGTGGCAAGGGAGCTGTTGGGCATGAACCGCATTGACTTCTACGAGGGCTGGGGTCGATTTGCAGGTATGTGTGTGCGTGTGCGCGCGTGCGCTGACCCTGACCCTATCTTAGGGTAACCCTAACCCTAGCCTACATCTTAACCCTCAGTGCTAGCCCCTGATCTTCAGAGAAAGAGAGAGCTGCAACTGGTCGTGTGATGGCTGATCGTGGCATGAACCGCATTGACTTCTACGAAGCTGCTGGGGTCGATTTGCAGGTATGTGTGTGCGTGTGCGCGGATGCGCTGACTTTGAACCTATCTTAGGGTAATTCTATCCTAAATCCTAACCCTAAGTGCTAGCCCTGACCCTGAGAGAAAGAGAGCTGCAACTGGTAATTGATGGCTGATCGTGGCAAGGGAGCTGTGCCCTGATTTGGTAGCACTGGCGTGTTGCAACGATTTGCAGGTACGTGTGCGTGTGGGCATGCGCGTAGCATGCGCGCTGCTGTGCTGTGGCTGTGCCGCACAGCGCTGGTTGTGACTTGAAGTGTATTCGACGAGAAGCGTGCGCGATTGCGACCGACATGGGCTTTTGAGTTGCCGCCAGTATCGACATGTGCAAAAGAGGGTTGTATTGCGGCCTAAAGTATTGACGTCTACGAGGCCGCCGGCGTTGATTTGCAGGTATGCACTAACTCTAACCCTAACCCTACCCTACTCCATGTGTGCGGGCGAGCGAAGCCAAACCCTATCCCCCCAACCCTAACCTTAATCCTGACCCTAAGTGCTGACTCTAACCTCAAGAGAAAGAGAGAGCTGCGACTGGTGATGTGATGGCATGTGCTGCTGATTGTGGCAAGGGAGCTGTGCCCTGATTAGGTAGCACTGGTGTCAAGCACCACAATCACAGCATGGGGAACTTTGCTCTCATACCTCACTTGAAGTTAACCTAGGCGATGGTACCTGGCCTAGCTGGAAAGCTCATTTGCTTGTTTGTGGCACAATGTTACCTCGGCTCGCTGGAGGGCTCATGTGCTAGAAGTATTGTATATATTGTGTGCTTATTTGGACCTGGCATTGTACCATGACGTCCCAGGTCGCTCACACGGCACCTGACCACCAATATCACCTTGTAATCATGCGTATGTAGGTGCCACACCTTTCAGGAGGCCGTTTCTTAGTTCACCTAGCCGGCTCGCTCACAAGGCATGCTAATGCTCACAAGCGCCTGTGATCATGCATGCGTGCCACACCTCTCAGGAGGCGGTTTCTCAGCTGCAGCAGAGGCGCGCGTCAGCAGCAACAGCTGCCGCAGAGGGGTCAACGGCAGTGGCGGGGCCTGCCACCAGTGGACACATGCCCCCACTGCAGATCCTCTCTGACAACTCCTCCTGCGCGAGTTCTGACACAGCGCCGCAGGTGCGCAACCAGCACAGCAGATGATTTTGCCTGCAAACATCACGTACCAGTGCATGACAGTACCTCGAGGAATAGTTATTGTGTAACCAACATAGCAAGTGAGAATCAGTTGTACAGCGCACTTCACTTGCAAATGCATGATGATATGTTCTGTACCTCGAAATGCACTTCTTGTGTGTACATACCAGTAGGGGCCGCTAGTGCATGGTCTTCTTTGCAAGACTGGTCTACATATTGCAGCCTCAATCGCTCGTTGGGAAAAGGCTTTGTTTGTGTGCAGCGAGCCAGTAGATGTTGTGCTTGCCTCAGCACTACTTGTGTACCTCGTCTTGAGGCAGGGCTGGCTGCCGATGGGGGTTCAATCTAATAGTTATCTGATTACGTAGTGTTAGTAAGACATATCCACAGCAGTCAAAGCAGTGAAAGCGGCTGTGCGTGTGACCTGTTTCATCCAGGTAACGTGCAGCTCACAAATGCGCAACAATCGATTCTAATGCCACACCGCCGCCTACACAGCACCCATGTGTATGAATGTATCTTGACAGACGACTGTGGTCATGTCCAGGTCATGCTTGTAGCCTGAGGGTTAGGGTTAGGGTTAGGGTTAGGCCCCTCCCCCGCTCAGTGGTATCATCCTTGAAGGCACCTTTTAAGTTTGTTCATGAAAGCACTGAACATGCTTGACCTTTTCTGTTGAAAGGTGCCTCCGCTGCCTATGCGGCAGCAATTGGTTCCAGCAATCCATTCAAGCAATCCCTTTTTGAAGCCATCGCCATTAAGTCCGTCTATTGAAGCCATTGCGTTTTGAAGCCATCTCTTATTGAAGCCATTGCATTTTGAAGCCATCGCTTTTTGAACCCATCGCTTTTCAAGCCATTGCTGTGCACCTCCCTGTACACAGTCACTGACCCTCCTCAGTATCAATACCTCTCTCCCTACCGCAGTCTGTGGGCCCAACGCCAGAAGCGCAAGCAGTCGCCCTGGCCGAAGCCTATGACCCCCCCAACCCCCCCACAAACACCAACAAGGGGGGGGGTCAGCCAGCCCCGGACAGCACCGCTGTTGCCAAAGCCAAGGGCGCGGCGGGGGGGGTGCGAAAGGTGATCGCAGAGCCACCGCCGCCGCAGCAGCAGCAGATGCGCGGTCTCATTCTGGTTATCGACGACACCAAGTCGGTGCGCACGCTGGTGGGCAAGGCGCTCGACTGGTGGGGCTTTGACATTGAGTACGCGACCAACGGCCTGCAGGGTCTCGAGGCGCTCAAGAAGCAGCAGTACGCGCTGGTCATCACCGATCTGCAGATGCCCGTGCTGGATGGCCTCGAGTGCGTGCAGCGCTTCCGCGCATGGGAGTGGCAGGTGCATCACCATCTGCCTTTACCTTACTTCAAGTTGCTCTAGAACAAGCAGTACACTACGCGCTCGTCATCACCGACCTGCAGATGCCCGTGCTCGATGGGCTCGAGTGCGTGCAACGCTTCTGCGCGTGGGAGTGGCTGGTGCGTAACCTTCTCCTTACTTCAAGTTGAACTTGCCGAGGGTGGGAGCTGCTGCTGTACAGTAGTATGTGCTGCTTGAGCGGTTCAGCTCATGAGTCCACCTCATGTTGACATACATATGTACGGCAGGTGTACCTGACAACGCCAACTCGTTTTTTTTACTGCATAGTGGGTGCAATGCTGCCATCATACCTTGCACCCATGCCGATGATACCATGGCACCCGTCACACAGGCTCTCTACATACACTGCTCTTCACTGAGTTCCTCAACAACGCCAAATATGTTGTATACGTACATAGGTTGGTGAGTAGCTGAGACCACTTGGCAGGTGCTGCTCTGCACCGCGTCATGCGAGTTTTCTCACCGCCTCGCCCCCCCCCCCCCCCCCCCCCCCCATCATCACCTCCCCCCAGGGTTAGGATTACTTAGGTAGTGTTAGTAGGTGCAACGCAGTCATCATACCTTGGATCCACTTGAATGGTAACATGACACTCGCCGCATAGGCTCCACATGTATCGCTCTTTACTGTATACTGCTCTGCACCGCATGGTGCGAGTCTTCTCAACCCCCCTTCCCCCCCCCAATCAACCCCCCCCCAGGAGCGCTGGCTCAAGCCGACGCAGCAGAAGCCGCAGCAGCAGCGCCAAATCATCCTGGCCACCAGCGCCAACTGCGAGGCCGCGGACATGGACCTCTGCATCGACAGCGGCGCCGATGGCTTCCTGCCCAAGCCCCTCAGCCTCTCGCTGCTCAAGTCGGTCGTCAACGCGTTCGTACGCGACGCGGCGTTCCGCGCCACGCTGCAAGACTTTGCGCTCCCCTCGCGCACCTTCCGCATCTACAATGCGTCCGCCGCAGTCAAAGAGCTCACAGTTACGTCCAAACCGCCGAGCGGGTCCTGGGAGCGCGCGGAACGGGTATCCAAGGCTGAACTTCATGTTGAAGTAGGGGCGTCACCGCCGCCGGGCGCGCTGCTCACCGCGGAGGAGGCGTTGCGGCAGTCGCCGCGCCATCTGGATGGCAGTCGAAAGCAGCAGCAGCAGCACTATCAATACGGCGCCGACGCCACCGAGCCGCTGATCAAGCACAAGAGCGCCAAGGCGGCGGTTGCGGCGACGGCGGCGGCAGAGTCGGTGCGACCGCTGTCGGCACGGCACAGCACCGGCCAGCGGCAGCAGCAGCAGCAGCAGCAGCAGAGCAACGGCGTTCCGCAGCAGAAGCGCCGCAGCAGCCCCGACGCGCCGCCGCCGCCGCCGCCGCAGCAGCAGCAGCCGCAGTGGCGTGACAGCAGCAACAGCAGCAAGCGCGATTCCCAACAGCCGCAGCAGCAGCAGCCGCAGCAGCTCCGCAGCAGCGCGCTGACGCCGCCGCCGCCGCAGCAGCAGCAGCAGCAGCAGCGGCAGCAGCGGTTGGGGGAAGGTGTGGGGGTGACGCAGGAGGGAGGCAGCAAGGCGGTGCCAGTGCTGCACGGCGCTGCGCTGAGAGATGCCATCATGGCACGTCGTGCCGCACGGTGACAGCAGCAGGGTAGCTGGCTGAAACTTTGTGATGGCTGTGATCATGATTGCGCCGTTGCCACGTAGAGGTGCAACCTTTGGCGGAAACGGAGAAGGGGGGGGGGGGGGGCTTGTGGGGGGAAGGGGCGGGGGGGGGGGGAGAAGGGAGACGAAACGGACGAAACGAAGGCCGGTGCCTACCTGCGCCACCTTCATGTGAGAAAGTTGCCATTTGACAAGTCATTACGGCACTTCACCAACGTCTCTGCCGCCATGCCTCAAGGGACAGGAGTCGCAGGTCAGGAGCTGGCAGGGCAATGGTGACAGGGGGTGATGATCCTATGGCCCGGAGTGCAAGTCCACATGGCTCACACTCCTCCTTGGATGAAGAAACAGGGCTCCCACGGTACCGTTCGCAGCAAGCTCCTGCAACCGGTGTGTGCCAATGGTGAGCACGCACCAGGTGGTGTCCGGTATTGCCCAAGCCAGCAGTGTCCCCACTGTCGGCCAGCACCACGGTGCACAGCGCAGGTGCGCACACTCCCTCGGCACAGCGTGTGAAAGGCACGCCTACTCACCCTGGCACGCGATCCAGGCGTGCACAACTTATGTCGTGGGGTTGTGTGTTGGCCGAGCCGGTTTCACTAGCACCGCAATCGCTTCAAGGTGCCGCTGGTGGTAGCGAAGAATATGTGAAGTGAGGGTACGGTCCAAATGCAACGCGCATGTATGCGCCTGCTGCTCAGTACAGGGCAATCATGCGTATATGGTGGCACGAGGCCATGCTCGCTGGAGGAAACTACTCTTGCAGGAGCTGGCCTGCCAACATTAGCCAGCTGACTCTCGTCTCCTTACTAGTAGTCTGCTTGTTCGTGACTGCATGCATGCATGTGAGGCGCGGCGGCTTTCGTTGCAGCGCACTCACGACCTTCTGGTACCGTTGTCAGGGTGTGTATGAAATAAAGTACATAAACTAGCGTCCCAAGCTCGTTAACGCCGAAAGGCGTGGCAGCGAATGCGGCTGGTTTGGTGGGTGGGCTGGGCTGCAGGGCTTGCAGGAGCTAGCACCAGCGGCCCTCAGGTGATGCCAGCGTGCGTAGCCCCTTCGAGAGAACTTCAAACGTGTGGTGGTGTCTCGGAAGCGCTGGCTGGCGTGCGGAGGAGGGACAGGCAGCGGCTTGGCGTGCTTGGAGAGCAAGCGGAGTCGGCTGCACACCACGGCACCAACCACAAGTTACTCGCAGCGGTAAATGGCAATATCTTGTCAGGCTTGCAGCCTGCGGTGAGCCGTGACCTCGCTCATCAAGGAGGCGATGCTTTACTTAGTTATATAGCCTTTCTCTCTAGCGTCAGCGCCTGGCGCCCAGTGACTCCCTCTGCTTATCTCTATGATATCGGGGTTCACGTAGATAGCCACAATCTCCAGTTCAGGGCCCATCATGGTGACCTTGGCCTGCATGAAAACTTTGAGATGGAGTCTGCGTGGAGCTGGGTGGCCCTTAGAAGGGTCTGTCTGTGGGGGGAGAGTCTTGCAGCTTTGTTTGGTATCCCTGCTAGTGTGTGGGGGACAGTCGCTTGCGGATGCTTTGTTGGGGGTGATATGGGAGGCCCGGTGAACCACCGTCCCGCTCATCAAGGAGGCGATGCTTTGCTTAGTTATATAGCCTTTCTTTCTAGCGTCAGCGCCTGGCGCCCAGTGACTCCCTCTGCTTATCTTTATGATATCGGGGTTCACGTAGATAGCCACAATCTCCAGTTCAGGGCCCATTATGGTGACCTTGGCCTGCATGAAAACTTTGAGATGGAGTCTGCGTGGAGCTGGGTGGCCCTAAGACGGGTCTGTCTGTGGGGGGAGAGTCTTGTAGCTTTGTTTGGTATCCCTGCTAGTATGTGGGGGACAGTCGCTTGCGGGTGCTTTGTTGGGGGTGATGTGGGGGGCGGGGTGTGGCGTGCAAGCTTTGCATGCTACATCCAAGAGTGAGAACAAGGCGACACACCTACAACATGGCATTTCCACAGCCACAAGTGGAATATAATAAAAGTACATGAGAGAGGATAAACGGCTCAGCATTGGTGTCATTTCCCTTCTGCGCTTCTCTGTTACTGATGTGGCAATGCATGTTGTTCACACCATCTTCATGTCTCTGCCGATTGGCAAGTGCTGGTAGTAATTAGCAAGAGCTACATGGTACTCACAGGCTGCGGGGCTGGCTCCAGCTACTTCCAGCAGAAGCTACAGTACTCCTTGAAGCAGCAGCTGCTGCCAGCTGCTGTATTGCCTGTCTGCAACAATGTATCCTCCTGTATCCACAATGTACTCAACATCATGCATCATACCCTCGGATTTGTGATGTGCAACACAAGCATGTCCATCGGAAGTGATAGACTTAAGTTGCAAGGTACGACAGGAGGCCAGGTGTCGTGCGCATTCCTAGGGTTTACTGCTCTGCAGCAGCCTAGCCTGCATTGCGCCCAAGAGCTTGGGCACCGGTGCTGCAACGCAGGCGCTCTGCGTGTGTACGCTTCCGGAACTTAGATGTTGTTGCAGAGCAGCATGCCATCACCACTGTTGTTGATTGCCTCGCATGTGCCGGGTTGGTGCCCGACAATGGAGAACTTATGTATACGTACGGTACAGTGTACATCATACCACAGCCACAAGTGGAATATAATAAAAGTACATCATATGAGTGTATGCGACGATAGCGAAAAGGGCACAGTGGTACTCAGGCTTTTGCAACAGGCAGCATGTCTGTTTCAGGCCATTGCAACAGGTGTTTGCAAGCCCAGGTACCTTTGTCAACTACCCAGCTCACCATCGCAGCAGCGCTGATTAGCTGGCACTGAAGCCCAAAACACTGTGGACGGGTGCACGCGCATGGCTCAACATCACCAAACACCGCCAACAACATTTATCAATGGTGCGTGGACAGTTCATGAAAATGGTGAACTCACAAAGCCAAGCGCATGTGCGCCAGTATGTATGGACTTGTATTTATAAAGGCCCAAGGGAGGCCGGGTTGCCTATGCAATCGAGAAGCTTGCGCCAACGCAGCAGCCTAGTCTGCGCTGTGCCCTAGGGCCTGGATACCGGCGCCAGTTCTGTGCCTTTCAAGGCCAGAAACATGGCTGACGAAGGGAGTGACACACACTGCCTGCGCTTTGTGTTGCCACAGCACCCTTCAGCTCTCGTCCCTACCGCCCCAATGCTGACACTGACCCGGCAGCACAACATTCATCCTGTCTCCTCTCATGGTGCTTGGAATGAAGTGTGCTCTTCGTCCACCAGTCTGTCGCACAGCACGGCCCACTTGTATATGCCACAAAATGGCATCAGCACACCTACTGTACGGGCTGCAGCCCGTATATGTAGCTCGCTACTTTATTGCGAGCCGCACACATTGTGGGTACATGCCGCATACTGCAGGCAGCATATCTACAACAAGTGCCGTTGACAGCGCAGCCACACAAGTGGCAATTGATAATGCTTTGCAAAAGGCTTGCACCACATGCATACACAGGGAAGTTTTGCAGCCGGAAGCTGCACTTACCCGCGATGCCTTAGTGACAAGCTTTCATACGCGGCAGTGGCGAACTTGCTCATCAGCCATCAGCCGCACACGGCCACACACAGCACAGGGAAGGGGACAGAAAATGGCATCTCTTTGGTGAAATGCCAGTTTGCAATGCTTCTGAGCTGCGCATGTGTTATGCCTGAGATACTCACCCATGCTCTACACGAAAACAGCATTTGAACACAAGCATGGTGACGTATTGGCGCTTGAGTTGCCCAAGCGCATACATGATCCGTGTGCATGCGCCACATGCGAGCGCAAGTATTTTGTCAAGTTGACACCATACAACCCATGCACTTGCACTGCAACTACGATGCATCCCTTCAGTGAACATGAGAGCAAGAGAGATTGGATAAATATGCAGTGCATGATTCACGGTCAAAATGGTGCATGTACAGATGTTTACAACCATCAGCCTACAGGGGAGCAAGGGAGCTGCTGAGCAGTGGGGCACAGGCACGCACTCCCCAACACATGTTCAAGCGTGGACGACCAAGGCTGCCACTAGCACGTCGCTCGCATTTGCCAGAGCAGCCTGCCTGCACTGCCGTCAAAAAAACAAGCTTTTGATATGACGATGATGATGGTGGTGATGCCACCGGCACACGCGCAATCAGGCAGCTGCGTTGCTAACACTGTCTGTGTGGCGCGTCACAGCCACTGGCACGCACGAATCAGGCAGCTGCGTCACTGACACTGTGTGGCACGTCACAGCCAGATCATCTGCGTCGCGCAGCCGTTGAGGTTCGCGTCGCCCATGACCTCGTTCCACTTCGGCCGCAGCGACGCCGCGGGCATGGTTGTCCGTATGTCAAACGCCCTGTCCCAGGCCTCCTCCCCAAACTCCTCAGCGGCATACCTAAACAGCACCTTGACGGGATCGCTGGCCCTGAATACGCGCACCCGGCTCTGCCCGTTTGCCAGCTTCAGCCTAAGCTTGACCCCCGCCCTAACCTCCTCGGGATCCGTGGGCGGCGGCGGCAGCTCAATGCTCAGCAGCTCATTCTCCTCCTCATCATCCTCCTGCCCCTCCCCTTCTGTTTCCAGCAGCTCTGCAGACGCCACCGACTCAGCGCCGCTGCCGCCGCCGCCGCCGCCACCGCTGCTGCCACCGCCGCTTTCCGCCAAGCTTTCCGCGAGAGCCCTCGCCAGCATCCGCTCTTCCTCTATTCCGGTGTCAGCACCCGCTGCTGCCGCCGCGCCGCCGCCGCCGCTGCCGGCGGTGATGGAAGCGGAGCGCATGGGCTTAACGGCAGCGGCGCCGCTAGCCTGGAATCTGGCCCCAACGTCCGATAGCGCCTCGAGCATGGTCTGTGCGTCGAGAAACGAGTCGGCCTTCTTCTTGGTCCACTTCCATATGGGGCCTGCGGTGCGTGGGTCGAGTATGGCCACGTACGGGAACTGCTGCGCCTTGTAGCGGTCGCAGAAGACCTGGCCCTCGGGCGCGGTGCGCAGCATCTGCCAGAAGGTGCACGTGCACGTCACCATCTCCTGCACCGTTTCGTCCTGGGAACATGCAGCAGCGGAAGGGGAGTGGAAGGGGAGTTCAGAGTAGAGTTGAGTAGGGGGGCATGCAATGTCATGTAGGTGTCAGTGGTACCGTATATCAGGAGAGAGCGGGTTGGATAAGTGTCAAGCCATGTCATGTCATGACATGACAAGCCATGTCATCAATATGGTTCAAGGTTTGTCAGAAGGACTGAGTAAGGGCATCATGTCATGGCGTCTTATGTCATCCACATGCCTGATGGTCTGTGGTGAGATGATCATCATTGCTTGTACCGCAAATCAAGTGTAGGCATTACACAACCGTCACATCAAGCAACAGTCCTGGGACTTGCATCAGCGACACAGCGATCAACGCACTGTCGGTGGACAGTGAGTGAAGTCACAATACACTGCGTTCATGGATGCATATCTAGTTTGTGGCACAAGCTACACATCGCTGTACCACCCTGCAGCCTTCTTATTGGCGCTGCCAGTCTCTGCTGCCTACATATCCCTTCAAGTTAGGTCAGGGAAAAACCCAAACCTATGCCAGCGGTAGCGCTTTGCGATGCTTGATCATCCAGGTGCAGTTCTGACAGACAAACATCAACACATACTTCAACAAGTACTTCAAGTACACTGCACTGCACATGCGTCTGCAGGAAGCACACACACACGGTCACTAGCGAGTGCCAACAACACCCCTCATTGCCAAGCTGACCCCTCCTGACGACTGCCAGATTTGAAATATTCCACAGATACCACTCTTGGCATCAACAGTATGCTGTGGCATGTCACATGTCATTGCTCAGCATTCATGAATACACGCATACATGCATACCTTCCACGTGTCTCTGTTGAGCATGTGGCACGCAAACTCCGTGTCGTCCTGTATGTTCACCAGCAGCATCTTCCCTTGCGCCTTTGCCTCTGCGCGCGCCTCCTGGAAGGGACCCTCAAACATGATGCCCAGCGGTGGCGCATACATGTCGGCTAGCTGCACCACACAGTATTAAAGCAACGGGATAAGGTCATGTGAGATACGTTTATATGACAGTTGATACTTCAAGTATCTTGATGATGGCCAGCGGTGGCGCATACATGTCGGCTAGCTTCAAGTGGATACTTCAAGCGCCTGCACGGCCGTGGGTACTGAGTGCAAACACAGAACATAAAAGCACAGACTCATAACAACATCTGAGACTTCTCAGGCAGCATTTCCACATGAAATGACTAGGTACACAAGCGACTGGAATTTGCGTTCAGCCAACTCAAAGCGCTAAGAGCTAGAGTAGCAGACACGTACTGACATGTTACCGCTATGTGTGGCTACTGTTGAAAGCCTCTGTTCCACATGCATTCTTGCACAAATGACGAGCAGTCCTAGTGCATTGAGACAGCCAGGGCTCCTCTGGCACCAGGCAGCAACTGACCATTCTCCAGGACAGACACGTGAGCCTCGCATACTGGTGCTTGGCAATGCTCTTCTGAATGCACGCCACAGCATTGCCAATGACATGGTGCTTTTAACCTCTTATTAAACTACATATTGCTGTACACATTCACAAGAAGTGAGTCGAAACTGGCAGCAGCAGGGCAAGCCACACCAGATACGCTGAGCAACGCTGGCCGCAGTGGGCATATGCTGGTGCACAACGACACCATAGTTGCAGACGGTACACTGAAGTCATGCCCGTCTTACTCTGCAGAAATGTGAAGGTTGAGTAACGTGTGAATTCATCATTCTGGGTCTGTCACTGTTTCTGGCAAAACAACACTCGACCACGCAGGGCTCTGTGTAAGTACGTAGCACCTGGCAGTAGGCTCAACACCAACCAATCCTGTCAGGAGCAGCGGCAGGCTGCTGGCCCTACTTTACCGGGTGCGGCATATTTCATGTGTTCGTAGCACAGCCTGATGGACACCCCAATACCGCACAAATAGTGCTCCACAAAACCGGAAACTCATTGCACTGTCTCACATGAGCGGGATGCTGCAGCAGTGCAACGTGCTGACACACATGCACTTACTGCAGCCCGCTGGCACTACGGCGCACTGTATGTGCAGTGTTTTTCTAGCAACTATACAGTGTCGACAACAATACATACATACCATCCCTCACCTTGCGCGAGTGCCTGTCCCCAGCGGGCGCAGCGCCCCCCCCCCCCGCCCCCATCGAAAACGCGCCGCCCCGCCCAGCAACCGCTGGCGCAGCCCCTTGCGCGCGCATAGCCTCCACGTGCGCGTTCCTGAACGGGTGCTGCATCATGGCTTGCATCAGGCCCCCTGGCCCACCCCCCATGTGGGGAACGTCCATCAGCCGCTGCCGCTTGACTGCATCTGCGGGCCGCACATTGTCCGGGTCTTCCTGCTCCTGCAAGGCGGCAGCGATGGCTGCAGCGGTTGCGGCATCGGTGTCGGCGAGTGCTCCCCCTGACCCTGCTGCTGCTGCGGGTTGCGCAGGTCCGGCGGCCATCGTCTCCCAAAACATGTTGAGTGCCGCCGCGAGGTCATTTTGGGTGAGCTCCAGATAGTACTTTGCATTGGGCTGCAGCGGGCGGTGCAGGCGTGCAGGACAAGGCGAATGGGTGAGTGAAAGCGACCTTGTGCAATAGTAGATTCGCGTGCTGTGACCCCTGGTTGAACATGCAAGTCCGTTAGGCCTCTGCGTAGGAGCACGATAAGCACACACGAGGCACTCGGCTGGTGATGCTTCCTGTTTTGATGGACAGCACAGACCCTGTTCATAGTGCGAGTGAAGCTGCATCTTGTGCAGGAAGCTGAAAGCCGGTTGCAAGATACCCACAGTTTACAATTTAACTGGGGACAGCGATTCCGGTAGGCCGGACCTGATCAGCTCCCGCGATGTCAATGAACTGCTGCACCAGCTCCGAATTAGCTGCCATGGCGCCGTAGCCTCTGGTGGCACCCCTCTGCTTCTCCTACCTACTTGTGGAGTGTATCCCTGCTGTTCTCTCTCGGGCTCGGCACTGCCTCCTCCGATGCGTTTTCAGCCTCCTTCTGGTTGTGGAGTGCGTTGCAGTTGAGTGTACTGATGTCGACAACGTCGTTTGCGACACGTCGGTACAAGCAGCCACGACGGTGCAGAATGATGAACTACGTTGTGATCCTGCTCGGATCCTCCAAGATAAATCGCACTTCAACTTTTTTCGCACTTCAACTCTTCCAAAACTCGACCGATCGTGGTGTGTGAGCGTGGTTGAAGGTAAAGCAACCCACTCGTCAGGCACTGCCACTCAGCACTCATCTGTAGGAGTCAGCGGCTCGACGCCTGCAAAAGGAAGGATTCGTCGCGGGCAACGCCAGCTGGCCAAGTGGAACACGCGAGATCTTGACCCGGCGCTGCTGGCGCTCTCATGTTGTTATCACGAACCGGCGCGGTTCTGGCGCTTCTCTGTGCCAAAACATGGACGAATGCACGGGCAGACGAGGCAAGTACATTCAGCTCCTGAGTGCATGTTTTGCCGTCATGACTGAGTTGAACCTTGAAATGCGCTGTGACCTCAGATCTTGCGACGTCCATCATTGTGCTGGCAATGCCCGGCACTTTGTAGTTGCCGTTGACTGCTGCTACACTTATTTTCTGGTAGGAAGAAACGCTGAATGATTGAAGAAGATATAAGAACCCTCATAATGAGATTTGAGGGCTCTGTATGCACCGTTGGTTGCGTTGACTTGCGGACGCTGTTGATGCACCATTGCATCGAATATGACTTGGTTAGTACGCTCTCAACATGTCACTTGGGAAACCAGACACACAAGTTGCGCACCTCACTTTTCGCAGACCGCAATGACACGACCTGCGAAAAATCATTTCACAAATTACTGGTGATTATCTACAAAATTGACGTCTTGCCTACAAGCCTGGGTAAATTGCTGCTCTGTGACATAGGGTGGTGGCATGGGCACATCTTCTGGCAGCCCCCACTTCACCTCTACTATCATAATTGGTGCCGTTTGCATGTCAATCTGTGCAAGCTCAACAATGCACAGGTTCGGAGGGAGCAAACATGAGGCATGGTCCCTCACAACGATACACACACTGGCCTGCTGGCCTGAAGAGGCACTCACAGCACACATCCTCACATATTATGAATGCATAGCATCACAAACTGTAGCTTGCCTGACACCACCTGCTGTACCACATGTAGCACTGGTGCCGAAATATAGCGGGTTTGGTGTTTGGTGCCATGGACTGCGCACCTTGACCACTAATATACGCATCTATGTGTATGCTGTGGCATACACAGCATTGAGCAGTTTTAACAGCGATGTTCAGCGCACAAATCTTACGGTGTACACTTGCGTCTGTCTATTGCAGAGCATGTGGACACGAGGGGGAGGCACACCAGCAGTAAGGCACGCAGCCTCCAGACCGCAGGGGCAGGGGCAACCACCGGGTGCTGCGGGACTAGACGACAACATAGCCAGGGCGCCGCACCAGCAAGACTACCAAGGCTCATCCCGGCCTATGAGCAGCGGCAGATATAGCGATGCGGGGGGAGGGGGGGCGAGCAGCGAAGATAGGGCGGACAGCCGACAGACGCCGCTGCCGCCGCAACGAGAGGCGCGCTCGTTTCCCGCGCAGCAGCACCGGTTCACGCCGCTAGACGACGTGCACCAGCACCATCACATGCAGTCGCCGCTGGGCACGTCGCACCGCCAGCGCATGGCCCTGGGCGAACTTCAACACCATGAACTTCAACACCAGGCGCACGCGCTGCCGGGGCGGCCGGGGGGGGGCGCAGGGGGCACCGCCACCGACCCGCGCAACTCCCTGTTCATGCGGCAGATCAGCGCCAAGGGTCTGGCCATGATCTACTTCATCATGGTGTGGCGCCTCATGCACCACTACGAGACGGCGGACGCGCTGCGGCGGCCGCTGGCGCGCGCGCTCGCGATCGCGCCGTCGCTCGCGCTGCTGGTCGCCAACGCCGCGTGCCTCGCGCTGTGCTGCCTGTCCGGCGCGACGCTCAAGCACAAGCTGCGCATGAAGCTGGTCCTCACGCTCAACAGTCTCGCGGAGGCGGTGCTGCTGGGAGTCAACACGTGGCTGCTGGTGATGGGACCGGCGCGCGTGCCCAAGGGGGAGTACGTGAGCTCCATGCTGGTCAACGTCTGGTTCCTGTCCATATGCCACAACTTTGCCAAGATGCACTGGGTGTGAGCGGCCGGCGAGAGTGCCTGATGGCGGCGGCGCGAACGCTGCTGCACGCGGTGCGCACACTAACATACATATGTACATTGACACAACGCCCTAGGTATGTCCAGTGAGATGCGCCGCTGCTGCCATGTTTTTCCTGTTTTCCGCTGCTCTGTTTTCAGTTTTTGTGCTGACAAGCGTGTGTACTGTACGGTGCTGTATGTCCAGCAGGCAGGCTCTGTAAGTAGCATGATTGTCTGCTTTTTGACCGAATAATGGGCACAGGGTCTCCGGCATTTATATCGAGCACTTCAGTATTGGCCGCAGCCATTTGTGCTGGCACTCTCTGGTCAGGCATGTGGCAACCTGTTCCGTGTGCTGGTCAGAATCTGATGCGAACCTAGGCAATTTTGCCTTGAGCAGGCTCTACAGTAGGTGTCTAGGGCCTAGATGGGGACATGCCTACAGAATAGGGCAATTGGCAGTCCGGTAAGCTGCAAAACTGTCAGCTGTGCGTTGTGTGCGTACTGCAAGCTTGGGGGTAAAAAAAACAGGGGGGGTCACTCCCAGATTTTCCTGGGGTAGGGTCCTGCACCCGGCAGAATGTGAACATGCCACGTTCAACTGTGTGTTGAACCACTGTGTAGGTAGCAAGAACCGGTGCTGTGGCTGGCGTGGAGAGCGCAACTCACCAGCGATCGTGTTGCTTGCTAGATGACTTCGCGTAGCATAGCTTTGGTCAGCTCACGGGGCTCCTGTCAATCAAAAATGCCTTGAACTGATGCTGAGGTGCATCAAAGCCAACGCAACGCTGCTGCTACGGCGCGCTACGGCCAATGTTGGCGAGTTTACCTGTACTATTGCCTTTGAAACTTCGATATCTACCTGTAGCTCATTCTCATGCAGACAGGAAATGGTATATGACTGACTCGCGACGATGGAATGCGAGCTCGTGACGTTAGACGACGGCTGCCTTCCTTGTGAGCTAGCCACTGTGCAAAATGTGAGCAATGACAGACCAACCAGTAGCAAAAGACAAGGCAGATTTATTGAAAACCGTTTCGTGCATTTTTGTGGGTGCATTTTCCATGCATCACGGAGGGTGTTGCAAAAAGCTGACACTTATCAGTTGCAGCTCTTGAATAAACACTAGCACTGTCCCACAGTGGCCTAAACACGGGAGAAAGTTGTTCAAAACTGCAGTGCGTCCATGCCCAACAAGCGCTTGTGAACCATCGACTGCATCATTTGAGGCAACTTGTCCAGCACCTCTGTCTTCCGCTGTGGCATTTGCAACCTCCACCACCACCGTCACCACCTCCGCCGCTGCTCCCGCCGCGGCATATTCAACCTCCACCATGCGCCTAGACGACCGCGCCTGCATGGCAATGCCATCGTCCTTGCCATGCTGTATGCTGTGAAGAGCAGCAGCCAAAACAACGTTTACAATATCAGATGCTGATAGGACGATCGCCTTTTAGATTGGGGCCGCGCTCACATCGCAGCAGCGTTGAATGTTGCAGCGTTGAATGTTGCAGTGATAAAGGACGCAAGCTTATCAAGCACATCAGTCGCACAATGGGTACGTTTGTCTGTAAACTTCTGCTGTGCCACAAGTGGTGCAACATGACGCCCGCCGAAGGGGCATTTGCCTCACTAACGAAATATGATCATCAAGTGCATTTACAAAATGCAATGATTATATGCTGAAAAGCGCTCAAATCAAGCAGCCGTTTTCTGTCGTCAAGTCAGCGTCTACACGCATGGCACAGGCTAATTTAATTGTCTGGTGCACAATGGTTCATATTTGCAGTCGTTCCCGCAGCCATGGTCAATGCCTGTGGTAAGTGATGCCGTATTTAAGCGCGCGACGCAAATGCTGCAATGAGGCACTCGTATGTCCACCATCATGAAGCCATGTCACAATTGATGTCCCACAAGCAAGCGCGATTTGCAACTAGCTGACCTGAGGAATTGGACCGCTGTCACCATGGGTTTTGATGATGCTCCGCTGCTCCTGCATCCTGGTTCCTGCGTTCCGTTTACTCATGTCTCCATGCACTCTGGTTGCTGATCTTCTTGAACAGCTCAGCGCATGGTGATCCGTTGAGTCACCGCATTCTCTGTCAGTCACCGCATTCTCAGCATTTCAGCAATGTCAACTCCAATCCGCCTGGCACAGAATTGTGTCTGCAACAGGTGCATAGCAGCAGGACATCAAGTGTTGGATCAGTGAATATGTCTCAGCGTATTTACACATATCCGCAGGAAAAACCTGCCATGCCTGATGAAGTGCAAGCAGTCATCGGCATGAAGTACCTCCACGGGCCCATTGGTCTCAAACGTAATTAGCAGGTAATGCTGCTATCATCAAGCAGTAGAAACACCAAAGTCAAGCATGGCTAAAACACCATCAATATCTAGGGCAATCAAGCAGCATCCATCGCAAGAAGCCAGGTTTGAGCAGCCAAAGGTGTCCAGCACGTATTTGCGCCAGCAGAACACCAGCGCATTGGAGCACATGCCGCTAGCGATGTACACAGCAATGAAGTCGTCGTGCAGCATCAGCACAGATATGACCTTGCTCAACACATTAGCTTATGGTGGGGAATGGCGGTGTGTGCGCTGGCGCGAGTTACGAGAACGCAAAGTGACCTCGAAAGACCGATTTCAGCCGACGATCCATCCAAAGACTGAGTAATTGCAAGCGCAGCCACGACGATAACTGCAGCCAAGCCTGGAACCATCAGTACAAACCTGTAAAATCGGACGGACACCTCAAGCACACGATATGCTTGTGTGTGAAGCGCGCAATGTACCATTGTCTTGGTGCAATGGAGCAGATGATCGACAGAAGGTCGAGGACTTCCAAGCACTTTGTACGCGAGCCTACGACGAACTGCCTTCCCCACGTAGTCAAGACTCTAACAAACTCACCAAATAAGGGCTGACGCCTCCAAGCTTGCTTCATGGTGATGTGTGGCTCGAGCTGTCCGGCTTGCTGTGGAGTGATGTCGTGTTTCCGTAGTGCTAAATTTCACTTTTTTAATCCGAAAACACACTTTTGGGCGAGAGGCCCACTTTTGGCCTGGTGCGCAACCCTGACCCAGGATCGGCGCAATTTTAGCACTAAGTGACCCCCCCTGTTTTTTTACCCCCAAGCTGCAAGGATACTATCAGGCAATTGGCATGTCTGACATGCTGTGATGTCATTGCCCATCATGGTCTATGGAGTCAGGTGCTTGTCTGTTCAGTTTGCCACAACATGCGAGAATTCTGGCCATTTCCTATGTTTGATGGATCACCAGCATCAGGCGGACTGTTTGTGTGCACAGCAACCTGTGTGAGGCACTTCAAAACATGTGCATGATGGGAGCAAAATGCACCTCCTACGCCAGGCACACAAAAACAAGTTGAGACAGCAAAGTCTGTGCAGATGTAAGCAAATTCCAAGTGGTGCGACGGGCAACGTGCGATGGATAAGTGGCCGTCTCACTCCCCTCAAATCGTAATCATTCAATGCTGGAGCATGCACGCATTGACAAGTTGGAACGGTATTAGTTTGTGAGAGGATGGCAAGGCAATAACCTCTAGCAACAGGTGTCCAAGCGCAGCAACGGATGTTGTGATGGACGATGACCTGTTGAGTACAAACAACATCATGGAAGTCTCTTGAAAATAGCAACCGCAACAACAGCATCGTTGAAGTACCATATGCAGAGAGCAGCAGCGGCAGCAGCAGCAGCACACCTAGAACGCACATGATGGACTGGGAGGACTCCTATTCAGTAATGGCTAAATTGCGCTACAGACAAAGTTGTGCTGACATTGACCAAGAAGAGGGGCGGCAATGAGGCACGCAGAGGCATTGAGCGCAGCGGCCCAGCTCCGGGCTCGTTCATAAACCACCAGCAACATGTCTCGAGACAGTGCGCACCCTCCTGAGGGTGCCATGTGCGCGTGCGCGTGGCCCGCTGCTGTGACGCGCTGAGGGTTGCTGCTGCTGCTGCTGCCGGAGCGTCCCCAAATGACCCCCCAATGTTCAACTTGAAGATACGTGGGCAGCGCCCATCAGCAGCTCTAAGTAGGCGCTGAGGATGGGGCCGACAACCAGCCGCACAGCGGCTCCCGAGCGACCGACGGGAACTGGAAGCGAAGAATGCGACTAGTGATGAGACAAAACCACAGCCATGCACCCGCACCGGGGGCGAATTCCCGCCGCAGCCTCCCGTGAAAAAGCGAGGGGGGGTGATCTAGATGCATGTGCACCGATAATGACGCCACGTACGTCTGTCCGTGTGGGGCGTGCCATACACAGGGGGTCGTGTAGCGGGGAAACGCCAGAGACGGCGCCGTCGATACGCGCAGTGGGGGAAACTGATGGCGAGGGGGAGGGCAAAAATGCACACGCACAGGCGCACGCGCGCGGCCTCCTTCAAGACAGCGGCCGCGGCACCGACTCTGCGGCCACGGCGGAGGCGGCGGCGGCGGCAGCGGCGGCCGCGGCAGTCACCGCGGCGGTGGCGGCGGCGGCATCGGCAGCGGCGTCGAGCGCGGCTGACGCATCGCACGAATCCCACGAGGCGACGACTGTGGAGGTGCTGGTCTGGCGCAGCATCGGCGCCGCGGGAATGTGGTCGCACTCCTCAGCGCCGGCCTTTCCGCCACCATTCTCATCGGCATCGACGTCGCCGTTGTCTCCACTGTCTCCGTGCGTCCCCTCAGTGTCGCTATCCAGACCCTCGGGCTTCTGAACGCCGGTGCTGCCGTCCGCGTGCGGCCCGGCGCACGTGCACACGCGCGCCGGCTGCAGGCTGCGCGACTGCCCTATGCTCACCAGCCGGCTCAGCAGCTCGGCCACCTCCTGGGGGTTCTTGAGGGTGTACGCGGCGTGCGTGGCGCGCGACTCCTCGGAGACGAGTATGCCCAGGCCGGGCTGCTGCGCGGAGCTGCTCTCGCCCGTGAAGACTTGAAACGCGTCCTCGTCCGCCTTGTCGTCGCCAATGAAGATGGTGAACACCTGTAAGGGTTAAGGGGAAGGGGGCATGAGGCCACATGAGGGCTGGATTCAGGAGCAATGGCACGTGTTCCTGAGCTTTGAGCAAGTACTGCTGTCACTTTTGAGTGGTCTTTGATGGATGCATGATGTCAGAACTTTCAGCAGGCAAAGCTGACGGCAGGTGTGATCCAACCCTAACCCTCATCCTATCAGGCTGTGAGGATACCCCAACTAGCGGTGGTGCAGGGTGGCTCTCAGGTTTCAAACTCCTCCAGAAGGCCATGTGGTGACGCCAATCTGCATATCCACAAACTACCAGCTGACCTGTTGGCAAATGCTGAGATATACAGCATCCTCATCCTCATCATTTAAGGTATCTTCATGTTGACTCCGCAGCTGCATGCCGTGTACGCAGCGCTCACCTCGGAAGAGTCGAGGCTGGAAGCACGTGCTGACGCCAACCGGCAATTCCACAAACAACATGCTGACTTGTTGGCCAATACTGAGATATACAGCATCCTCATGCATGCCGTGTACGCAGCGCTCACCTCGGAAGAGTCGAGGCTGGAGGTGCGCGACAGCGCCGCTCCCTCGCACTTCTTGCACGTGTCGCCGGTGTGGCTGCTCGCCGCACTGTGAGACCTGACATTCCTCAGCCCAAAGCCGTTGTGCACATCCCCCCCTTCTGTGAAGTGGCCATTGTGCACCCCCTCACCACTGCCTGAGTCGGTGGGCGACTCCGAGGCAGGGGCACTCAGGCCCAGCATCTCAAGCATCCAGACCACAGCGCTGTGGCAGCAATAATGCAGAAGGGGCAACAGCAGGTCAGTACCTGACAATGATGCGAGACACTGTGGAGGCGACTGTTCACAACAAGCCAGCTTGCCTGTGTTGCCTACAGACAACCTGGATGTCACTCATCGCTTCCGCTCACTTCCGCTACAGAAACTGCCAAACTGACAGGTGAGCTGGGGTGACTGGAGGAAGCAGGAACCCCACATTGGCCGACAGCATAACATGCTATGATCCAGGCATCATATTGCTTGTAACTGACGCAAGGGGATATCCCACATTGGTTGACAGCAAAACATGCTATCATGCAGGCACCAATATGTATGTGGTTTTGGCGCGCAGCTCTGAACAGTCAGCACTACGGCAGCACCGCCAGGCCCAGCATTCCACCGGCTGGCAATGAGGGTTACGGTTAGGGTAGGTTCAACTATGACATGCAGGTACACGATGCAGGCCAACAGTTTGTTTGCGATGATGTGGGCCAGTGAGGGTTAGGGTTAGGTTAGGTTAGGGTTAGGGTTAAGGTTAACCCTAACCCTAACCCTAAGTCCGAGCTTCTGAGTACTACCATTACATGAGGCAACACAAGGTGTTGGGCTCAGAGGCAAGGTTGAGGTTCTTGATTGCAAAAATTTAGTGACTTTCTTAGGGGCAGTGAGCTGTGCTGCATACTCCTAATTGAGAAGGGCAACGTACTGGCACGTCTATTTACTTACCAGCCTTTGTTCCAGTGCACATCTGGTTGCAGTTCAAACACCTCTTTGCCGTGTCGCAAGCGAATGCCCTTGTGAGATGCCTGCAGCGCAGTATGGACATGAATGCAAGGTACAAGGATACAAAGTCAGGTTTGTTGTTGTGCCATTATTGCTTGGAGGGTCAATAATTGCCAGATGTGCAAATCGTATTGTAAGAAGTAAAAAACCAAAGAAAGTACAACTGCGTTGTGAAAGCGAGGAGAAGCACAAGAGCGCATGCAAAGAGCCCTCCCCTAGCCCTAGGGCTTGTGCTTAAACCAGGAGGTCAACAGGAATGTGATTGTGCAGCATCACAACGAGCCCTGACTCTGATCCTAAGGCAAAAATGGCCAAGGGTAGCACATGCAGCCTGTGCAACGTGTGTACAACAAGGAAACCTGCCAGCACACCAATCCCTAAGTAGAGCTGTTGCCAGCAGCGCACTGTATCGGTTCCCCCTGACCATAACCCTACCCCTAGTAAACAGCTGTAGGCAATTCCTGGAAAGTCAGCTAGTGGCAATGTTCTGAGTGCAGAGTACCACTTATAGGGGACTGCGCGTGGGGGATAGCTTGCTGCCTTGCTTGGCTTGCATGGTAGGATTAAGCCCTCAGGTTTAGGGTTACCCTGAGAAAAGTCAACCACCACACAGTGGCTACTGATAATCGCCACTCTTTCTCGCATGGTGGCAGTGACGCGAAACAAATGGTCAACGTCATTAATTCGGCGAGTGCTCTAAATGGTGTTAATAGCTCTAATCGGAAGTATTAAGCGGAACAAACAGTGTCACTTCACAGTGCTTGGGCGCACAATGTGTGATTGAACCAAATGCAGGGCTCCTATGAACGGGGGCAGCCCTGACACTATGGTGCTGAATGTAACCTAACCCTAACCCTAACCCTAACCTTAACCCTAACCCTGACCACTTACCCCTGACCCTAAGCGCGATGTGTCCATCCTGACATAAAGTGCCCTTGCAGACACCAGGAACAGCCACGTGAACCAAGCACAAAACTTACCTACTTTACCACAGACAACAAATGCGAACATCGTGTCAGTTACTTGCTTGCAAAGCTGCGAAATGATGGGCATCCCTACACATGAGTAGAGCAAGTGTTGAGCAGGAATTTACATGAAAGCATTGTGCCCAGCAAAACTGCAGTAGGGTAGCACAGCCCTAACCCTCATTGCTCTCAGTTCCACTGACCTGCACTTGTCCCACGATCTCCCTGACGCGCGGTACCTCGCGCCGAGGGCAGTTTCTGTAGTGCACTGAAATGGAGTACGTGTTGTCCTCCACCTCTGCGCCGGGTACGGAGCCCACCGCCTGCACATCAACAATGACGACGTGACAGCATTGTGAGCTTCTGAGTGGCTGCGCTTACAAATGGAAATGCCATGATGTGTTCAGCAGCTACAGCGGCTCAGATGCCTCTGTACCATGCATTTCATGCAGATCCACTGGCTGAGCGCTGACGCTGACAGGACCTCAACCTAACTCCAACCCTGACCCCAGCCCTGCACCTAACCCTTACGCTAAGTCAAGCAGGGTTAGGGTTAGGGTTAGAGCGGTGGTGGCGGTCCACGCGGCGGAGGCCTGCGCACCGACGCTGCTGCTGCGCGGCACATACCTTGACCCTGACCCTAACCTAACCCTAGCCCAAAGGCGCGCTGCCGCCGCCGCCGCCACCCCAGCGTGCCGGCACGGCCTGCAGCCCTGCGCCGCCGCTGTGGTTCACCCACACCTCGGCGCCACAGGCGTAGACCTCGCACAACGCCTGGATGAGGACGTCATCGCCTGAGGTGCCAGGCTCGCACTGCATTGAGTGACCTACCTCCCAGACCAGCTAATCTCCACTAGGGCTCACCGCCTCCCAAACCAGCCGTGCCAGGGCTAACTGATGAGAGCACGCACGTGAGCTTGATCACTCTCTGGCACTTCTTTGCACTTCAAAAGCGTACAAACATAGTGTAGCCATGCAGCAATGTGGAGAGCCTGCGAGCTCACTTCTCACTTCATGCAAACCACCTTCTGATGACCAACTTCCAAGTCGAAACCAAGCCTCTGGTTGATCAAAATCTGAGATCGCTTGGCTCCATAACGGTCGCTGTAACCCCCAACGACCCTACAGTATTAAACACACCGCATCACAGCGAGCCTTGGCCGAACTGTGTGCGTAATTAATACAACATAGAGGCATACACGATGCAACAAGCAAATGTGCCCACCTCTTCAAGCTCCTGTCGTATCTGCTGCATGGCGGGCAGAAACTCTCCCGCCACCTGGTAGCGCACCCCCTCAGGCCCCCCTCCCGCAAACCCGTTGCTGCTCCTGCCCCCCTGTGCACACCCATTCTCTGCCACACCATTCCCCTGCTGCTGCTCCTTCTCCTGCTGGTTCTGGTCTTGCCGCGCCTCAGCCTGTGCCGGCGCATCATCATCCCTGCCCACGTTGCGCGGCGGAGTTACAGCTACACGGCCGCTCTTTGATGGTGGCTCCGGTGCCAGAATGTCGTAGCCATGGCTGCCAGCATATATGATGCCCGGCACATCGACAAAGTTGCGTATCTTGGCCAGGCTGCGGCCCGTGACGATGCCCGTCACAAAGTGGCTCGGCAGCGCCCGCAGGGTGTCGCGCACCTGTCATGGGCAGCATGGCATTCAGATCAGCTCTTGCACACGAAGTTAGTTGCTGAGCATTTTGCTACCTGCTATATCAGGGGTCATAAGTGGATGTTGCTCCAGTATAGGGCAGCTCAAGATGAGCAGCAAGCGAAAAAGCTCAGTTTTGCTAGAGTGTTAGCAATTACACCTCCTTCAAAGTGAATAATGCATAAGAATTGGGAATTGCGGGTACTGCACTGTTTTGAAATTTCACCAGTAGCGAGTGCGGTCGAGGTCGATCACAGCTGGGCCATAGGAAAAACCCAACTCATGGGCAGTATATCGAATCAAGCGCAGTGGCCCATAATTCCACCACACCGGCAAATTTGAAGCACAAGTCTCCGTCATCTCTAGGGCCACGAGCTTTGCGCGTCAGCCGGTGATGGGAGGCTCGGAGTAAATGCATCGCAAGATCGGGAACGAATGCATCGCTGCACGGTAGCGAGGCATGCAACTCGACGCCCATATTCACTCCAAATAGCCACTTGCATCTTCTGTGAGGATCGCCTTGCTGGGGTCATTGACAATTGGAGTCAGCGTGCCATCGTAGTCGAGCAGCAGAACCAGCCGCCTGGACTTGAGCAGCGACTCCAGCACGTGAAAGTTGTCCAGCAGGTTGGTACTGCCCACGCTGAGGCACCTCTCCCGTTTCGGCCGTCCCTGGCGTGCCTGAGGCACCTCGATTTTGATTCCCAAGTCCTGCTCCTGGTGGTGAAATCGCTGGTGCTGCTGCAAGGGCGCCATCGATGCCACAGGGTTCGCCGGCGGCGTCGCAGAGGCCAAGTGCCGGCCTGTGGTCATTCCGCCTGCTCCCTCACGCCCACACACACCGAGAGTAGCTTCGTGACACCCGAGTTTCGCAGGCGCGCGCACGCGGCACTGCTCACTGATTTCCTTCGATGAAACCGAAAAAAAGAAGTGAAGTTCACATCCTCCTTATGTGTGAGCGGGTTATGGCGTCTGCATACGATGCGCGAGCAGCAGGCTATGATCCCACGGCGTGGGCCAGGGAGAGGCAGGAGCGCATCCACAAGGCGGCTCAGGTATGAGCTCTTGCTTTTAGCCTGCTTCAACTGTTGTGCCATTCAACCGCGGCAGCTTTAATCACCATCATATGGATAGATTACCCATTATCCCATTGCAGACAGAGATGATCTCTCATATTCACTCGCTGTCCTAAACTGGGCAGCTAGCTTGATAACACATATCTTCGCAACCTTCGCTTATGTGCCCACATTTTTTTTTTTTTCCTCGGCCTCGGCGACGTCTCCACACCTGGCTTGTTGATACTTGCCAGGCTCTACGAGTTTTGACTTCGCTGCACGAGCCTAGCTTATTATGAACACGCAAATTATCTGACGATCAGCATCATGCGTTCTTGAAGTGCAGCTACGGGAAGAGAGGAAGTTGGGAAGCGCAGCTCTGACTGATGAGTTCACATTCAAGCCGAAGCTCATGAGCAGGCAGGCGCAGCAGGCATCCGCAGCAGCGAAACTGGCACACGGATCCAGTGTTCCTCTCAGGCGAGGCAGCTACAATCTCGATGTTACTTCCGACGCCATGCGAGGCGCTTACGCCATGGGCCAGCAGCACAGCTACTCCTCATCGAAACCACCACAATCAGCAGCAGATGGAGGGGACTCTTTGGATGATCTAGCGCGCACAGCGGGTCAGGAAATTGCTTCAGGGGCTCCCATGCGCGGCAGCGCAAATGTCAGCATGCAGCAGCCTCTGCCGCGAGCTGCCGGCGGGCACAGCAAAACTGCCAACGGTGGCGGCGCTGAGGCGGGAGCGAGTTATGGTGCCATGCACGCTGGCAGGAAGTGAGTGAAGTCAACCCACAGCTCGTGCACCGAGTCTGCTGTCCTTCAAATATACCTTGCTTTGCAGCAAAGGTGTGACATGATGACATTGTGCACAATTGATCTTCTGAGGCGTAAGCAGCAGCGACCGTCTGTCCCGAGAGTCCTTGCATGCGCCACTGTGCAGCAGCATATGCTCCCAGTTTCATGTGCAGTTACCCCAAATACACAAATGGTCATGCTGTTGAGCTCGCTCGTGTGAAATGCAGGGGCGGCCATGCAGAGCAGCGGCCAAGGCAGCCCGAATCGGATTTACATGATCCACAGCCCTATGGCCGTCGGATGAGCAATACCAGCACATCCAGCTCTGGCCACAACACCAAGCAGAGGCCGCGGCCCAGCTGGAACAACGACTTTGTTGACAGCAACGCGCTCGCACCGGAGGCGGACAGCAGCGGCAGGCGGCATGGAACTGACACGGTCATCGGCAGGTACGTATGTGCATACTTTGAAGTATACCCATGTATGGCATGTCTGCCAACAACTTCAACTCCAGCGCCCCTTGGCAGTCGTTGCTTGTGCAGTGCTTAGCAGATAAACACACGCGCACATATTGCGCATGGACATCAGCACGCCCTGGTGTGCAGTGAGGCACCGCAACTCTTGTGTCATGAATGCGTGTGGCCTAGCACTCGCATGCTTGGCTTGGCATAAGCGGCACAGACTTATCAGCTGCGCCTCTGGTCCCCACTTTATGTATTTCTCATCTCAATCACCTGAATAACCTGGTTCAGACGGCGAGACAGCGGCGGCACCAGCTCTCGGCATGCAGCGGGAGCATCCGGCGATGGCGGCGCAAACTTGGCGGGCGGCGATGCTGAGCCGTGGCGACACAGGCACACCACCACGCCAAAGCTGCCATGGGACGACGGCCCTGCGCCCCCTGCCCCTGCCGCAGACGCCGACGCGCGCAGCGGTAGCGCAGAGAACGGGTACCACAGGGCGGACGCGCGCAGGGCGCACACGTGCGCCGCCAACAGCGCTCAGGAGTGGGGGGACGGCGCGGCGGCGGGGTGGGAGGGGGGGGGAGCGATGCTGGGCACTCACAGCGGCGGCGGCGGCAGTGGCGGCGGTGGGGGTGGGTCGAGGCCGGAGCTGCTGATGCTGCTGAAGCAGAAGATGAACAGCAGGAAGGGGCCGCGCAAGCTCTCTGGGAGTTTGCCCAGCAGGAGCAAGAGCGCCACGCTGCCGGCGCGCACGAGCTTTGCGGACATGGTGAGCACAAATGCTTATGATGTCTATTTTCATACCTGCATACACTGCCTGTGAGAATGAAGTAGCTTCCTCACAGTACTCCTGGGCTGGCGCGTCGCATAGTCTCGGATGGAGCTTATAAATAGTGTTATCAAAAGAGCAAATGGTGAAGCAGTGCTCACACAGAGGCAATCACTTGCTCCAAAGTGCAGCTTGTCTCCGCATGCGGTAGTGGTCGTTAGCGTTTGGTTAGTCTGCAGTGTTTCAGTTGTCGGCGTGGAGTCACCGGCACGTGAATGCAGGATGCATCAGAGCGATGCGCTGAGTCAACCTCTGCATGTGTACTCTCACTGGGAACGCTGAGATGGCATGCGCACGGTTTATGCAGAGTTGTTTCCAGTTCTGCAGTCAGCAGAGACTAACACGAACCCTCACCCTAGGCTTGGATCAGGTTAACTCTAGCCCTAACTTTCGCAGACAGGACGGGCGGCCTAATCTCAGTTCAGTACATTGTATACAATGCACTGCAGTGTACTGACTGCTGGTGGTTTCAAGCGAGCATTCAGTGTGATAGCCACAACCAACAGCAAATGATGCTGCATGACATGTGCATGCAGTCACATGGCTCGTCATGAGCAACATGTACTCACTATACCTGAGGCTGGGTAATCTCACTTGGCCCATACGCAGCGATGTCGGTGCTGTCCATTGGCAGCAGCAACCTCTCATCACAATGCTTTGGTCGGTCTACAGTTCAATTGCGCATGGACTACCATACTCGATGCTTTGAAAAAGGATCGACCTCAACATGTATATTTCAAGCATAGTGGTTTCACTGCAAACGCTGACGTGATAAGCGTAAAGTGCAATGTCATTGCACCGCGCTATAAGCAAGACCATCATTTTAAGTGTAGAGGTTATGCGCCCAGCGGCAAGGCTTACTAGCCAAGCAGCAGCACTCAGCTCTGTGAACTCACCTCTGCTATTCATCATTCCAGCTGACCACTCACAAATGTCACGCAGGGTGCATGTCATCGCAGTTTTGTCATGTAGTGACATCTCATCTCTTGGTGTTTCCTCCACTCCGTTTGCTGCAGCCTGGCTCAGGCGCGTCCAAAGCTCCATGGGAGCACTTAACAACAGACGCATCTGAGCAACCTGCTTCATCATCGACGTCAACATATACACCAGACTGGGCTACTGCCGACGGCGCGCGAGAGCAAAGGCGCAGCATGCCCAACACTAACATAGGCACTAATGGCAGCAGTAATGGCCATTACCAAGACCAGCGGCAGCAGTCGCATGGCAGCGCGAAAGCGCCATCGGGTCAGCAGCAGCAGCGGCAGCAGCGGCAGCGGCAGCAGCAACAACACGTAGCAGACGGTTATGGACGCAGCAGTGATAGACTGGGTTTAGCCAGCGGTTATGATGCCAGGATGCCTCATGACGCACCACAAGGTACAGGTGAGCATAGCTTTTTGCACCATTACATTGTGTTATCAAGCGCATTGTGGTGAATTACCATCAACGTTGCATTTATGTTTGCCTGCAGAACGTTTGCCTGGAGAAAATACCAGGTTCAGTGCCTACCCTGACCCCCTAAACCTAACCCTAACCCTAGGCAAGAGTTCACCGATCACCGTAACCTGTGTTTTGACCATTGTTGTCAGGTAGGTAACACAGTACAAGTCATAATGATGTGTACTGGGATGCTCCGCAAGCGCAATTGTGAATTGAAGCAGGCACAATATTAACATACTTCGAAGTAGATGTGTCAGGCGCTTCATCTCAAGAGAACATATTTGTGGACAATGTTGTTTGCCACACTTGTTAAAATATGCTGCTGAGTGGAATGTCCGCAGGCATTGTGGCAAAGGGAATGTGGTACAGGCAGTGCTTATGCAAATGAAGCTGTGTTTAACACCGGCTCACTGTCTGCTGTGAGGCATCGCCACTGCTGCCAAAGCAGCAACACTGCAGACTTCATCATTGTGAGATATTGCATGCTGCTTAACAAGTCATGCTTCACAACACATCACAATGCACTGCTGCGGTTGCCACCAGACGCATCGATGACCACATTGTTGCCATCTCATCTCAGGCTCCACACGGCAGAGCAGCGTACAAGACAGAAGTACAAGCAGGGGTGGCAGCAGAGGCGGCAGTCGAGGCAGTGCTGGAGCTACCCCGTACAGCAACGACGGTGCCATTACCGCTCCTTTTGGGGGGGCAGAGGGACAGCCGCAGGAGTACGCAGACGTGCAGCTGCAGCAGTGCCCAGACTGTGGGCGCAGGTTCAATGAGAAGGCCTTTGGCAAGCACGTCAGCGTGTGCCGCCAGGTGTTTCTGCAGAAGCGCAAGGCGTTTGACGCTGCGAAGGTACGCTCTTGTGAGCTGACTGGGTGCTCGGCTCTAGCACTTACCCTAACCCTTACTCTAACCCATATCATAATCCTAACCCTTTAGCATTCATGCCTGATGCCATGCACACTGTGTCAGCAGGTGTTTGGCATGTCATGAGCCTCGTCATGTTCTGCATAGGGCATGGGCTCATGTCAAGCGTGTGCCATGCAGGCCCCAAATTGAGACTTCTCGTGTGTGCACCAAAGTTCGTGTCTTCTTTACAGTTCAAGAGTACACAAGCACATCAGTTGTCGCATCATCTGACCACTTCAATGCTCTCGTGCAAACCTCTCTCACCCCATCTCTGCCCCTTCACTAGAAAGCATTGTGAAACCACAAAGGCTGGTAACGCACATCAATGCAGATAGCTGTGCCATATACACACAGAAGTGTGGTGTGTACTTGCAGCTGGCACGAGACATGCACCCAAATTAGTTGCTGCCCATGCGCCTGTCATGTCCGACGGTATGCCAATTGAACTATCACATGCCTTTCCTCATCCCACAGCTTTCCTCATTTCTCACCTTGCATCGCCGTGCACGTCACACGCGCACCCAACGCCGAGCAGATGCGCGTGGCGGGCACAGAAATGGCGGAGTTCACAGCCAAAACCCCCAGCGGCCGCGGCAGCGCGGCAGCTGCAGCACGCAGGGCAGCGTCCGCCGCCTCCGCGCGTGGCGGCGCCACCGGCGACGACCAGCCAGTTGCTGGCAACGGCGGCGCCAAAAGCGCCAAGTGGCGGCAACAGTCGGCGGCGTTCCGCGAGGCCATCCGCAGCGCGCGCATGGTCACGCAGGCGCAGGCCAAGGGCATACCGCTCGCGCGCCTGCCGGCGGCGGCGGCGGCGGCGCCGGACCCGTCGCTGGTGCCGTGCCCGCACTGCGCGCGCCGCTTCAATGAGGCCGCCGCGGAGCGGCACATACCGAGGTGCAGCAGCATCCGCGCGCAGCCGTCGCGGCTGGCCAAGGGGTCGGGCAGGGGGCTGGGCGTTGCGTCGCGGAAGCCCTCGGGTCCCGGGCGAAGGTTGTGAGGATTGCGTAAGAGAGGGTGGGTTTTTGGTGGGGCATTGTTGCCCTCCATTCAGTGATCAAGCACAGAGCTTGCTTGGCCGGCGTTGTTGCCCTGCATTCAGTGATCAAGCACAGAGCTCGCTTGGCCGACTGTACAGCGCAGATGAGTCTATGCAAGTGTCCACAAGAGGCCCATGTCTCCTCAAGACGTGGTCGCCTGCAAGCTGCACGCAGCTTGATGGCAGGCTCGCTGCTGCCGCTTCATAAAACCCATGCTGCTGGCTATATGCAGAAGAAGCCTATGGGATGCTGCTGTTTTGTGAATTCAATGCAAAGGGCTTTGCGCACACAAATGGTCCAATGACCAATGTCAAGATATGCAATGGTGTAAAGTGTCAAGAGGCTGCTCTGGCGCTATTCGACGGGGTGACGCTGGCTTGAATTCTTAACAGGGTGTCTAGTGGTGCAGCCATGAGATCTCTTTCTTGCTGATCACAGCTGCAGCAGCAAGCGTTTGTACGAGGTTCTCAAGCAGTTGTCTCTCAAGCTGCTTCACCGCATGCAGTGCTGAAGTCTAGTACGTTCAACTTCAACCTACGCTCACCTCAAAAACTAATATGCGCACTGTGATGGCGTTGGATGAAACATCACAAATCTTACAGCGTGACCCACTTTTCGGAGGGCAAACCAGTGAAAACGCCGATGGAGTAGAGGAGTTCAAGTTGGCCACTTCAAATACAACTTCAAGGAGAAAACTTCAAATACAACTTGAAGTGGGAGGAGAGTTGGGCATCGAGCGCGACTTTGGAGGTGATCATCAAGCAGCAAAGCTACATTTTCAGCAGCATCGACGATAGCAGCAGCAGCGACGTACAATGACTAAGCCCCCTTCGCGACAGGTAGTTGTCGTGCAGGCGCCAACAACCTATTCCGCAGCCCAGGCGAACCCAAAGAGGCCTTCAAAGCCTGCGGCTTCTCATTCAGAACCATCTGCAGCAGCAGAAGGCAAGGCACGCTCCAAGAAAAGGGGTAGAGCAGGGGAGACCTCTGAGTTCAGAGCTGCCTGGGTGAGCGTGAACGACCTTGGGACCGCCCAGTTCACTGGCAAGCAGAAAAAGGAGCACGAGGCAGCCAAGATAGTGGCGCTGGGGGGCCAGGCGCCCAAGGCACAGAAAATGCCCTACAAGATACTCATGGGGATGAGGAATAAGGCCAAGGAGAGGGAGGCAAAGCGGCTGCAGGCGGAGAAGGAATCAGGCGTAATTTCAGGTGTGAGCGCCAGTACGAACAACGCAAAGCGACGAAAACGGAACTTTGATTCAGCAAGGGGAGGAGGTGCAACGGCATCTAAGCGTGTGGACTTTGGCCCCGCGCCTGGAGGCGGCAGCAAGAATGGCGTCATGAGGGTGCGGGTGGAAAGCGGAGGTAGCAATGCTCAGCAACGAAGAAAGCGGTAGTTGGCACAAAGTAATATTTCATTGATGATGTTGACATTCTACCCTCAGGAGATTATCACCGTTTCACTGCTGTTGCTGACGGGCATGTGTGGTGCTCAGATTGTCAGCGCATTGGCTCAGGTTCTTCACGGCAGGTAATCGTGTACGTGTAGCTCGGATGTGCTGTGCAAATGCGGTGCTATAACTGCCGCACAGTATTACTCTCACACTTGATCAGCTGCAGCCGCGACAGCCACAGCGACATTGGGTGCACTTTGGTACAGCTGGATGGAGTACAATAGGCAGCTTTACATAGTACCTACCACAATGCCTGACAGAGTGTGTTCGGCTCCCATCCATGTGCTCGAATTGGTGACCACTGGCAATCGAGCAATTGTACTGGTAGACCGTCCAGTACTTGATTGATGCCTGCAGCTCACGCGAAGTACACATTGAATTTGAGCCGCACCAAAGCTGAAGCACAACGCTGCTTGCAGCAACTGCACTGCACTCAAAGCAAGTGGCTGCCCACAGCAATTGTTACCCGCACCGCAATCAGCCTCGTTCAATCTCTTCACAACACCAGCAACCACACTCATGAAGTAGCCAGTGGTAGATGCTTTGCTAATGACATGATATATGCATGATAGTGTTGAAGTGCCGTTCATCCAGAGTGCTGGTACATGCGACTACGGTCACCAATATCCCAACAAGGCTAGTGTTGCGCCTGGGGGTTGCTGCCCCCCATGTCGCTGTGTTTGTGTGCATCATCAGAAGAGGCATGTGCGGGAGTCTGTAACATCGGGTGTCGTTTGTCTCTGACAATGCCCCTTGACTTGCTCTCTAGCCTACGCCTGCGCCACCTGTGCCATGCATGAATTTGGCTCAAGTATGTTATGAGCGCACTCATTTCACAGCGACATCGGTTGGCATGCAAGGCATGCAAGGCAGCCTTCGGTTGACATGGCACGCAATGCTGCTGCTTGACCTTGAATACCTACACTAGCATCACATGTGTAATAGGAGGCAAGTGCAGTTGGCAATGTGATGTCAGGTGTTTGCAGGTGCCATCGTTGACATAGCAATCTCAGGCACCAAGGCATCCCATGCTGTAGCCATGTGCATGAGCATCTCTGACACTGGCACCAAGGGCATTGAGTCTGTTGAAGCAAATCATGTCTGTTGTTGCTGGGCTATGCAAGTCGAAGCAGGCAACGAGACGCAAGTGATCTGGCATGCATTTCGAAGGTGTCATGTTGCAGGCACATGTGCTTTTGCAGGTGCCTGATGCACACCGAGTACGGGCCTTCATAGTACAGCAAGAAAGTGCACTAACACCTTGGTAGTGCGCCTTGTCTTTCACTCTATGACTTGTACATAACATGTGCGCATCAGGCGCAGAGCAGTCCACTCATACTGACATCCCATGGAAGCCTCATCTATGGTACTCGAATGCGTATATACATGCGTGGGCCCTGCTACCAGAAAGCCTGCACCAGCAGCATGCCGATCTTGCGCGGCAGCAACGGCTCAAACACGTTGACCATCAGCTTGTTCATCCAGCCCGTGACAATGAGGCTGTCCCCTCTAAGCATGCCTTCCACCCCCTGCCTTGCCACCTCCTCCGGAGTCATGCACAGCCGCGGGTGCTTGAAAACGCGCGCCCCCGCCGCATTTGACCTAGCCTGAAACGCTGTATATGTCGCTCCCGGCATGAGGCACGTCACACCCACGCCGTGGGGCTCAAGTTCAACTGACAGTGCTTGCGCCAGGCTCGTGAGGTAGCTCTTGGTGGCTGCGTAAACTGCGACCTTGGGGTTGGGCATCGCTGCGGTGATGCTGGACACTATCATGATTCGCCCGCTTGCCTTGCGCTCCTTCATGTCGCGCGCAAAGAGCTGTGTCAACCGCGTCGTTGCTGTCGCGAGGGCAGACGAAGATGCAGATTTGGTGATGCCAGAAGCACAGGTCAGCACTTCCATTTGCGTGAGCGTTGCTGAATGGTCAAGTATCTGGCCACAACAATGAGATGCTGCATGGCATGTGTGCGTTCGCTGCTGAACCTGATTATAATCCAAACTCTAAGGCTCACATTGGATGGGTGTTTCATAGGGTTAGGGTTAGGCTAAGCCGACCGCGTGCAGATTGCTGACATGCGTCGTGTTGTATCATCAGGGCACATGAACATGCTGGTGTATCGCAAAACTCGGCTGCCCCCAGGCTGTGCTGCTGCACGTTTCGTGCGAATTAAAACTCGGCGGCCTCCAGGCTGTGCTGCTGCACGTTTCGTGCGAATGCTATGGTCATGGCGGTGGCTTCATGAAGTGCAAATGTCTTTTTAAAGTGTATACAGTGACATGGACGCATCTGGACTCTGAGTTCTGCACACTCGTGTGTGCATGCTGGCAATCGCATTGACAGCTTTTCGTGTACACCTCACTTTTGTCACTTGCTATGAATGAGAGGAGGCTGAATGAACAGCACCAACGGCGTTTGTGAGTCAAAAGCGCCTGAGCTCGGTACTTAGGGTTATGTAGTCGGGCTACACAGTATCTCACCATCCTAACCAATCCAAACAGTGCCATTCTAATGCAACAGAAGTTGCAGACAGCACCTGCACCATAGCAGTACGCTTATGGCCACCTGCTGCTGCACTGAAGTCACTGAAATGCTTACCGGAAGCACCAACCTGCATGCTGCTGAGCACTGACGACACGCTGCACTTGTGACAGCGTCTCCTTGCCAAACACATGCAGTTGCCCTTCCACACACCGCAACACGATCGAACCGTCCAGTCCTGTGCGGCATACGCGTCAGCATTTGGCGACATCAGCCGCCGTTGCTCACCTACGCAGTTGATCATGAGCATGTCCTGCAGCCGCTCCTCCGGCAGATCCGCGAACTCGCAGTCCCAGGCCACCCCCGCGCTGTTCACCAGAATCTCCGGCTGCGTCCCCTCCGCGCACAGCGCGCGCACCTGCTCATACACCGCGTCGGGCGTCGCATCTACGGCGAGATCCGCCTCAACGACGTGCGCCTGCAGGCGCCGCCCCGCGGCGCGCGCCTCGCGCTTGAGCGCGCGCGCGTGCTCCCTCAGCGCGTCGCGGTTGCGGCCTATCAGCACCACGTTCCAGCCCTGCCGTGCGAGGTCCGCGGCGATGGCCCTGCCGATGCCGCTGGATGCGCCCGTGACGACTGCGTACGGCGCGCCCTCCGCTGCGGCGCTTGCGTCCTGTGGCTGCGCGTCGCTGGCATCCTGCTGCTGCTGCTGCTGCTGCCGCGTGACTGGCGGCACCAGCGGCGCGACGCGATTGCGCAGCGCGTGCACGCCTAGGCTGGACATGAACAGGACGAAGAAGGAGCGCGTCGCCAGCTGAAGCCCTTTGGCCAGCCAGAAGGGGCTGAGAAACTGGGCGGCGCTCGCGGCCACGTACATTGGCAAGACGTGCGTTTTGGCTGTGTTGAGCACGTATAGTCCCATTGTGCCGTACACCCCGCTCCTGCGCCAGAGCCCTACCCATAGCCTGTAGGCCAGCGCCAGCAGCGGCGACTTGCGCAACCTCGGCGGCAGCTCGATTGGAAAGCCGTCGAGTGCACTTACTGTGCTGTTGTTAGCTCGCAAAAGCCCATCGTCCGTGTCATCAAAGCCATCACTACCATCATCACCGTCGCCGCGCCCGCGAAAGCCATCATTAGGTATGTCTCCATCATTGCCATCGCTGCCGCCATCACCAGATCCTAGCGGTTTGATGCCTGCGCAGCCGTCAAAGCGCATCACCGCAGGCACAGAAGCGTGTGAGTGCACTGCAAAAGGAGCTTCGAGCAGCACCAGCGCAAAGCTGAGGGTTCGCAAGCATGTCAGTTGATCGAGCATGATCTTGGCCATGTTGCCCCACTTACCGCTGGCGAATGTGGCGAACAGTGGCTTGAAGTTGTTGTCTTGCTTGTCAGCAGATGGAAGCAGCTTTCCAAAATCCTGTACATTGACGCCTGTCTCAGCTAACGTGCTCAGCGTCATGGTGCAAAAGCCCAGTGGCAGTTGATGACGTGACCTTGAGGTCGACCTCAGGCGCAGCTGGCAGCTCGACTGTAACAGCAGTGCCTGCGTTGTTGTAGCCAGAACGAGTGCCAGGATGCCGCAGCAGGCTGCCAGCCTCATCACGTTCAACTCAAGTTTCTCTCATCCAACTTCAATTAAGAACTCCAACATGGACTTGAATTTGAAACTTCCGACGGCAGTGCCCCAATTGGTGAAAAGGAAGGACACCCTCTGAAAGAGCCCGCAGCTGCCGAGGGCACAGTGTGCTGGGCGCTGGGCGCGACATCGTCAAGCGCTCGACAGCCGCTCGCTGCTGCAGCCGTTTGCCGCCCTTGGAGGCGTTCGCTTCACCAAGAGGAGGGAGAACACGATGGCAGAGCAACAGCAGAAGTCACTTGAGCAACAGCAGAAACTTGTCCTCTGTGCCAATCATTGCGGCTTCTTCGGGTAAGGTTCCCACTGGCTGCACCTGACAGCGACCCTAGCCGTCATGTCGTGCCGATACACTTTGTGGTGCTAGTACAGCCGAGGGCTTGAGACACGCCACACGGAGGCACTTGTTCGGCCCGCTTATGGCTCGTTGTTGAGCGTTTTGTTGTGGCATGGTGGTACAGCGCAAACAACTGACAGCAGCGGAACTGAATGCTTAATCGTGCCTGGCGAGCAGTCGAGCACTGAGATCGACTTTGTGAAGCCTTCAGGAAGGACACAATGTGCCAAGTGGTTATGGTGTTACCTGCACACAAGTACGCTTCCACAACCCTGGACGTGCGCTACTCAGGCATTCCTTTTCAAAGCTGGCATTAAGCCCTGCTCGAGCATTGCTACCACTACTGACCAAAGAGAGTCCCAGCAACGAGTCACCACACACTGCTCGAACAATAACAGTAACGCATATACCCTCTGACCACTGTTTGCCTGTGGAATGTTTTTGCAGGTCTGCCACAACCAATAACCTCTGCTCCAAGTGCTTCAAGGAAAGCCTTGGCAAGGGTGCTGCAACGGTCACACCGTCAGACAGGAAACTCAGCGCCGGTAGCAGCGGTGGCGAACACATGAGCCCAATGGATGTGCAGCCTGTACAACCTGAACCGCATGCACCATCGCAGCCGCCACCCGATGTCGCCGATGCTGCCGCCGGCGCAGCGCCCGCCCTTGCCGCAGCAGCAGCGGCGGCGCCTGCAGAGGAGCAGACCGCGGCAGCGGCGGCGGCGGCAGCATTGGCCATGCTATCGGAGAGCGAGCACGAGGCACAACGGGCGGAAGCGGCACAAACCCTTGTGAGTATGGACACTTCCGCCACGCCGGTCAAGGGCGAGGCCTCAGGGGTTGATGAAGCTGGGGGTGCTGCGGCTGCGGAGGGCGGAGTGCTCTTGGAAGGGCCAGCTGCGCCAGCACCTGGAGCCTTGGAGGAGGGAGCGCAGGCATCACTAGCGGCGGCTGCGGCGGCGGAGGCGGAGGCGGAGGCAGCGCCGCCGGTGCAGAAATCGCGCACGCGGTGCTTCAAGTGTAACAAGAAGGTGGGGCTCACGGGGATTGAGTGCAGGTGTAAGCTGGTGTTTTGCGGTCTGCACCGCTACCCAGAGAGCCACGACTGCGGCTTCGACTTCAAAGCCAGCGACAGGCTTGCACTGGAGAAGGTGGTACTCGGAGGCGGCGCATTCTCCAAGGTCGACCGCCTCTGAAGGCCGTCACAGGCAGTAGCAGCAGCAGCAGCAGCGAAGGCTGCTGTGGCTGATCATTTCAGCAGTAGCAGCAGCAGCAGCAGCATCAGCAGCGCAGCATCAAGCGCACGTTGCCGGGGCACGGCGGGGGGAAAGGGGGGGGGGGCGGGGAGAGGGGCGATACGAGCACTGCAGTATTTTTTTGCATTTCTGCATGTGATGTATGGCGTGGCAATTTGAATGCTGCTAGCATCACGTTGTCTTCACAGCGTTGAGTGCAACAGAGGGGCGAGCAGTGTGGGGGAGGGGCGATACAGCAAAGGCGCGGACAGAGCATATCTTGCAACTCGCACAACTGCATGGAATTGCCAGCAGGTGTACAGAGCGTGTACAGAGCATATGCAGTTCATTGTACCACATACGCCTAGAGCAGCAATAGCTCCAGCCTACTCTATGAATATTGAGCAGCACAGAAGGGCATTCATGCGGTTCCTGGTTCTTGCGGCAGCGCCCAGTCCTGCTCTTCCTCGCATTGTCATGCTGTTCTGTTTTGTCACAATCGTCACCGGGGAGCTGTTCACAACATTTACTCTCAGAGTATAGCACACTATGTCTGGCAGGCACCGCGCGCACTCTCTTGTCCAAATTGCTAGGTTGGTAGTGACCAAACTGCTGCTTTCGTGCACCCTGAAAATCTATGTGATGCACATCTTGCAAGTTGGGGAAAGACCCTGAGTTGCGTGCCAGCATTGCCCCCACGCGTCTGCCAGGCACCGGGATCAGTATCGGGCCTGGCCAGCCATGCCAATGCTGAATGCGAACTTGACTTGGAGCATTGAAAGGCCCTCGAGAAGGGACCTCAATAGCAGAGACCGCCTGCGCCTACGCCACTCCGTAGCTTCTGCAACTCTCTGCAGAATAAGGGTTCGAAAAGCCCTCTTTTTGGATGTGCACTCATTGCAACATTCCTTCTCCGAAGAGAGACTCAAACGCAACCAGGCTTCCCCCTCTTCACACTACCACCAACACCCCACCAAACCCTACTTAGGGTTGCCCAGCCGTGAGACACACTTGTCCCGTCTTGGAAAAGATTTATGCAGGCCTGCGTCGCCTTTGACAGCGCCCAGACCTGAGGACTATGTTGACACGTCTGAATCACGCCTCTAGGCAAAGTGATCACTGGGCATCACGCACTGGTGCTAAGGGTATCAATGCTGTTGCTACGAAGAGTCCGACCCAACCCAACAAACCCCACCCAAACCCTGATTGGTCCCCCCCTATCATTCTGCACCAAAAAGCTACTGCCTCTACACGACCAGGCCCACTTTGAGGCCTCCCGTTTCTCTGCCAAAATGGTCCTAACCATGAACAGCTGTGTGCAGGCCTGGGCTGCTGGTACTGTAGCTGGGAACGTACGTTCACATCCGTTCACGCATGAACCCGTGTGCTCGAAGTGCACACAAGATGAAGGCGACATTGCCGGTATTGGCCGCTCTCGCTGCTCTGGAATGGGCCTCCGGTTTTTATGAGGTTCCGCTCAGGCCCAGCCCCAGCGCGCTCGGTCACAGACGCGCTGGCCGCACTGCAAAGCAATTTCCTTCATCGCGAGGTACTTTTATTCTCCATACCATACATTGCATCGCCAGAGCCTGACGAGAAAGAGGCAGCTGCAGACACTTCCTGAAAGCTCTAGGTGATCAACAACAATTGTTGCATGCTGTCTTGGGCTGTTATGCAACGTATGAATTGACTAGCTGTTGCTGCTGTTGCTCCGGTGTCAAATGCAGGATGTGCTGTGCTGGTTTCTAGGCCTCAGCGCGCAGATGGCGGCAGCGACAACGGAGTTCGACGTGATTTCCATTCTGGCATGTCTGACACCGAAGATACGACTCCCACTGGCTCGGCAGACGCCGGCTCTAGTGGCAAGAACAGCAGCGGCGACGATGGCTTCGAGAAGAAGATTTCGAGGGTAGAAGATAGCATTAGCCGTTTGGAGAATGAAATTGTCAACGTCGCCATCAAAATCGAATACATTGAGAACGTCTACAACGGTGTCAAGGGCATAGCTGACGAGGACCTTGAGTATCGGGGCATGAAGGCGGGCGACCCAAAGCTACTCATACATCTCGACCGGCTTGACACAAGACTGGATCGGCTTCAGGAATTGCTGCTTCGGGAAAAACGGCTGGAGGAGTCCCTGCTTCAGGGAATTAAGGACTTGCGTGATCAAAAGCGCGCAACGGGGGGTGAGTCTCTGGTTGCATGAGAGCCTGCCTGTAGCTCAAAGTTTGTCAGCTCCTGGCACAGCAATCGCTTGTCTGGCAAATGGTTTTATTGGAGGCAGCATGTCACGCAGGTCCATGGCATTGTGCTTCATCTTCAGAAATAGGTCCAAAGTTATACGAGTATGTCGTCCACAATGCACGGCTTCAATCATCAGACCCATGCAGGTGCGGTCTGATGCCTTTGCGTTCAAGTATCCTACTAGGTACTGTAGTTGAGTTGACCTGGTGCTTTGAGTTAATGTGATCCGGCATCCAATCACGGGCATCTTGGTGTTGGTGCGTTGTACATTTAACGCAATGGAGTCGTGCTGCTTTCACGTGAGCTCAGCATCTGTTCCCTACCTCTCGTACTTCCTCAATGTGTCATGCCCAATAAGCAATGTAGCGGCGGAGGTATGGCTGGGATTGTAGACATGTGTACGGAGCACCAGCATGCAGCTTTCTAGAGATAACATCAGTGATTGAAATCATGCTTTCACTTGGCCTCTTTACCACAAGCTTGCGTTGCACAACAGCAGACTTGCACGCACTATCATTCAAGTTGCCTGCAATTGAGTTTACAAGCAGCAGCAATTTTGCCTTAAACCTATAACAGCTGTACTTTTCATGTCATCATGACACTGATGCCTGCTACGGCTGCAAATCGTCTCATCGCAGCACAAGCATGGCAAACGGGGCTCGACACGGATCATGGCCTTGGACGGATCATTCAAAAGTCATGGATCAAATCACTGATTTTGATTTGATTCACAACCTCCAACCTCCTGAAGATTTGATTTATGAATGATTCTGGGCTGTGTGCACTGATTTGATTTGATCCGTGAGTTTTCGAAACACCCGTGGACAGACGCCGATCAAATCTTAGCGGTGCAATCGCCAAAAACAAGCCCTTGGCGCCGTTGTCAGACTATAGAAGATGCCTTGCAGGTACTGCAGGCGATCACTGAACACATAGCCCGCCGTTTCCATCGCTTGTTGCATCACCATCGGTTGGGTGCCCTCCAATAATTCATTTTTTTTGCTTCATTAAATTCCTCTCCATTAATTAAATAATGATCATTCAATGACTCCCTGGAAGCTTCTTGGCAGCTCAACTTCAATCAGTTGACGTAGATGCTAGCTCCCTGATTTCTCAATGGAGCTCGGCAACTTGAAAGTAGTCTCTGTGACTATTCGCAAAGTATCACTCATGACCTGATTCAACGTAGAAACATGCTGTTGCTCAACAGTACCTGCCTGCTGCTGCAACCGTCAGAGAGAGCTGAATGCAATCATGCGTGAGTTTTTTTTCGCGCTATGTGGTGGACAGGTGAGGAGGGAATTTTCTACGTGTCGTTGATGCAGATCTGTATATTCCTCGTTGCCGCACACTACCCCCCAAAGCAGTGGTTGCTTGCTAAATTCAGGAGCCTGAAGAGGGGGGGGGGGGGGGGGGCACTTGCAAGTTGCTGTACACTGAGTCTGACACCCGGTCCAGCAAACAGTGGTGATCAGCATGTAACGTGCATGTGTTATACCAATCTGTGCTCTTTAGTTTAATGTTACAAGCCTCGAACGTCACAAGCCCCGCATGGCTGAGCTGCGATGCGTTTTGTCACAAAACAGATTTCATGCTGTCAATCATACACATTAACACATGAATTTGGATTATTAGTGACCGTTTACAGGCAGCTTGAAAGCGTGATGGCAGTTGTGCTGAGCAACTCTGGATATTTGGTAGTGACATGGCATGGTACATGCAAATGTGATTTCCATGGTGCTGTCAGCTGCTTGCTGCATCGGCAGTTATGTGCGCAGCCATGAACACGGCTCTCCACCATGACTTACGCACCAATGTTCTGCCTTAAATTTACTTTGCCCATTCTGCACAGGTCGGCCTTCTTACCATCTGCCTGGACTACTTGAATGATACGCTCAGAACCAAGCAGCGTAAACCTGAGGTTGTCAACAGCCATGCCAGGTAACGTTTGTCATCAGAAGTTGGTCTGGGAGCTGAGTTTGAAGTGCCATTAAGCAGCCCTTGCGTTTATTTGTGGTTTGCCCCACACCAACCCAAGTACGCCATTCTATCACTTGCTGGGGCCACTATTCAACATGTTTGAGCCAGTGATCACGTGTGCCGGTATTGACCGTCACTTGTTCAAGTCTGCCACAACCAGTTACCCTCCTGCCCAACACAATGACATGGCAGCACTTGCAGGAGGGTTGTGCTGCTTTGAGATTTAGAACTAGGTTAGTGCCCACCGTATCATGGTAGCTGCATTTGCTGCAAGACTTGCAAGGATTGTGTTGTGAATGCGTGGAGTAGGGTTAGGTTAGTGGGCATCATGTGCAGGTAGGGTTCAACTTGGCATGACCTCCCACTTGAGCCATGACCTGTTTGCATGCTGCGCTTCTGTTGCAGGGCCTTGGTCAGTACAACTGAGTTCCTCGAGCGCTTCGACAACTCACGTTCATTCAACAAATATGAAAACATCGCCGGTGATCAAGTGGCACAGGACCTCTTGAGGCAGCTGCTGTACAGAGGCGCGCTGAGACCAAGTGAAGTTGGCAGCGACATGAGGACGCAAACAGCCATGCATCGCCTGCAGGTTGTTGGCATCGTCACCGCGGATTCAGGCGGCAGGTACACCTTGATCAGGAGTTGCAGACCAAAGCGCAAACACTTGACGAGTTCACATATCAAGACAAAGCTCTATAATTGGTGAATCGCCATAATCGTGAAAAAATCTGTTCGAAGACAGCTGCATAATGTGGCTCATGCCACCCCAAGTTTTTGGTCAGCCTTGAACCTTCACCCTTCTGGCATTTTTGTGCCTTGATGCGCAGACACCTGCATCTACTGGTGTATATTTACATTGCGACGCATGCTACAGTATAATCAATCAGCAGGCTTCATAATCAGCCATTTGAGCATCATTGTCTTGTAGCCACAAGGTTTGCGCCAAAGTTCTTTTACTGGGTCATCTGTGCGTCCATGTGTCGACAAATGTCGTACAGGTACCGAGACACATGCATGGCACATGTGTCGACAACACCTGGACGCACACATCCAGCTTGACTATGGACCCAGGGATCCACAGTAGCTCAAGTCCATATCTTTTTGATCCGTGCCATTACGGTCGCTGCTGAAAGTAGGTCTATGCCCTGCATCATCACGAATAGCTGCCCCGCACCTGCACAGAGAAGGCCCTAGCTCAGCGGATTGATTACGAAAAACGGGACCTGAATTGGAAACGGAACCCAGCATCAAACCACTTCAGCGAAGTCTGGTTGAACCCTGCCAGCGTTCGCTGCTCAATTTCAACATGATGTTGAGATTTTCAGGTGAAGTAACCAGTGTTGAAGTTGGTCAGGATTGCCATGATGAGCACTGAGCACACTTTAAACTTCAATTTGGAGTTGACTATATGTGCTTAGCCAAAGTTCACAGTTGAGGTCAATGTGCAAGTCCAAGTTCAACATGGTAGTTCAAGTTCAACATGGTATATCTCAAGATCCTGGGCGTAAAAAAATACATGTTTTTGCTACATTATAACCCTCAATTAAGGGTTAGGACTAACACACCCACAGCATCAAAATTGAGAAATGTCCATTTGCAGAGTTCACCCCTGTCGGTCCCATTTTGATTTCAGGTCCCGTTTTTCACAATTCAAACCCCCTGAGGCCTGGGGCTGGCCCAGCCAAGGCTGGCTCACTACATCTTTGGCCTTCTCAATAAAGGCATGTGGATAGCACACAATCCAGTTGCATGCTTGTGATGGTTTTTGTACTACCCCCGCTCCTCCCTCTTGAGGATGACATCATATATGATCGTTAAGTTCATGAGCTCCGAGTCCCCACTACTGTCATGAGTGCACACCCATCGGATGCTGTGCAAGTAATGTCACCCACTGCTTTTGATGCGGTATTGCTCTGATCGCTTGTCCCACAGCCTATGTTTCTCGTATTGCTCTGATTGCTTATCCCACAGCCTACGTTTCTCAAGCCCGATGCACGAGTTTTGGTACTCAAGAAAGCATTTTGGCAGCCCCTGGACGCTGCCGACGTCGCCCACCAGCAAGCTACATCTGCGCTGGCTGGCATTCCAGCTTATTGAGAAGATGGACTCTGCCATTCTTCGAGAGACTTTGAGTGTGGGTTCAGACCGACGACCAGTGGAGCGCATCTGGCAGATGGAAGTCTACAGGACGATGTGGCAGTCGCTGCCTCCCGCAACTGTCGCTTCGCTGGACTATGGGCAGGTATGCAGCTGTTTGTGCGTGTAATTGACTTCATTGTTTGGTTGCCTATACATTCTACGGCATCCCTCTGTCACTGCAGAATTGGTGCTCTTCATTGGACTGCAGACACTGAGTTACTCTAGACGCTGATTCGCCTTGACAGCCAGCTTCAGCAATTGACAGCCAACTTTACTGTTGTCGCTTTGTGAAAGCCAAAGTTGCGAGAGCTGGGCAATGTCCTCCTAAGCCTGACCTGCAGTGCTAGCCAACATGTGGCTTGATTCCACTAGTATCCACCCTCAGGCGGCAGGGCCATTCTGTATATTTGCCTTTGGGGTGTGCGCCCAGGTGTTGTAGACACAACGCATCGCGGTCCGTGATACAACGCATCTCGGTACCTGCGTACAGTTCTGCCCCAAGCGGAAGTAAATAAAGTACCGAGATGCGTTCTATCGACAACACCAGGGCGCACGGAAAAAGCTGGCAACACTACGACCTCCGGCTCACCAGCTTGTACTACCGTGAACGCCCTGAGGTTGTATAACCTGCCTTCCTCTTTGGGCCAATCCCTGGTGCAGGTGGCACACCGCCACTGCTTTAGGCGCCTGTCAATGTCCGATTCAGCGGTCCTAAACATGTCACGGAATGTTGTGACGGTTACTAAATGCCTTCTTCTAGGTCGCCTCCAACTTGGCTGCAGCATGTTTCATTGTTGCCTGGTACTGTCACTGTCGCCCACGATGGTAGCATACATTTCATGTCATGACCACACTATGCTGTTACTGTTTGCCCTCATGTCGCAGAATGCGAAGGGAAAAGGCGTGATGGACTTCTTCATAGGTGAACCCTTCTCGGCTGGGCTGCAGATCTTGCGCGATAGCAGATGTGTTGACGAGCACTACAAGCGTTTTGAGGAAGGCGGCAGGTACAGGGACATGATGGAGGATAAGTCAATGAAGGATTTCATTGTCATTGACTTCATCACTCCCAGAAAGCTTGACCGGCCTCATACCTCCAGAGCAGAATATCCAAACTTGTACTCAGTAATGGTGGCTGCCGACTACAAAAGTGCAGTGGTGTGGAACATGGGTTCAATAGTTCAAAAGTTGGTGATCAGGGGCGATGCTGAGGAGTTTTGCAAGCAAGAACTGCAAGCTATTAAGCTGCGAAGTGAGAGAAACATGAATTGACACAGACATCCAATGCGGCAGGCAGCTCTGTTTTATATTGGCCTCTCATTGCTTGCTGCTGCTCCACTCACTGACAGTCTGTTGCAAAATTCACGTCTGTTGTGTGCATGCTGTTTCAGCGCCGGCAGCCTGCCCTTAAGTTGGGCCGGCGTGGCCCAGGTCTGCCACCCCGGCAAGAACCAGCCGCCGAGGAGGAAAAGTGTCTTGGTGACTGTCGCCAACCACATCATCTTGTCCCGCGAGACTTCCGCTCGTGCCTCCGCCACAGCGCTGGCAGCTGCCTGCCCTAGGGCAGCTACCGGCCAGCTTGTTGCCGCTGCAGTTCAGCAGCAACCGCCTGCTGCTTGCCCGGCATCTGTAGGACGACGCTAAGCTGTGCATTCAACTCCGCCCCCAGCTGGGCCTGCCCATTGGCCATAGCAGCCAGTGCCGCCACGGCCTGCGCCGCCTCCTCAGGACCCGGCACCACGGGCTGATTCACGGGAGGTTGTGCCCCCAAGCACCCGTGACGTCGTTCAAGGCTGCTTCTGCACCGTCCTCCATGACTTAACTTTGATTGTACTGGTGTTCACGCCTAACCCTAAGCTGTATGCCTTGCGTTACCGTGCTGGCCGTAGAAAGTATGAGGATGCACCCAGAACCTCCAGGGGCTAAAAGGGGAAGGGGAGGGGCCCGGGGGACAACGTTCCACATGGAACAGATATGCCATTCTGTACAAGGCTGTCGATCTCTCTGGCTTGCACAGAAGTTACTCGGCACCTGTGCGGCACCACCTGACAGTGTGGGACACCGTTGCTTGCCCTGCTGTGCAGCTGACTTTGACACACAATGTCATGCATCATGTCATGCGCAATGTACTGGATTGTCTTACTGGCAGTGTCAGCTGGACTATTAGTAGAACAAGTTGCGCAAGAGGCATGAAGTTTGGCGCTTTCCAGCTTCGGCTCTAAGACTTCTGTAGCCCCTGTGTAAGTGCTCGTGTACCATATACTAATGTCGAAAGCAATGCACCTTGCAGACATCAAGCCACTGCTGCGCTTCTTTACGATCATCAGGCATGAGTGGGCTTCACGTCGTGCGCACAGTGAGTGAAGCTCTGAAAATGCAAGGCTTTGCACCGTAGCGTTCAATCAACTTGCCCGCCTCTCCATGATGCCCATTAGTAAACTTTTCAGCAAAGCCGTGTCCACCATCAGCTCAAGTGCGTGTGTGCACTGTCTTTCTATCAGCTGAGCACGATTCTTTACAGTATACTATTATAATACAGGTCTGCTCCCATCATTGGTCATAGCCCGGCGCTTTCTGGCTCGCCCACGAATGCTGTGTCCCGCGTCTCCATGAGAGGGAGCCGCTACGGTGGCGCGAGTTCTATGGGCAGCGGCGCAACATGCTGCGCAATACGGAGGACAGGTGCAACGCGACTAATAAACGAAGTACAAACAGTTCAAGTTTCACACTGTGCTGAACATGCTACCGCTGATAAACTTGCCAAATCCTTTGGTTCTTCTGGTAGAACCCCCAACCCTAACCCTTGCATGCCAAAGTGGGCCAGGCGCTAAGAGCATCACCAGCATGTGCTCACATGCGCAGACAAGTTGATACACAGGCCAGCTTCGTGGAACGGTAGGTGACCAGCAAGGCATTGATGCTTTTATAGGCATCACGTAGTGCAAATGTGTACTGTGAGTTTGACGCACGCAAATGCATTTTAACAAGTTAAAACCATTCCGCAGCATACTTTTGTGCTGAGTGAGATTCAACAAGTTCAAGTTATACATGGTCACGTCATACCCATGCTACACACGTGGGCAAGGGGGGGGGGGTTGCGCCCACGTCCGCAAGGGCAATGCTGCCTACGCTTCCGGGTACGTTGTCAACGGGTCACCCGCCCGGGGCATAACTTATCGTCCCCCAGAAGGTGGGGGTTCTGGAAGGGAAGGGGCGTGCACCGTTGCACAAGGGCCCTGGGAGAACCGGGCCGTTGCAGAAGGGGCTATCGCACAGACGTTGACAAGGCGCTGTGCAACGAATTGCGTTCTACAATGCGCCGAGCACAAGGTGGTGCAAATGCTGCACGCGGGGGTTGCAGAAGGTGTGCAACATGGACAGTGGGGCGTTCTGCAACGTCGACGAGAGCGGGACGCCTGTGCAACGGTGCATATCGCTATGAAGCAATACAGACGCACACACGCAGAGCAATTGGCACAAACATGCACGCAAGATGAATTAGAAATGCAAGCGTAACATGTTCTTCAATGCCAAATGTATTTGCACCACGCCTGCTCTCAGTGCTGCTACATGCTGCACCGAGAACGGCTAGCACATGCGCACGCTGTCACCACACGAACCATGCAAGCAATAGCTGCTCTGTAGCTTCGCGGCATATATAACGGCGATGTGGGTTGCGCGGATGTGCCAGCAGGATTGCCTGGAGCCTCTCGATGTGCCCATACGTGTAGCTAAGCCACAAGCTCCTCCTGAGAGTGGGAGGGGCGGGTGGGTGGGTGGGTGGGTGGGTGGGGGCGGGGGGTAAAAAAGGGTAACTTCAACACCGATAGACAGCGCGACAGCGAATACTATACCTGGGGGATGCCCATGATGACAGGCACAGTTCACAAGTACCTGTGTGCGGAAAACACGCGACAGTTAGCAGGAGCAGGGGCGGGGGGGGGGGGGGGGGGGGGGCTTGGTGATTGAAAAGCACCAGGAGCTGCAAACCTCGCTTTGCTCAATGAGACTCATGATCAGCCACGCCAGCATCATTGTGCGCAACGCTAGAGATGTTTACAGACACAACACTGTGGGTTGTGAGCTGCAATGAGTGTACTCAAGTATGATGTGCTTCAAGTATGATGAAGGGACATCATTGGAATTGCGTTTCCTCATGTAAACCTGTGTTGGGGTTACGACAAGTGCATCTTTGCGCTTCGTGTAGGAGCACCCATACATCGCCAGTTTGTATTCTTAAAACTTTAACAAAATGCGCGCGCGCGGCATGCCAACGGCGCGCCAGCCGTCGCCGCCGCGCTGACCCGGCACCATGGTGCCTTGCTTGAGCGCTGCAGCAGCGGCGCGAGCGGACAGCACATGACCGTGGCGCTGTGCGAGTGCATGCAAGAGCGATGGCGCATTGAGTTCGCGTTGCAGGGGGGCGCCGTGCTGCCGCTGCCGCCCACGTCATGGTGGTATCACTGCGCTGCCTCACTGCTTCAGGGGCGGCTCGTGCTGCATGGATGGCAGGGGTTGCATTTCGACAGGGGAGGAGGGTAGGATTTCGCGAGGCGCAGCGAGCACCGCATGCCGCACGCTGTACCTGCTTTTTTTGCGGGTGCTGTGGATGGCTTGATGCGGTGCAGGGGTGGCAAGGGGGGGGGGGGAGGGCGACTCATAGCTTGTTGACATATCTGTGGTTTATCTTGTGTGTGACGTCACGTGCACGCTGCCTCTAATTGATATGTTGTGTGTGGGTACAAGCAGCAAAACCATGTGTAAATATACATTGGCGGAGGTTCTTTTTGATGCCGTGCTTCAGGCCATGCACATGCAACACCCTCCACATATGTAAGCCCTTGCAGCGCACAGTCAACCACAGTCAACCGCGCACACCTCAACACTTCAAAGCGCGAGACACGTGTGCACAGACCGCCACAATGTCGAAATAATGCACGCACCAAAAGTTGCAGCACAACGCCGCCGCCGCCGATGGGCGCGCCCACCGCCGTTGTTGCCGTCGCAGCGCAACGATGATGACGCTGCCGTTGCCAAGCGGGACCACCTCGACTTCAGCTCGAGGTCGGGCGGCGCGGCGCTGCCGCCGTCGCCCGTCGCTGCCGCCGCCGCCGCGCTGCCATCATGGCATGATGATTGAGCGTGTAGATGATGTACTGCGGCTGCTGCTGGCGCTGCTGCTGCTGGTGGTGTTCGTGCTGCGCCTGGCTCAGCAGTATGGGCTGCGCGAGCTGCTGGACGTGCAAGCTATAGTATGTGCTTATAGCATCTAATCGCACGTTGGCTGGGTCAGCCAGGCATGTCCCATGCATGAAGCGCCTACATGGACGCGCAGTGCAGGCAGGCAGATAGGTCAGCTGCGCTCTCAGGCGTTGATATGGCAAGCTGCAGACTGATCATGCACCTGCGTAGGCGCGGTGGCACAGCGTCGATGATCGTGCAAAAGTTGCCTTTGAAAGATTCGCTGGATCGTCGGAATATCTCGTCCCTGGAGAGTCTTTGTTTGAAGGAAGAACATAGTGTTCACCAAATTTCCGGCAGGTCCTGCCGCTGCAGCTAGAAGGCAAGTTGTGCTTCGTCCAACACACACAGCACAGAACTGCAACACTACTAGTTGGAGTGCAGCCGACGCTTATTAAGGTGTTTTGTGAACCCCGATTTGCCATGCAAGCTTGTGTGCACCTCGGCAACAACACGGCAGAAGTAATTGGTTTGGTCATGACATGCTTCGAAGCAACATGAACTACATGTGTACACATCAATTGTGGTATGCTTTCCTGCGTCTGTGGTATTCTTTCCTGCGTCGGTGCATTCAAGTTGACAAGTTGTCGCTCTCCACCCCTCACGTGCAGGCTGGAATCTCTTCAAAAGCAGAACAAAAATCCCTCAAAACTCTTGCTGTTCCTCGGTAGAGCAGGCTCAGGCGGGCTATAATAAAGCATTCCAGATGGCAGGGCAGTTGTGCTGTTGCTGTGTGAAGCGTCTATGCTCACAATTGCGTGTTTCGTTGAAAAGTGAGATTGCAAATACACAGGAACACAGATCAATCCTGTTGCCTGTAATATCTGGCATCTCTTGAAGAGTCAAGTTGATTCTTACTCGTCCACAACACAAATTGTTCCAAGTGCCTTGTCTCTGCTAAGTACACGGGAAAGCTCTTTTCAGCACTAACAAGCATTGCCTTGCAATTAATGACCCCAACAAATCGTTGACTTCTATGCTCTTGAACACATGCGACGAGCGGTGGCCAATATTGCATTATGCTGTCTGGATGACACACGATCACAAATGGTTACCACCAATGTTGACACTTCCATCGTTGCTTGGGAGTCCCCCAACCTGCTCTGGCGGGCCCCGCAAAGTACTCAGACATGTGCAATTGTGCCAAGTTTGTGCACATTGGGTACATGTATGTACATATTTGGGGTTGGGTCAGCCCCGATCGGCCATGGCATCGCGCAGGACGCCAAAAAAACGTTACCTAAGGAACCTTCCTGCCAAATCTGTTCTGACTGCTAACAGAGTGCGCTTTGTTTGTTGTCCTCTATCATCTGCAGCCCCCCGCACTCCTCTCAAGTCCTGAACCAGAGAGCTGTCCCCAGTGTTACGCCGGCCTACATTCCTCTTCAGCAGCGCGTCCGACTCTGTAGAGCAACAATGACCTTGATTTGAGAGGGTCGCAGGTGGCAGTCCTTACCAAGAACCTGTCCTTTACTAGACTAGTGCAAGCAAGTCTCATCGCACTGCTGCACATTGAGCTGCTTGCGTAGTACTTAGAAGTATTGTCTGGAAAACAAACGAGCCTTTCTGGGCGCCATTCTGCTCAACCTCCACCTAGGGTAATGTTGGCCAGGGACTAACATGCAAAACTATGCGACATACCAAACACTGAATGCTGTGCGCCAGACATGAAGCAGCATACTGAAGCCAAGTCAACCGACAAAAGGCACATAGATGTGTACAAATCACTGTAGTATGTGCATACATTGAGCCTCTGCATACATTGAGCCTCTGTTGTCCACTGCAGTGCCAAGAAAGCTATGGTGCAGCTTGCTTTGTGCAGCTATTCTCACACAGGTGGGCAGGTGGGGGGGTTGCAGGGGCGTTGTGCAACGGGGTCAACTTTGTACAAGGTCATTCTGGGGTTTGTACAATGTGTTCATATACCCCTTGCAAGGGGCTGCAGATGGTTGCAGTTTTGCATCCTGTGCCACGCGTGCAGCTCAGAGCAATTATGGCGCAGAACAGATGGGGCGTCCCACAGCGCGGGCGTGCGAGTGCAGGCAAACTGTTGAATACTGCGGCAAGGCGTGTTCGAAAAAACAGGCGCCGCGTTGCTCAAAGGGTGCCCCCTTGCACGTGCCCGGCAAGGCCCCCACACATGCGCCTTTACATCACCTGCCCCCTTATACAATGACTGCAGCTCAGATGTCGCGTTCAACCTTGCAGATGATGCCCCTTTGTGCAATGCGCAGAACCAGCAATGACTTTGCCAATGTACATTTCCTGCGCAAGGTTCAGACGAAAAGACTTTGCACAAGGGGGCCAAGCGCAGGAATGCCATGTATGAAGCTAACTTCACAGCACAAGGCCAGATATCCGATATATGAGCGTACGGAGCGATGGTGCACGCATGCACACGTGTCGATGATAGCATTGCAATGCATGCATGTGCGAATGGGCTTACAACATACTGCATGACATTTGTGCGTATACCATGGCATGTATACACTTCTTGTGCAAGAACTCCCGTTGTTTCCATATCCTTCTTCTGGGTCACACAGCATAGGTGCACTGTGCCAGATGCTAACCCTAACCCTAAGAAAGAAGAAGGACTGTGCAACTTGAATCTTACCAACACAGTAGCCCGACTTGTAGCCGCCCGCAGGGCCATTCGAGATCCAAATCTTGCCAGGATCAGTGCAGACGCACTTGGCGCTTGCGTCACATGCCACCGTAGGCGGTGCCGCATCAGATCCCCTGGCATTGATATCTGTGCAGTAGGTCTTCAGATTCGGGCAGAAGCGTGCCAATGCTGCACAGTTGCGCATGAGTCCACAACAAGATTTTGATCATTGTTTTTATTGGTAGCCGCATGAGGGGCAGTGCTTGCACATGGGGACCTGCAGTTGCAGGAGTCCTGGTACTGCGCTATCATCTCAACAGTCATGACATCGTGGCAGTCACTTGCGAACTCTAGCTAAGTAGTGCTAGTCTAAGGTCGCCATATGTGACAGCAACCACCACATGGCAAACGCCAACAAGGAGCAGTGTTCTGCTGCCGCAGCACAAAAAAGCATTGTGCAGCACATCACGAACAAGTACAAGACCACATTTGACAGAAGCTGAAGCCTGCATTGGGTTGATGGGCTGCGATGCCATGGCAATAGGCATGAAGCCCTTGAAGTATCAGCACATGTTTCCTGGCAGCATGGCGCTGAAATTTATCAAATTTATCACTAATGCATTGCGCCTGCACTTGGGTTGCAATATGCCAGGCTGCTGTCCTACTCTAAACTAGTGTCAGCATACACGGCAATTGAATGCTGATAGCGCACAGCTCAGCTCATGTTGAGGTTGGGTTCTATTGAGCTGAGCTGTGCGCCACGTCAGTGCTCAATAGAACCCAACCTCAACATGAGCTGAGCTGTGCGCTGTCGAATGCGATGCACAGCATGTTATCCAGATCATGTTGCCTGCAGTGGTGCAGAGGAACAGGTGCCACATCTACTAGACCAAGTTCTGACTATTTCAAGCACACGTCCAGGGCATTTGGTCATGTATTGATCAACCACACAGCTCTGCAGCATTCCATGTGAGCAGAGCACTGCCCAATGACGTTTGGCAATCTTGTGCATGTGGTTTTCACAGCCGAAGTAACCAAACTTCAAGAACATTATCTGAACTTCTCAAAAGGTCTTTGAAGTAACCAAACTTTCAGAACATTGTCTGATTCTTCAAGGTGCATTCCACTCAGCAATTGTCTCAGCATTAGCAAGCAAGTGAAATCATGATCGACAACGGTCTGCGCGTTCAAACGTGCAGAACGTGAGTACTCATGTATGCATTCGCCTGTTCTGAGGCCACCGAAGTGATAGCCGCCAGTCCACAGGTACCCGGCATTGCACGTGCACCGACCAGCGGGGCTGCATGACGCCTTGGATGGATAGGCAGAGCAAGCAGTCTTCCCGCCAGGACACAGTTGCGATCGCACTGGCACAGCAAGCAGCAGCATCCGAGTTGATGCAAACAGTGCATGCGTAAAGGTTAGATACCGCAATGGTGCATGCGTCTGCTGGTCAATACCTTTTGAGGCCTACAAGCACCATGAACAGAATTGCGTTGTCGCTATAGATGCCACTTGAAAGTGTCGGGGCTGAGCCTCATGAAAAGCTTGCGCGGCTGCTGCTGGTGCTTGTTGCTGCTGCTAGTGTTGTTGCTGCTGACGAATCCACCGTCCGCACAACCAGCTCCTTAAAGCCAGGACACAATGCTGTGTCACAATGCCCCCCGTTATTAGTGGCACTGTTAGACTCATGGCCAATGGCCACAGCAGCGGCGACCACGGTTATTGGTGGAAGGCCTTCAATTTGACGGCTAACCACAGCTTGTCACCTAGAGCTCTACCATATTCTGCTTCGTTCCCACTTAGTCTAGTAGTAGCAGCTGCTGCATCGCGTTGACTACAACCCAATGATGCACCTCTTTGAGGTATTGAAGACAGGATGATGTGACGGCTTTCCTGAGGTGACAGAAATGAGAGTCCTCACGAACTAGTCACATCTGACCCCACGAGAGAAATATGCCATCTGTGACCCCATCTTTGTAGTGACCCACAAGAGTGGTACTATAGTGCCTTAGGGCAATCTCATCATTGTGACTGGGGCTGCGAGTAAGCCTCTTGTGGTGGCTTGGGCACAGCGAAGAAGTTGTGCATGAGCAGAAAGGGTTGCATACGTGAGTGACCGCACTACCACCTCTGTCACGCATCATGAACAGTAAATGTGTACATTATAGCAATTGCCGTAAGAGTAGCGCAATGGTAGCATGTCAAGCGCAACTGAGAGCACTCCTCACGTGAGCAATGGCCGATGGTTATGTTGTAGGAATACCATTTATGATCACCTAGATCATGATCGACGAGAACACAATCCACTAGTTGAATGAACCAGCAGGCAGCAGACGCAGCAGCAGCTATGCACGAAGCGCCACACACGGACTTGAGGTTGAGCAAGAGCCGCCACATGTGACGTGCAACGTGAACCTCACCCGCGCATGCGCCAAGCTTCTCGTTGTCCTCCATGCTTGGGAGCTTGATCCACATGCGGTTTGACTTGTTGCAGACACAGTTGCCCGATGCATCGCAATGAGCGTTGCCATGGCCCTGTACTGTGCAGTAAGTCTTGCCATTGGGGCACACTCTCCACGGAGCTGTGAATGGAAGCAGGAAGAAACACAATGTGGGCTTCGATCAAGCTTCCCTGTCGGTATTTGAAGGTAGTTGCTGAACGATCGTATGATCACAGCAAGCAAGCGCGAAGGCCAGCAACTGCTGGGTATTTAATTTGACCTGGAACAAACAAGCGACAAACACACATGCTAAAGCCTTTGAAGAAAATATGTTGGCAAATGGAGTGCTGGATTGAAGCACAACATAGCAGGCATAGCGTATGGCTGAACCATGCAGAATATGAGGTGCGTACACTGTGATAGTCCGGGTTCGATGGTTTGTGAATAGTTCTTCACCAGTCGGCCTTTGCCACCGCCTACCAAATATGTCATTTGCTGGACCATATTGCACTGAAACTTCAAAAAACCCGCCAGAATGCATATTCATATAAGGGCGCACTGATGCTGCATGCAGAGTCAAACCATGATCAGTTCATCAGGTGCAGTGGGTGGCAAATAAGGGCAGTGCGGAACCGTGGTTGTAAAATCACAGTTAAATGTCAATGAATTGCCGCTGAAAGTAAAGGTCAAGCCTGAATGCTAGTGGGTAAGCAGTAAGGCTGGTCATTGTGCTGTTGAAACAGTACAGTGCTGTTCATATACTATAATACTAACAACCATAAGCGTGCAATCTGCTCTAGGCGATGCTGCTGAGCAGCAGCAGGTGGCAAGAGAGACCTACTTTGTACCTGCACAACGCATTCAACCACAGGCGTAATAGATGGTGAAGGGGGTAAGCATACGCAGTGCGTCAATATCTCAGCTGTGGTGCTTGTCAAGCGTCCGTCGTACGTAAACTTCGGTTTTGTGCGGTCTTACCCAAGCACTGGCCGGCCGACATTAAGGCATCCTTGTAGTATAAGACGTACTTCCTCTCGGGATTGACGCATTGGCAGTGCCCGCCCGCATCGCAGAGCACCTTCTCTCCATTGCCAGCGCCGTCACAGTAGGACTTTCCATTCGGGCACACCTTGTCTTTCGCTGCAAGGCAGCGCAAGCAAATACAGAAAGCTTTCACGACAAGTCATGACACATGTACAGTCTTGTTAACGCTAAGCTGGCTGGACACCAACGTAAAGTGACGCAAAGCGTAACACAGGCAAAGCTAAGAATGTGCTGGTTGAGCCAAGCTGCCTCTACTTTAGTGAAATCGACCTGAGCCGCCCAGGCTTGTCTGCACGGAGTATGCGTAGAAAGGTAGGTATGGAGTCACCAAGGCTCGATGTAGTCTGCATGCCCAACGTACACACACATTGCGTGATTGTCTTTGGTGTCCACGGGCAGGCAGGCAGGCTTTGTAATTAAGAAATAACAGAGCGATGCATTCCGATGCAAACCTCACTGCAGCGAACGACTGAAGCTGAACAAGATCGCCATCTCAACACTTGCAGTCAATGTTCCTGCCGCACTCGGGAAGCAGCAGTAATTTCCGGCAGGAGCCGAGCTCCCAGAAGAAAGTCATTTTGCATGTACCAGCTGGGGGCATAGAGCCTTTTGATTGAAAACAAACTGAAAGCTTCACAAGTTTGGTGCATCACCGCCGCAGTGACGCGTCATGATGTCATCAACAAAATACATGCACATGTAGATTCCACCTTGTGTGAATTAAGGGCTGGGGATAGGGTGAGTTAACCCATCATGTGCACTGGCTCAAATGCAAGTGTCGTTTCGACGTATGTGTTTCAATACTGACCAATGCAGACACCCCAGATTGCGTTGTTATCTAAAGAATCCGATTTGATCCACGTAAATCCAGGCTTGATGCACTTGCACTCGTCAGCGCCGCTGCACACTGCAAGTTTGGCAGGGCCTCCCGTGATCGCACACCATGTCTTCTTGCTGGGGCATAGTAGTTTCTGTGTGAAGGCAACCGTTGAGAGAGCTGGCTTAGGGTTAGCAATGCGGAAACGCTCAAGTGATATGTGAGGCTCTGAGACCTCGATTAAACAGAGCGTGCAAGGTTGATCTAGCCATTGCTGATCACAGGTCGTTGCCAGAACAACCCATGCAAAGTGCTCGATGATCAATGCAAGTGAACTGTGTCAAGCAAGCTCATTCCCTGCCTTCCCATATCTTGCAGCAGTGCTGCCATCAACAGCAGTACTACTGCGCGCACATGCAAACCCTGCACAGGTTGCTCTATGATAGCGGACTGCTTGCACATACAAGCAACATTAATAAATGTTCTGCACACTCCACAGATGAGGCTGAAGTGGTTGGAAGTATTTGTGACAGACATGCTTTTACTGTAGGAAAGGTCGACTTGCCGATATGGCTAAAGGCATATGAAAAAAAGCACATGGTGTGCGTGAACTAATAACATGGAAGATTCAGGTCAGAAGCAGCCTAAACAGTACCGCAACCATCATGCAGATGATAGCACAGTCATATGGTAGAAGGATGAATATGGCTCCGTTTGTGCAAGCCGCAGTAGCCAGTCCTTTGCCTCACCCTTATGCTCGCTGCTATTAACAGTTTCATTTGCTAGAGAGTGAGGATAGACATGCGTTCCAACAAGAACGTGTTTGCAAGCCAGACTAGAAGGCAGGAACAGATTACATGTTCTCCTGTGCTGCTTGTGCTCACAATTCGCCTCTTACATCCTCGCAACACCATGTATGTGGCAGACGGTTAGTCCTTATGCTACCCCACCCAAGGTGCACTCAACACACAGCACCTCGGCAACAAGCACGGCTTCGATCTATACTTGATCGTGAGTGTGCAGGCTGCGTAATTACTCCTAACTTATCGGTTGGTTTGGGTGCACACACGTTGCTATCCTGAGCAACAACTTTTTTGCACTGCAAGACTGCACGTACTCTGAGCTGCCAGCGATCTGAAGTGCTAAATGATGTTTTGAGACGATGGACATGGGTGCGTAAGTTGCCGCCTCAGTTTTCTCAACACTCACCGATGCAATAGCCGTCATACTTGCCAAATCCATTGGCATTGAAAAAAGTGGCGCCTGCCTTGGTGCACTCGCACTTGCCAGCTGCAGTGCAGCGCACCCCTGTTCCAAAACTTGAACCCGATGCGTCACAGACGCTCTTATTGTCGGGACAAATGGCTTGCGCACCTGCCGTGAAGCAGGATCAGACAGCAGCAGTTATGTTGCTCACAGCGCCAGAGCAGAGAGGACCAGCTCTGTCGTGCATGTGTCTACAAAGCGGCTGGCAGAGGAGCCACGTCATGCATGCACTGCCAAGTTCACCAAGTGCCACCAAATGGGTATATGCCTACAAGGCCTGCGGTGCGGCTGCAGACAACACGCTAGGGTTACCGGTGCATGCGAGAGCCCAGGTCAGGTCAGCGCGAATGTGCAGCAGCTGTGCGCAGTGGAATGAGCAAACTTGTCGCTTTTCAAAGCAGATTGTCTTCGCCAGCTGGCAATGCAGGCGAGCAATTGATCAGTGACGATGGAGAAATTAGCAGGGGGGGTCAGGGGGGCGGTAGACACCTGGATTGGGATAGTAAATGGCTGGGAGCATGTCCTATCTGACCAAGCAAACCGCATCATACTAGGGGCATTGAAGGGCCCCCCAGGAGGTAACCCTAGTAGCAAGAGACCATTGAATTTTCAACACCTACACCATTCCTTTAGCTGCTGCGGCTCTGTTTTCAGACTCTGTGATGGGCCCCTACAAGGATCAGTGGTTCGGTAGTGCAGTGATGCACACCGCACGTCGCCGCAGTGCCGCACACTGCCCGCCGTTGCCCCGTGGCACGGTGTCATGAAAGACATGCCCTTTGTGTGCGTGTGTGTGTGTGAGTATGGAGAATACCGCTGCTAGTGCTGATGGTTTCGCAGCTGCTGCTGCTGCTACTGGATACATGCAGTGAGTGAAGGCTGTGAAGCACCATCCATGGTCATTGGGGTTACCCCAGCCATATGCGCAAACAGCTGCACACAACGACACCTCCAAACATGCCAAATGCTGCTCAAAGAGCCACACCAGGAAGAGACCTCATATTCGCCAGTCAAAAATGTAAGGGCCAATCGCAACTGCAAGTGACCGGCGGGCCCAAAAAACAGGGATGACCCAAACCTAGCCAGGCACAACTACACAAATAGATGCTTGCGCCAACTCAAAGAGTGATGGCTCCCTGGCACTAAGCGCTCTCCTCGACTCAAAGCATACTACAGAACCGATCCACCTCGGCATTTGTTGATGCAAAAACATGTTTATTTCTTCAACCCTAGAAAGTTCAAACATATGTGTAAAGTTCAACATTTATGTACACACTCAAAAGCGCTGGTGTCAACCACATCGACTGCTGTTACAGCTTGTAACCCCCCCCCCTCATCGCTTAGCAACGCTAACTTTAGGCCAATCATAGATCGCCAAGCACTCACGTTTACAGGAGCCATCCGTGGGGCGCTTGGGCGATGTGGGCAGCCACTTGAAACCATCCTGTGCGCAGGTGCATACTCCCGCAGCGGTGCACGTAGGAAGGGGCCCACCGTACGTAGAGTAATAGACACCGCCGCAAGGAGTGCCGTCAGGACAGATCCGTGTCGAGGCTGCAAAAGCACGCGCAGTCATAAACATGAGCTGGCAGCGATATATGTTCTGCTTGCAGACAATTGACAACACAGACGCAGGCGGGTGAAAGCAAGATAGGCTTTAAGTTCAGCGATGACCAGTTTGTTGCTGTAATATCAATCTGATGCAGTTGACCAGAAGCGCCCAGTGTACTTAATGATCACATCTGCAAAGCGTCAGCAGCAGTGCAACATGCGTTGCTGCAGTCGATAGCGTTGCATGCATGCCGTGTCGCGCACCCGACTGCAGCACGCATGGCTGGCTGCGCATGCAAAGAACCACACAATACCTTGATTCCTCCTGTTGTGCATGCCAATGGGACATGTAACATGTGAGCTTGCGATAGGGTTTAGGGTCAGGGTTGAAAGAGAGACTGCCACCGACATTGACATGAAATGGGTGTCGTGGGACGACCACTGAAGCGCATGCTGCTCACTGACAATTGTTTGAGTACTCTTTGCGCTTCAATCCGCAGCTGATCATACACCAGCAGATAATCATGTGCATGTGCAGAAGGTATCACTCACACTGCATGCTGCATCTCGTCCAAATGTGAGAGTGAAGCCATTCTACATTTTCTGTGTGACTCTATTGGCTCCTGGACCAGAGCTAATGTAGCTGTTGAAATACTCAGCCTTGTGTTCCTCCTGTGTCAATGGCTTGTTGCATTGGCCAACTCTCTCTGTCTTAGCCTGAGTCTTGGACCCCGGATAGTCAAGCCCCATTTCACCAGTCTTGGCCGTACAGTGTCACTTGCCCCCCATGCGTCGAGCAACTGACGACACCATACGGCTGGCAGCTGGAAAGCGCTGACATGACAACTATCATCAGCTTTTACATTCAAGAATGTTGTCGACTACCCCTCGAGCAATCAGCTACTGTAATTTAAAGGTCCTCACCTATACACACGCCCATCTTGTGGCCGCTTGACGAGGAAGCGGACTCACTATCGAACCACGTGAAGCCTTTGAAGCAGACGCACTCGCCTTTGGCGTCGCATCGTGCTGTCGCGTCCTGAGTGTCAGAATTATGGCTATCGACGTTGCAGGAGGTCCGCTGATCTGGACACAGCAGCTTTGCCTCTGGTGGCAAGAAGCAGACTCGGCACCAGTGTGGGAGGGGTTGAGCCTCTCTAATCCGGGCTGCTTGAAAACACACTTGCGCAGGCAAGGAGCGAAACGGGGTGGCCGCCCGACCCCCTGCCCACCATACGGACTTCCTTACACACCATATAGTTACGCCATATACGTGTCTTGCAAGTGTGTGTTTCAGCATGATAGCAGCGTCTACCTGCAGATGGTGTGATTTAGTGGACCGAACAGCACACAAAGAAGAGCACAAGTTGAACAGACCACAGCATGGCCTGTAATGGAGCTGACTATTTGCTGGTGCATGAGGTGCTCTGGCGTTTATTGCAGCTGCTCATGGCACACTGATCATCAACGGAGGGAAGGGACGCAGAAGGGAGCACATGGGTAAGCAGCGAAGCTGCTGGGGACTGAAAGGTGAATGTTGACAGCAGCAAGGTGGTGGAAGACTTCAGCGCAGAACAGGTGTGTGCATATAGCCCTACAATACAAACACAACCATAGCCGAGACAGGAGTCGCTGTGGTATTACAGGTGCACGCCGCCAAACAAAACCTGCCGCTTGTGTCCGCGACAGCATTAACCTGGTATCGCTGTCAGCAATGCTCAGCAGCTTTGGGTAGTCAGCACCCTGAAGCAAATTGATTCCAAGTTTGTGAAAAGCTTAGTACACACACATAACCGGTACCTCTAAGGCTTGAAATCGCATGCTCACCTTCGGCATCTAGAGTCCTCACGTGAGCGTGTAGCAAAAGGGGCAGCGAGCAGGCGACGGGGCATGGCATTGCATGGCACACCAGAAGAGGGGGTAACGGGAGGTTATAGTCCGCCTACAAAAATAATTAGTGGGCCTTCAGCTGGGACAACAGGAACATAGAGTTGCGAGCCGGCACCAGCTAAATCAGCTCAGCTCCAGCCAGATGGAGCAGCCGAAGCGCTCGAAAACTTGAAGGACCATTCTTTCTGCCCTTTGATCGATCAAAGTGGCTCGAACCGATAACATGCAGCGGCAGGCATGTGGCTCACGTACAATGCCAAGACATGATTGCTGGAGCCGCCGCTGACTATTACTGATGGTTGCAGTGCAAGGGCCCATTTTTGCCCCGTCATTTTGTGGTCACTTCAAGTTGCTTTCTTCTGCATGGCAATTCTGGCAACTAAGCAGATGCGCATATTTACCACGCGCAGCATGGAGGAGTGCTATCACGCTTCACTTGAAGTATAATATCGGGCCAAGCAATGGATCTAAGTTACTTTTCGCCTCCAGGGGACTGTGCAGCAGCGCATGTCAGACAGCAATGGCATGGGCAACTTGCGCGCTCTGGAAAGAAGCACTGGCAAACTACCAGGATAGCCCCTGGTAATATGACGAGTCCGTTACAAGAGATCTGCGAATCATTATCTAGTGCCTCCGGAAGCACTGCATCTACTAGTACACGGTGTCAGTCCATAGCCTGATAGGGTCGCGGAGTGAAGTTTTTCAGGTTTTAATTGGTTTGCTGACCGCCTAGGCCGACTAAGATGGAATGTTTGGTCAAAGATGGTAGCAGTTGCCAACATTTGTGCTGCATGACTTACACAATCCGGGTGTACCCCGGCTGCAATTAAGACGCTTCGGTGGACCGGCTCTTCTCTCTAGACAAATCGCTCAGATAGCCAAGCGTGACCAAGTGCGATCGCCGGTTGCACAAGATGGACCACACGCACGTGCATCGCCACACCACATACAGCATATGCAGTGGTCTGACCAAGAGCGCAAACTCAACGATTTTGTTAGTTCAAAAGGCTTCGCACGGAGGCCTGTCCACATGCAGCGATGACCAATTTCAACATGTGCTGTGCTGAGCTCTGCTCTCAATCAACCCTAACCCCAACGCTGGTCAAGCTATTGGGTGAAAGTGATGCAGAGGGCGCTCCAGTCGTGCGTCAATTCGCACCTGCCACACAAAGTGCGCCTGCCGCACAAGCACAACCTCTGGTGATGCCTGTCACATCCCCTATCAAGTCCGTGTACACACCTTGGCATTCGCCGTAAATGGCGTCACCTCTGCGGCGCTGAAAGACAAACTTCTTTTCACCAGCGCAATAGCATTTTCCGGATTTGTCGCATCCCACAAGGTATCCAAGGCAGAAAGTCTTGTTGTCAGGGCACACCTTCCAAGTGCCTGTACAGCGGAAGGCATGAGCGAGACCGGTGCAGCACCGAGAGCGACATGTCACAGTTTTGAAATCATGATGGTGGACACAACTTGCACGAAGCTCAGCCAGATCGAGACCACAGATGTTTGTGGTCCTATCATAACACTAAAAAATGCACACACTGTCAGCTAGGTGTAATCTGTTCAGTCACCTGCTCATGCGCAGCAGCAGTACGGTAAGCTGTGTATTGTTGAATTCGTATCTCACCTGCATGCCAAGTAGCAGCTGCTGCAGCCAGCATCGTGGGTGACATGACTTGCGCAAAACAAAAATTATTCCAGCTGAGGGTGGTGACACACGAAGTCAGCATGCTAGGCATGCGAGACCTTTTTGAGTGCACCTTTTTGAGTGCACTGCATTCAGGTTGCATGATCCAGGATTAAAGTTCATCCTGGCGATCGGGGGTTGGCAATATGGAGGGTTGGAAGCGAAGTTGACGGAACAAACAACGACGTACCGAGAACTTCTCGAAGGCTTCTGCCACTGCTTGCAGGTGCACCATGAAGCAGGAGTGGTGCACCACCTTCAAGTTCGTGCTGCTGCAGCAGACAAGAATCGCCATATCCAGGCACTAACAGCAGCTACATTGGTCTCGCTGTAAAAACAGCTTCAAGTTGCATGAGACATGCGTTGGGACACAAATCAATGATGATAACTCCGCATAGTATGCTCACCCATGGTGCCCAAACATCTGTCAGACTGTAAGTGGGTCCAGGTGAGACATGCATGCATGAAGTATTCTACCAAACCCAATGTTGAACACTCAGTGACGCGTGCCACAGTGATGGGGGGCCTGCAGGATGTACGCCAGGCGCCAGCAAAGTGCCAACAAGACTTAATGATACTATGATGTTATCATAATGCTGTGTGCTGTAAGACTGCCACCCTTGCATCAGAAAGGTACTACTCGCCACTTCGAGAGCTCTCCACTACCCGTAACGCTCACCTCAGTGACAGCATCAAAATCTGCAGCCTGAGCAACAGAATCTGGGCGCGGGTTAATGGGTCAATCTTGGCACCGGTGGTCACCATCACCACAGTCAGCAGCATCATGGTCAGCATAGTTGCTTGTAGCGCCAGCATCACGCAGCCACTGGCAATGCAACGCTTACGCAATGGAAGACCTGCCAGTGAGGAACGCAAGAACAATGGTTTTTGTGCACACGAGAACAGGCCGAGCGCAAGTTCTCCAAGAAAGCCCACCATGCTCATTATGATCTGCTTGTCAATGACAACTTGAATGCAAAGATCTGGAAACCACAACTTGAACTGATTTATGAAACTGGTGCCCACTTAAACAATTCAGAACTTCAAGCCAGACTGAGTACTAACCAATGACTGAGTACTGGCCAATGATTGGCCCAGTTGAACTTGAATAGTTCTCCAAGAAAGCCCACCATGCTCATTATGATCTGCTTGTCAATGACAACTTGAATGCAAAGATCTGGAAACCACAACTTGAACTGATTTATGAAACTGGTGCCCACTTAAACAATTCAGAACTTCAAGCCAGACTGAGTACTAACCAATGACTGAGTACTGGCCAATGATTGGCCCAGTTGAACTTGAATAGCATGCGGCACCACATGCCGTTGTACTACTATTATAGTATGCAAGCTTTAGGCTTAGGGTTAGGGTTAGGGTTAGGGTTAGTACAGGCCTTCGGAGCCTGGCGCCGAGGGGTCGGGAGCAAACCAGCTTTGCTGAGCGGTGCCGCAGCATTAAAAAATCGCGTGTGGTAGGCTGCTTTGATACACAACGCACAGAGGCGGCCCTTGGGAGCGTTGCGAAGGTGCTCAGGAAGGAGGTGCTGCTGCTGCCTACAGGTGCATTGCGCGCGCGTGATCAGCGTCGGCCTCCACATCTCTGAAGGTGTTGGCACAAAATCGCAGGAGCTGGGGTGGTGGCGATAGCTCGTGCGGACACCAGCGCCCACCAGGTGCCAGAAACCATTGAAACACCACGTTTAGTTTCCTCCATGTATACCTGTTCAGCCTGTTCTTCTCGCCCTCACGTGCTGCAATGCATCACTTGAAAATGCGCTCCTGAGCTTGGCAGCACGAGCAAACAAAAAGCCATCCGCTTGGGCAGGCAGTTGTTTGATTCGCCAAGTACTTTGGTACGTGCACATGCAGTCGCTATGACGATGGCCTGCCCTCGCGGCAACATGTACGATGTGCTTTGTTGATGGAGAAGGCCTGGTGCAGCATGATTTTGTGTTTTTGCAAGCAGAGCCCACGGCATGTACATATATAGGCTATATACCGCTCGTTCCTGCATTGCGAGCATTCGTGTATAACTGCTGCCGCTGCTATGGCCCATAATTCGCTGAGCGGCCAGCTCTCACGAGCCCTGCAGCGCGTGCCAGCTCGCAAAGTTGTCGTTCGTATGTGCTGTGGTTCTGCTGCCCGTGGTTCAAGCTGCGCGCAATAGCGGCTGGTTGTAAAGTACTACATGAAGCCAGTGGTACATTTCAACTCAGAGAACTGATATGACGTCGTCAGCGTCGTGCACTTGTGCGATCAATTTGCGAACGTGGTGCTTCGGGCCCGCGATGCGGCTGCTTTCTGTGCGTGAGCCAGGTGCATTCACTCAGTTCACCTTGACAGAACGTGGTGCTTCGGGCCCGCGATGCGCTTGCTTTCTGTGCGTGAGCCAGGTGCATTCACTCAGTTCACCTTGACAGTATATCTGAACTCATTTACGGCATCAGTGTGTCGATCGAAGGATTGTGTGATTTGCCATACGTGGTCTTTGAACCATGTACAGCTTGCACCTGGATGTTGGTTCCAATTGGAGCATTACCAGCTCCTGAGTGAGACACTGGTAATGGATCAACAATTAACTGGTCACCACCACCGTGTATTCTGCTGTATATTGTTAAGGGTGCAGCATCAATGTCTGCGTGTACAGAGATGCCTTCAGGTGCAAGTTAAACGATTCAAGTGTAAGATAAACGAGCTCCAGTAGCCTGGTACACAGATGCATGCAGCTTGACACACCGGTGTCCCAACACCAATACTGCAACATGATGTTTTACATCAACGATGGCGGCTCTTCTCATTTTGTAGTGCACTGCATGACTTCCTTTTGCTGACAATCGTGATGAACTCCTTTGTGACTCACACTAGGTTTAAACCGGCAGACAGCCTGTGGGAAGGGGTTATGCAGTGCCCATAGCTGTCAGACGGGAACAGCGCCGGTAGTGCAGCTGGTTAGGCGTCATGAGCTCTGCGGATTCGGACTATGTGATTGAGGAGGCCTCAGGGAGCGAGACTGGCTCAGATGGAGCGAGTTCAGATGATGACGGCGCCGGTTCAGACGATGAGGGGGAGCTTGGTGAAGAGGGGGAGCTTGGTGAAGAGGGGCAGGACAATGAGGAGCTTGATGATTCAGAAGAGGGGCAGGACAGTGATGCCGCCGATTCAGACGATGAGGAGGAGCGTGGTGAAGAGGGGCAGGACAACGAGGTAACGTGCAGTCCCTGACAGTTACATCATATAATCATGACTCCGTGACCGGAGCTAGAAACATGCGTACACCAGCGTACCTGTCCTCCTCTTGTAGCATCATTTTCGCCTGCACAATGCTCGAGTACTCATAGATGCACCGACTTGAAGACGCGCTGGCATCTGCAGGGGTGGGGTCACGATTAGAAATCCAGTCAGGATGTTTCCAACATGCCATGGTCAGTGTTGGAATTCAGTATGTGACAAAACGCTTTTACGCACCATCGCAGCACCGCACATAAGGAGGTTACAACTTGGTCGTTGCCGTAATGCCGCTGCTAGCGTTGAGTTCATTGCGAAGACTTGTTTGACGACCATTTGTGCCCGCCGTTTGCGTTATGACTTCAGGCGCTGCTGTGTATGTTCATGTCAGTAGCGGCTGTGCACCTGTTTGAAGCAGGTGCCGTTGCCAACAGCAAGTCTACCTCTTTGCCAGCAGCACGACAGAAACCAGCAACACAGAAACTGCTGACTTAAAGTACACCCTGAAACGTTGAATCCTTCTTCAACATATGGCGTGTCTGATTTCAAAAGCAGTTGCTGTCGGACTTCCACATTTAGGGGTAGGATTGTATCAATCAGGCTTAGTCTTAGTCTGCGTGGACCAGGTGGTTTCGAACTGGGTATCATTGTCCACCCATGTACTGCTTCGATTGCAGCGATCAATCACCAACCCCATGCCTTATCCCAGCAACCATTCTGTAGTGCGTTCATGAATGCACTGCGCCTGGCAAGCAGCCCGAGAGTTGAATAAACATGGGGGTGCCTCATTACACATCTTGAACTATCATGCAAGTGTCTCACGAGTACCGTCGACGACAAGCATATTGACAAGCCATAGATCCTGACCACAACCCTAGACTAGACTCGCGGATCAGGCATGGTGCTTCAGCGGCGTCAACCAGAGTTGGGTCACTTTCTTCTCTGCATGTCTCAACAGCAGACTGCAACTTTCCGCCACTCATGCAGTATATGCCTTTCGCAAGCTACTAGTAGTTGCTACGTGTACTACACTGTGCCCGTCTACATTCAACTGGGGGCAGTGCTCATCTCTAGTCGCTCCTGTATGCGCTTGCAGGGAGCGCTTCACGGTGTGCTGTGTGACATCAGAATGGTGCTCACAATTTACCTCGTCTCACACCAGCCCAATCCCAACCTACCAATCGACAGGTGGCGCAACGGACGTGGTACATTGGTTTGAAGCACAACACGGCGGCTACGCTGTGTCCGCTCATAGCGGTCATCCAGCTGCTGTATCACCACCCGCTCTGTCGCACAGCTGTAGAAGCCACGGATCCACTGACCTGGGAGTTCCAGGCAAATGAGGGTGCACAAGCAGCGGTGGCTGAGCTTCGGAGCCTGTTTCACATGTGCGCCTTCCATGTATGCACTGGTGTGAATGGGAGCTGCCTGCAGCTGTTGCAGTTGTGTTCCGCGCCATATACAAATCCTGCTCTTGCCACAGCAACATTTGTCGGCTCAGCACAAACCGGAATAGATGTGTCTTTTTACACTTTGTGAAGGTAGTGGCTTTGACAATGCCGCTTGCTTGTTGCGTCACAATGTCACAGCATGCGTGCTTTGCGCAAATTTGCTGATGACGGCATATTTTTTGTTGTTGTGTACTTGTGTGACTGGAATGGGTTGACGAAGGGGTATATGCACCAGCCTCGCAGACCATGCCAGCAGTAAAACTTGGACTGTATCACATGAATATATGAAGAGTCAGGGCAGAGTTGAAAAGTATTTGTTGAACTGCTCGTAGTGGGCTTTGGACCAGCCCTGAGCACACTTAATAGGCATGCACGCCTACCAACGTCAATGGCATTTGGATCAGTTAAACATGTCATATGTATGCGCAGACCGGCTGCAAAAGCAAGCACGCGGTATCTTCATGCTATTTATGGTGATCACCCCGCGCTGCCCATGCAGATTGGATGTCCGAGATGCAGCAGCTGACGCATCCGAGTTCGCTGGCCTGTTGACGAACGTGAACACCTTTAGGGATCATGCAAGCACCTGGAATGTCAACTTGACTGGAGAGCAGCAGGACGCGATGGAGATGTTGCAGGTCTGAGACTCTGTTCCTCAGAGGCTGCCACAGAGCTTATGCGTCATGACCTCAAGCACACCATGTCGAATTTCGTTCAACGCTGCAGCGACTTGCATGCTAGACGCATAGGGTTAGGATTCGTGGTCTCACTTAGGGGGTGAGTCACTTCCAGCATATGCATGGGTTAGAGTCGCAGTCCTGCCATGCATATTTTTGTTTACTGCAGTGGCTACAGGGCAATATTGCACATGTATGCAGCACATGTTGAAACAGGCCAGCTTGCCACAAGCGCGTGTTCAGCTGCAAGAAGGTGTACAGATGCTTTTAGAGCGTCTCGACGTTGTCGCACTGCCGCAGGCAGGCCAGTTACTGCGTTGCATGGTTGATGCGCTGCATCATGGATTCCAACACTATTGCTAATTCTGACATAATTGGCGTGCGTATCTCGCGTATCCCACTACCACGCTCTTAGGGTTAGGGTTAGGGTTAGGGTTAGGGTTAGGGTTAGGGTTAGGGTTAGGGTTAGGGTTAGGGTTAGGGTTAGGGTTAGGGTTAGGGTTAGGGTTAGGGTTAGGGTTAGGGTTAGGGTTAGGGTTAGGGTTAGGGTTAGGGTTAGGGTTAGGGTTAGGGTTAGGGTTAGGGTTAGGGTTAGGGTTAGGGTTAGGGTTAGGGTTAGGGTTAGGGTTAGGGTTAGGGTTAGGGTTAGGGTTAGGGTTAGGGTTAGGGTTAGGGTTAGGGTTAGGGTTAGGGTTAGGGTTAGGGTTAGGGTTAGGGTTAGGGTTAGGGTTAGGGTTAGGGTTAGGGTTAGGGTTAGGGTTAGGGTTAGGGTTAGGGTTAGGGGTAGGGGGTTAGGGTTAGGGTTAGGGTTAGGGTTATTTTTTAGGGTTAAGGGGTTAGGGGTAGGGTTAGGGTTAGGGTTAGGGTTTAGGGTTAGGGGTTTGGGTTAGGGTTAGGGTTAGGGTTAGGGTTAGGGTTTAGGGTTAGGGTTAGGGTTAGGGTTAGGGTTAGGGTAGGGTTAGGGTTAGGGTTAGGGGTAGGGTTAGGGTTAGGGGTTAGGTTAGGGGGTTAGGGT